>LPNX011197777.1:4077-308928 GCA_001517045.1 Pseudotsuga menziesii
TCTCGGAACCCTAGCTTACCATCAAGCTACTTTCACCATTGAGAACCCTTTTGGCCCATTTCCACCACCGGAAAAGGAAAAGAAGCAGCTTGGAGCTCGGAGCCACCGACATCGGACCAGCGCAACGGACTCCAGCAACCTCCTCATTGGAGGTAACATAAATAAAATCACTATTACACATTTCTTTACTGTTTTTACTTCATATCGTTTATTTACTTTTACTGCTTTAGTTTAGTTTTATTTTTTACATTACTGAACTGCTACTAAGGATTCCAGATTCCTTAGTAGGTGCTCATTAGCACAAGCTAGGGTGAAAACCCTAGCTACAATGTGAAGCTCAGCTACAAAGACAAAAATTTTAAAAAGAGTCAATGCATAGTTGCATGAGGACATGCAACCAGTCAAGTTGGGGGGAATGTTGAGCCACAAAAAGACCACATTTTATTCATCTTTCCTGTACCATTTGTCACCTTATTCCTATCTTATCCTTCCATAAAACCATTAATATTCACCACTTTCATAATAAATATGGGTTTATATTACCATTTTCCAAATCATTTTTTTTTTAGTATTTTGAGTGAATTTGTGGTTAATTATTGAGAAAAATAGCATATTTTCATTATACTTTAAAGTTGGATGAGTTTGGTGATGCTTACAAGTGTATTTGAAGACTTTAACAATCTCAAAAGTGACCACCTAGCCTCATATTCAAATTTCATCCTCAAGATGTGGGATAATTTCAAGGAGAAGATCATGGACATGTGGAGAGAATATCTCATCCAATATTTGTTGGAGGATTTGAAGAGATGAGTTGTAAATTTGTTGAGGATTTGAAGGGATGAGTTGTAAATTTGTTGAGGATTTTGAGGGATAAGTTGAGAGAATAGTGGATCTGTAATTATGATTAGTTATCATGAATTCATGTATAAATAGGAGGGCTCTCTCCTCATTTTGGTTAGAGATCTCTCTAGTGGTTTGGAAGTAGAGAATAGTTTAGAGTTAGTCATGGAGCGGATTCCTGATTGTTATGTAATGGAGATGATTCTTAATGTACATCCTTTGATTCTCTTTTGTTAATTTCAGTTTCTCTCTTATGAATTGTTAATGCAGATTTTCAGTTATTTCTTTCTTATGAATTGATAGTATAGATTTATCGTGAGCTCACAAGATATTGTTAATTGCTTTATACCAGTTTATTTTATGCACTTTTAGTCTTTCTTTACCAAGTCAATTTATGCAATTTCCTGTTTTTTGCAATTAGATTTATTTTTATACAATTTCTTGTTTTCATAACTTATATTCAATTCCAGTTGTAGAATAGGTTAGTAATACTCTGCCCCTGCATATATTTTTTGTGTACCTCACAAGTTTACGCTCTCTTCGGGTTGACAATTAAATCATTGGATATATGTTATAAAATTGTTTAATATTTTGCCCAACAATTCTCATGTTCCTATAACTTCCTACTTTCAAAATCTATTGGGTTTTTTCCTTGTTTTAGGACTACTCCAATGCCTTCTCCTGATGCATCACATTCCAAGACAAATGGTTTAGAAAAATCAGGAAAGACTAGAATAGGACACTTGCTTATTACCTCTTTCATTCTTTGGAAAACAAATTCAGCCCCTTCATGCCATTGTAAAGCATCTTTATTTGTAAAATAAGTGAGAGGTGAAGTGAGTTGGGAGAACCCCTTCACAAAATTTATATAGTAAGTGTGAATTCCAATGAATCCTCCCAATTCAGTGATGTTTTTGGGACAAAGCCATTGTATAATGGCTCTTATTTTTTCCATATCCAACTTCACACCATCTTTAACAATGACATGTCGAAGATACAAGATCTCTTCCAAACCAATTTGACATTTTGACAGCTTAACAAACAAAGATTGATCATGCATAATTTTTAATACCTCTTCCAGATAATGCAAATGTTCCTTCCAAGTTTTACTGTAAATAAGAATGTCATCAAAGAAAACTAGTACAAACTTACGAAGTTTCTTGTGGAAGATATTGTTCATGCATGATTGGAATGTGGCGGGTACATTTTTCAAGCCAAAGGGCATGTCAACAAACTCGAAGTGACCATAGTGGCATCTAAAAGAATTCTTTGGTATGTCTTCTTCCCTCATTCGAATTTGATGATAACATAATCTAAGTTCAATATTTTAGAAGAAATTTGATCCATGGAGCTCATCCATGAGCTCATCAATCCTTGGGATGGGATATCTATTCTTTGTTTTATTCTTAGTTAATGCTATAAAATCAATGCACATCCTCAATGTTCAATCCTTTTTCTTTTCCATAACAACTGAAGAACCATATGGGATAGAACTAGACCTTATGAGAGCCAACTCCAAAAGTTCTTTAAGGGCCTCATGAATCTCATATCAAATCCTTTTGGGGTGTCTATAGGGATGCATTTTGATAAATTGTTTTCCTATCTCTAACTCAATGATATGCTCCACCCCTCTATTTGGTGATCTTCCTGGGGGGAGGTCTCCAAAATCCCTCTCATACTTACTCAATAGTTTCTCTATCTCCCTTGGATGCTTGAAAACCTTCAATTGAGGTTTAGGAGATGTAATTAAACATTTAGAAACCCATTATATGTCTCCATGCCTCAAGATAGACCTCATGATGTGAGAGGACACCACTTGATTTCGATAAGTTTGCCTTTAACAAGATGGGTTTCCTTTCCAAATGTTTGAACCTCATTTCAGGGACTTGATAGTTCATTGTATGTTCCCACAAAGAACAAAACCATTGTACTCCCAAAACCACATCTGTATCAGCCACATTTACTACATAAAAATTGTCAATGATAGTATGATTTCCTATAGTAACTTAAAGCTTTTGAATCCATTTAGTGCAGTCCATAGAATTGTTACCTAGAATGAAGACTATGAAACCATCAAAGTTTCCATCTTGTGACTTTCTCCTCTCCACCAAGTCTGCATCTATGAATTTATGAGTGGCTCCCATTAGAGGAAATTTAGGGTCTAAAATGGGCCTTATAAGAAAATGTGCCAACAATAAGTTCTTATGAGTTGGAATTCAAGAACCAATAGAATTCCAATAAATTGAGTCAACCATAATGGTTGAATTGACATGTTTGTCATGAAAAAAACAACTTTTTTTGTTCGTATTTTTGACATATCTCCCTGTGTTTTTACTCAAATTTCGACCGAGAGAGATTGTTGGATGTGGAACTTGATTCCGCATCCAATGAGTACCCACACTGCATACTTTTAATGGATCATGTCACCCCAAAAACAAGAAATACCTGAAAAAACGTGATGATGATGTCATCATCACATTTTTTCAGGTATTTCTTATTTTTGGGGTGATGAGATCTGTCAAAAGTATGCAGTATGGGTACTCATTGGATGCCGAATCAAGTTCCACATCCAACAAGCTCTCTCGATCGAAATTTGAGTAAAAACACAGGGAGATATGTCGAAAATACGAACACAAAAAGTAGTTTTTTTCTTTTTTCCTCCAAAATTAATAAATATTATTTTATTATTTTCCTTAGGAGGCCCATTTTAGACCTCAAAATTCCTCTAATGACCATCTACTAGAATCATGACCTTTTGGACTTGTATGTTTCCCTTGAGCATCAAGGTGTGGAACCTAGGTAGACCTGAGAGTACTGCAATTTTTCTTGTATCAAGAGTAAGTTATTCTTCTTCTGTTATTTCACACCCCTCTTCTTGAAATGAAAGTTGTGATTCCTCCCCCTCCACCCCCTCTTCATCATCTTCAGAGAAAACTTCAATGTAGTGTGCCTTTCGCTTGGCACATTTATGTCCTAGAACCCAAGGTTGTTGGCATGTGAAACATAGCTTCTTTGTTGTAAGTTATTCTTTACTTGTTCCTCCTTTATTTTTATTTGGTAGAGGAGTCCTTTTTCCATGGTTTTGTACCTTCCTATAACTTGGAAGGGAAATTTGTCTTGGGGGGGTATTTTGTTCTTGGCAACACATTCTGCAAATATATGGCATCCTTCAATGTGGTTGGATTGTGGGATTTCACAATCCCTCTCAAAGTTTATGTCAATCCTTAAGTAAATAATAAAACCAACCTAGCCATAGATACATCAAAAACCATTACTGAAATATTTTCAAATTCTAACATATATGCTTCTATAGTTCGTACTTGCTTCAATTGTGATAGTTCTTTGAAAGGAAGTTCGGGGTATTTCCTCTCAAATATCTCCATTAATGCATTGGAGAATCCCTCATATGATAAAATATGACAATGTCCCAAGGTTCTAAGACCATGGAAACACCAATCACTAGCTTCCCCTTCAAGGTGCAAAATGGCCATTTTCAATGCATCTTCTTCAACCCTAATGATTTAACTAAAAATACACACTTATTTTTTGCAACCAAGCACTAGAAGACATTTGTAAGGAACCATCAAAGGAATGAATAGTTACTTTAACCATGTTTTACTTTAATTCTTGCTTAAGAGGAGGTTCCCTATTCTCACTTCCTCCTTTCTTAAACTGAAGAGAGGCTCTAATGAATTGATCAAAAGGTAGGGCTTTCGTACATTCATCACTTAGTTCTTTCCAATCATTTGTTGCTTCCCTCAAATCATAAGTAGTTTAAGGGACTTATTTGTACTATAAAAACTTAGGTATCACAGGTCCATTCTAATTCTTGAACTCATGGGGTCGGTTATGAGGTCCAGTATTTCAAAAATTGGCTTCCCCATCTTCTTTTCATCATGAGGTGTACTACTACTACTCTGGGGTGTTGACTTACCCCCAAGTTAGCTAGCCAAAAATTTGAACCCTTGAATAAAAAAAAATTTCATACCTTGAAGAGATACCTTAATGAATTTTTTAAGGTCCTCATTATTTTCTTTGTCATCCATATCTCCCAGTCCTAGTTTTTCCTTAATCTCCTTGTAAAAAGAACTAACTTCTCCACTTTCTTCCCTTCCACTGTTAAGGTCTCTAGTCTCAGTTTATAATGGAGGGAGGTCATAATTGGTAAAAATGAATATAGAAATCCAAAAGGTGATAATATCATGCTATGATACCACTGTAATGACCCAATTCAAAAATTCCCCAACAAAGGCAGAATTTGGGGAAAATTGTCTTGACTAGTCTTGACTCTAGGGGATTCGAATGCCACAAGAGTGTCTAGAATTTGGTAGGGACTTATATGGGGAGTCTTAATAACACTGAATAGACTCTATTATAACTTTATTATATTTTATATACATATGCAACTCGATTTTGGAACATTGGCAAAAATGGTAAAATTACTAGTAATTTCTGGTGCAATTTTCCCTAGGGTGTGAGTATAAATGGCTTTCCAAATCCTATGCGACCCTCCAAAATTGTCAAAAAAATATGGGGAATGTTATTATACTTCATTTAATTTCATCTGGTATGGTTAATAGTTCTTCAACATAGGTTTAAATCTTCAAATTTGAATGCATAAATTCAGTGATATTTGCTTAAGAGAAATGACATATAAAAGCTCAACTTTGACTCACAAATTGTGTATATAACGGTTCAGAAAAGAGAATAATGATTATATACCATCAACATCATTTTAAAATCTCACTAAAATCATATAACATCATATCCAAGTCGCAACATACATCATATATATAACTCCATTGAAATGGGAAATCGACACATGGAAACTAGTCACAACAAATATTGGAAATGTGGACGTTTGCATATGCATTTCTGCTTATTTTGACTTACATAGAGGATGGGAGAAATATTACAGAGCCATAAATCATTCATCCATTCTTGGGAATCAATTGTACTGAATCGGGTGCAACCACCATTCACACCAGTGCGCGATCATAGAGAAATATGGAAATATTGAAGTAGGGATTGAGAGAATGGGAGGTGAGATGGGTCACAAATAGTAGAAACCTCCTATATGAAGTAAAAAAACTCCATTAAGCTCCAAATTAGATTTTGGGGTGGTCGATCCCACATCCAAATTGGATTGGAATCTCACTCTCTCGAAATTGGCTCAGTAGTAAGGTAAGTGAGCACTCATCGTGCAATGGACAAGCTAGTGCTTTCCAAAATGCCAAAGGAAAATTATCAAATGATAAAAATACATTCTCATTCCTCATGACATATTTTATAACCCTCATAATTTCATACAATGTCTAATTCACTCCCATAGTCTTCCTACAACTCATCCTTTATGTTTAGTAGACTCCATGACACTTGTCCTTTTCCTCAACCCTTCATCTTCCTCCAAATCTAAATTGCTGCCACCAAACCCCAAGTGATCCCTCCTAGAGGATATTTTTAGCTATAACATGTCATATTATCATAGTTATGCAATCAGGTTTGACTTGTCATAGAATCTCCCATCATTATTGTCATAAAACGCA
This sequence comes from Pseudotsuga menziesii, assembly GCA_001517045.1. Lineage (NCBI taxonomy): Eukaryota > Viridiplantae > Streptophyta > Pinopsida > Pinales > Pinaceae > Pseudotsuga > Pseudotsuga menziesii. The sequence continues at coordinate 10,464 of LPNX011197777.1, forward strand.
GGGAATCTCTCTCCAAGTGGCACCTAGTTTCTTTCTAGCCTCTTCCTCTTGTATGGGGAGTTACTCCTCTTCACTCATTAGAATAATTTGGTCCATGATATTTTACTTGAAACCTATTCACCTTATAAGAATGTTCCATTACTCATCATTCTGAATTTGGGGTTAAATAATGACATGTGTAAGGAAAAATCTAGCCACCCAAGGTCTCCATGAACCTCCAAATGTCCTTATGAAGAAATAACACTTTATTTTTTCCATATTTATTATTTGTATGACCCAATTTAATGTGTAAATGAAAAACTAAGGTTCTCTTGGGTCCCATAGGTCCCTTATTGCAAGATTTAATGCCTCCTCCACAACCTAGGGAACTAGTAGGTGGGTGAAACATTTTCAACTAGTAGTCTCATTGGGATGGAGACATGAAAGTGTTGTAGAAGCTTAAAAATCAATGTGGAGAAGGAATTACTTCTATTTTCTATATGAGATACTAAAAAGTATCTCTTGGAAGCAGATTTGTAAATATATCATCAATTTGTTCTTTGGTGTCTGCATAATCTTGCCTAACAATGTTTTCAGTGACTGTTTCTCTCACAAAATTTTATTTGATAGAGATGTACTTAGTTTTGGAGTGCATAATAGGATTTTGGAGATGTTAATTGCACTTGTGTCGTCACATAAAATTGATATATGCTGATCAAATTCCACTTGGACATCGTTTAATGTTTATTTCATCCATAAAACTTGCGAACAAAAAGATGTTGCAACAATGGATTATACTATTGTAGATAGTGATACTAAGGAAATATTTTTTATCAACCAGGACACTAATCAATTTCTTCAAAAGAATGATGTTCTTCTTGTGCTTCTTCTATCTTCAATACTTCTTGATCAGTCTATGTCTGTATATAATACTAAGGTCAAATCCTCACTTCGTGGATAACATAGGCCAAAATACGAGGTTACTTTATGATATTAGAAGATTATTTTTATAGCTTGGACGTGTGTTTCATTAGGTGCTACTTGAAATCTTGCAACTAGGCCTAAAACTTGCATTATATTTGGTCTTGAGAAAGTTACATATAGCAATATTCGAATCATTGACCTATAAAAAAAATTATCTTCTTCCTTTGCTTCATCTTCCTTGCTCAATTTTGTTCGGGTACATAGGGTACTCCCAAAAGACCGAACACCTTGAGCAACAACTTCACACAAATAGATCACAGATCAACACACCGATGTTTGTCACGTGGTTAAAACCCTCGAGAGGGAAATAGTCCAAGGCCCCAGATAAATAGCTACTTGGAGCAATTTATTATGCAAAAGAAAGAAAGTTACATATGCGCTTCTCATAATCGATCAACTAGCCAAGGACCCTCCATGCTCTTTAAATAGAGATCATGGACCAATCGGGTGTTAAGCCATGGATCAATGGTAGGTATGATCTAATAGAAGTTGAAACGTTAGATAATTTTATGTCTAGAGCATATCGTGACCATTGGATTAGAATATTTACAAATGCATACTAAATAAATACACTTTACCTAACGGATATATTACACAAGTTTATCTTAACTAACTCCTAAGTGTCTAAATATCCTTACATCCCCCCTTAAGAACAACTTGGGATAGGATTGAAGGATTTACAAAAGTGACACTATTAGGAGAAGGAAGGAAACATTAGAGCCTATCCCCCCTTAAGGACACATTCCTGAACTCCTAACATAGATCGAAGTTTAGAAAACTTCGCTTCTGTAAGAGACTTGGTGAAGATGTCTGCAACTTGATCATCTGTAGGGCAATAGAGCATTTCAAGAACACAATCATGAACAAGATTTCTAATGAAGTGCATGTGTAGCTCAATGTGTTTGTTGTGTTTATGTAGAACTGGATCTTTGGCAATCTTGATGGCACTTTGATTATTGCACCAAAGTGGAGTAGGTTGTTGTTGCTCGAATCCAAACTCTGATAGGATCTATTGAAGCCATAAAGCTTCCTAGATGGCATTAACTGTGGCTCGATATTCTGCTTATGCTGAAGAAAGAGCAAGAGATTGTTGTTTCTTAAAAGCCCAAGTGATAGGTCTAGATCCTAGACTGAAAACATAACCTGCAGTAGAATTTCGATCATCAGGATCGCCGGCCCAATCTAAATCAGTGAAACCAACCAACAAAGGTTTTCCCCCTGTACTGTAATGAATCCCAAACTAAATTGTACCTTGAATATATCGAAGTATTCTTTTTGTTGCTTTCCAGTGACTTTCATGAGGAGTTTGCATATAATGGAAAACATGACCAACAGCAAAGAAAAGTTCAAGACAGGAATGAGTCAAGTATAAGAGACTACCAACAAGCTGACGATACAAGGTGGCATCTACTTTAGGGGAAGTACAAGTGGCAGAAAGTTTGAATCTAGACTCGAAGGGAGAAGGAGCTGGTTTACAATCTTCCATGTGAAAGCGACGAAGAAGGTCACAAGCATACTTAGACTGGGAAAGAAAGACTCCTTTGGTTTGCAAGACTTGGAGACCAAAAAAATAATGCAAATGTCCTAATTCTAACATTTCAAAATTTTGCTTAAGACTGGATTTCACATGGGTTATAAGTTTAGGGTCACTACCAGTAAGGATAAGATCATCAACATAAAGAACAAGTATGATGAGATGGTTTCCTACTTTCTTGGTATAGACATTGGGGTCAGAATGGCATCTAGTAAAACTAGTGTCAAGGAGAAAGCTATCCATTTTGGCATACCAAGCTCTAGGAGCTTGCTTAAGGCCATATAAGGATTTCTTAAGGAGACAGACAAGGCTAGAGTTATCCTGAACATATCCAGGAGGTTGTTCCATGTAAATCTCCTCTTGTAAATCACCATGTAAAAAGGAAGACTTGACATCCATTTGATGGACTTCCCAGTTATGTAAGGCTACAAGGGAAAGAACAAGGCAGATGGAATTCATTTTTGCGACAGGAGCAAATGTTTCATTGTAGTCAATCCCTTCAACTTGGGAAAAACCTTTGGCAACTAACATTGCCTTAATTCGTTCAACACTTTCATTTTATGCATACTTAGTTCTATAGACCCATTTACATCTAACAAGTTTTATTCCTTTTGGAAGAGGAACAAGATCCCAAGTATCATTCACCATTAAGGAACGATATTCTTCATCCATAACTGCATCCCAATCTGGATTTCTTGAAGCTTATACAAAAGTTTCTGGGTCATGATTCTCGCAAACTTGAGCCAAAAGAGAACAGGCTCGCTGAAACTGAGAAAGTGTTCGACGTTGATCTCTAGGATCACCAGCAAGATCACCAGTTGCTTCACATGTTGAACGGACCCATCGGGGAAGCATTGGTGCTGGTGCAATTGGAGGAACATGAGCAAGCGGAGGTGAATTTTCATCCTCACTATCATCATCAAAAATTGGAGTTGGAAACCTATCAAGGAAGTTGGAAGAAGAAGAAGAAGAAGGCACAATTGCTGAATCAGGATCACAGGCCAAAGATGGCACACCTGCCAAGTTAGGCTCGTAGACCAAGATATTTTCATCAAAATTAACATCTCTTCTAATGATTATATCATGAGAATGTGTCTAAACAAGTCTATAACCTTTTACATCTTCAGAATATCCAACAAATATGCACTTTTCACTTTTAAGCTGCAATGCTTTCCATTTTTCATCCGAAATGTGAGCCCATGCTTCACAACCAAACACACGGAAGTGACTTACATCTGGTTTAATTTTACTCCATGCTTCTTCCGGTGTTCACTGTTATACCTTGTAAAACTTTAGTGGGTGTGCAATTAACTATGTAATTTACAAAATTTATGGTCTCAGCCCAATATTGAAGACTTAGTCCCTTAGATTGGATCATACAATTAGCAATTTCTTTTAAAGTGTAGTTCTTCCGTTCAGCTACACCATTTTGTTGTGGTGTATATGGAACAGTGTGTTGTTGTTGGATTCCTTGTTTAGTGCAAAAAGTAGTGAACTTGTTGTTAACATATTCTCCTCCATTGTCAGATCTTAACTTAATAATTTGATGACCAGATTGTTTTTCAACAAGGGCCTTGTAGGCCAAGAAAATGTTAAATACTTCTCTCTTAAGTTTTAGGAAGTAAACCCAAGTGCATCTAGAGTAGTCATCAATGAAAAAGAAATATTTGAAACCAGAAAAGGAAACAGATGGAAGAGGACCACACAAGTCACTATGCACAAGCTCCAAGAGAACTGAGGCGTGCCAAGAGGCACGTTTGTCAAAACTGTCCTGATGATGTTTTCTGAGTACACAACCAGAACAAACACCATCCTTGCAAGATACCATCGAAAGAATAGTCACCATATTGTCTTTACATAGTTGTTGCAATGAGCGATAATTTAAGTGACCAAATCGCTCATGCCAAAGTTTGCTCAAGTTATCACTATGAGCAACAAAAACTGAAGGAAAAGGTGATGACCCAAAGTTGTTAAATTTGTACAACTTGGTAATATTATCAATAGTTCCAGTAGCAAGGACATTTTGAGGATTTTTAAAATCCTTGATTACAACTTGGTGAGGTGTAAACGTCACAGTTTTACCTTCACCCGAATGAGTAATTTGATAGATTGATAACAAATCGCAGTAAATGTTTGGAACACATAGTACATCACTAAAATGACCATTTTCTACTGAAACTGTTCCAGATCCTACAACACTTAGAGATCTATCATCTCTAACAAATATTTGTTTGGTGTTACATTCATGTATAGTAGAAAAGATGGCTTGATCCTTAGCCATATGATAATATGCTCCAGAATCAATGAGCCATTCATTGGAAATAGAAGAAGAAGTTGCAGTATAAGAGAAACCAGAAGCACAAAGTGCATGTCCATGAGAGGTAGATTCGGAAGACGAATCTAGGCTGATGTGGTACTTCTTCATTGCTGCTTCCAAGGTTGCCATCTTCTTGAAACACTTAGATTCATCATGATTATATTTCCCACAAAAAATTGCAATGACGCTCAGTCTTCTTTCCTTTTGGCTTGGATCCTTTGTCATTTTTTAAAGAAGGAGCTTACTGAGAGGATTTGGGACCCTTGTTGTTTGGCTTATTATTGCGAAAATTTTGTTTCTTGGGAGGCTTGGAATTTTCTTTAAGTTGGGACAATAAGGCTTTCCCAAATGTATCTGCACTATTAATTATTCCAAGATGAATGAGCTCGTCTTTCTCTCTAATTAAAGAATCACTAAAGGATTTAAGACTAGGCTCTTGATAGCTAGCTGCATTCAAGGATTCTTTCATGGAGTAGAATGTAGATACAAAAGCAAAATATGCAGGTCCAAGTTTGGAAAGAATATGATAAATACATTGTTTTTGTTCTTTCTTAATCTTGCATTCTTCACATAAGAGCCTAAGAGTTTTATACCTAGATAAATAGTCTTGAATGCATGAAAAATCATTTGGATTCAAGGAAATCAACTCATTCTCAAGTTGATGACCCCGAATTTCATTGTGTTTACCAAACACAGATTCCAACTTTTCCCAAGCTTTATCAGGTTCATAAATTCTAAATATGTGGAATCGCAAATCAGTGGAGATTGACATCCCAATCAATCCATGAGCTTCATCACATCTATTTTCCCATTTAATTTTCTTATCATCATCAGTGGGTTCTGTTTCTTTCCTTGAGGTTATCCTGAAAAGTCCCCTACTTCGCAGAACATCCTCCATACGAGATTTCCATGAGAAATAATTAGAACTTGTAAGTATAATATCACAAGGGGTAGCCATATTGTAAATTAATTTGCTGAAAGAACAGAAATTAATTGTCTGGATGCAAAGAGCTCAAAAAAATATGTAGTTTTAAAAAAACGGCACTGAAAATTGGTTTTGGATGATGAAGTTATGCTTGATCAAAGAAAATGTTGAAGATGTCCCCAATAGTGATGTGGTAGATATTAACTTGACCAACTAAAAAAAAGAATCCCCCTCTTCCCAAGATCAACCTTTGACAATCACTTTACAATAAAGTTGTTTTTAAGTGAATCACTTTTGTATAATAAGTGATGTTCACTTTTACAATAATGTTACTTTAAATAGTGTGGCAATAAATTAAAAGACTTAAGTAACTCACTTTTTATTTTATTTTATTTAAGTGAGATGCACTTTTACAATAAAGTAACTTGAAAATAGAAATTGCATGCACTAAAAAGTAGCTTAATAAGACTTGAACTCAAGACCTATTAAAGAATAAAGCAACTTTGGACCAAGTGAGCTAAGTTTAAAAAGTACGTAAAAGAATGTAAAGAGGAAGGGGCCTTTTTTTTTTACTCTTCTCTCTCGTTCTCCGTGCTTGCCTTTTTTTTCTGCAAATCACAAAAAAACTTTTTCCACACAATGGGGTTAGATCTTGGTTAGCTTACCCGGAAAGTCTACGTTTTCAAATTTTCTTGATGTTTCTGATTTGCCATGATTGCACAAGGTCCACGGCAAAGAGCATATGTAGTCAAGAAGACAAGAAAAAAAAACTTTCCCTTTCTGTTTCTGATTCTCCGTGATCGCACAAGGTGCTTGGAAAAGAGCATACGCAGCCAAGGAAGACAACAATCCGAGACTAAAACAAGAAATATCTAATAATAAAACTGATAAAATATGAAAGATTTAAAAAAAATTAAACAAATCCGTCATTGTAACATTATACCTTCATATTTGCCGAAATGGGTGTTTCTGGATCAAACAAAAATGGTTTTTGGTGAAACAAAAACTATTTCCCAATGGAAACGGCACTCTAGACGCAATGGAACAGCTCCCATAGGCCACAAATGCATAGAAAATCTAGAACTAGAAACCCTTTCAAAGTTTCGGCAACACCGGTTCCAAATCTTGATCAAAACCGAAAGTAGCTCTTCATAAACGCTCTGATACCATGTTCGGGTACACAGGGTACTCCCAAAAGATCAAACACCTTAAGCAATTGCTTCACACAAATAGATCACAGATCAACACATCGATGTTTGTCACGTGGTTAAAACCCTCGAGAGGGAAACAGTCCACGGCCCCAGCCAAATAGCTACTTGGAGCAATTTATTATGCAAAAGAAAGAAAGTTATATATGAGATTCTCATAATCAATCAACTAGCCAAGGACCCTCCATGCTCTTTAAATAGAGATCATGGACCAATCAGGTGTTAAGCCATGGATCAATGGTAGGTATGATCTAAAAGAAGTTGAACCATCGGATCACTTTATGTCTAGAGCATATCATGACCGTCGGATTAGAATATTTACAAATGCATATTAATGCATACTAAATAAATACACTTTACCTAACGGATATATTACACAATTTGATCTTAACTAACTCCTAAGTGTCTAAATATCCTAACAAATTTATATCCAATAATCATGGATGTACATACCAGCTTGTGACCTTCCATGTTGAATATTTTCAACATTTCCTTAGTTTAAGAAATAAAAATAAAATTACCATCTTTAGTTTAAGAAATAAACATATCATCTTTTAGTTGAGATATATGAAGTCCTAGGAGGAAGGATAATTCTCTGAATGGTAGAAATTTTTCTATTCCTTCAACTTTCGCATATCTATTGCATAGAAACCTTTCTTTATTTCTAACCACATGTCCATCCTCGTTTATTTTGTTTATAAAGACCCATTTTATGCCAATGACATTTTTGTCCTCGGGTCTTGGAACATGTTGACAAGTCTGATTTTTCTCAATATGATTCAATTCTTCTTTCATGGATTTAACCCATTGTACATCCATCCTGTCTTCATTAAAATTGTTTGGTTATGCTTTGTACAATAGAGATAAATGCACTTCTTTAGTAGTATTTTTTAAGTACTTCCTTCTTGTTTCTATACTAGCAATCTTATCTCTGATAATCAACTCCTTAGAATGATTTGTTTGGACATATTTGGAAGGATCCTTTCTATAAGGTCTATGTTCTTCTTCTGGTTGATCTTGATAGTATTATTTTTGTTGTTTTTTCTCCTCCTCTTCTAGTATCTATTTTGATGATTATTCAAATAATGGTTGATCATCATCACCCTCTCTTCTTCTATGCATGTATGATTCATATACCTTTACATATGTACTTCCCATAATCTTTTTCAGTCTTAGGTTGTAGCATTTTTATTCCTTGCTTCTTGTGGAATATCCAATAAATATTCCTCATCAGTAATGGAATCAAATTTCCACAGGTTTTCAGTATTTCTCTTAATATAACACTTGCTCCCAAATATCCCGAAATGTTTAATTGTTGTTCTCCTTCCTTTCCATATTTCTTAAGGGGTCATGGTGCTACCAGTTCTGATTTTTCCTCTGTTTAAAATATGAATAGTAGTATGAATATCCCAAGTCCAAAAAATGTCATATAATTTAGAATCATTTAACATTATTATGACAATCTCCTGTACTATTATGTTTTTTCTCTCTACTACTCCATTTTGTTTTGGGGTCATGGTGACTAAAAATTGTCTTATGATTCCATGTTTTTCACATAAATCCTCAAATTAATTTGAGGTGTACTCACTTCCATTATCTAAACACTTAATATTCAAATAAGTTGTGTTTTCAACTAATACTTTAAGGATTTTGAAGCATTCAAAATTATTTTATTTTTTCTTGAGGAAAAAGAACCACGTCATTCTAGTATGATCATCGATGAAGATTAGAAAATATGATTCGTCATTTATTCCTTTGCTTCTCATGGACCCATAAATATTGAATGCACTAACTCCAATGGTTTTGTCATAGAATATTCTTTTGATTTAAAACTCACTCTTGTTTGATTTCCATGTAGGAAATGCTTGCAAATAGAATTTGAGGGAATTATAATTTTTAGAATGTCTCTCTTGGATTGTTGTTTGCTAATTTTGACTAGACTAACAAAATGTATATGTCTCATTCTTTTGTGCCAATGCCAATGCCAATTTTCATCCATTTGTCCCATCCCTCATCTTTCTTATTTTCCTTCATCTATTATGTATACATTATTTGGGTTCCTGGATGCCATTTCTATTAATCTATTGGTATCCCTATGTCTTATTTTACATTTTTCTAAATCAAAGGTTAGAGTATGTTCTTGATCACACATTTGGATCACATTGAGAAGATTGTTCTTCATTCTTTCAACTAGTAAGAAATTCTATGCCTTGGTTTTCTTATTTCCAAGACTTAGATTTCCCTTTCCAAGAATCATAGTAGATCCACTGTCTCCAAAATAAACATTGCCTCATTTTTCTTCTCTAAATTTCAATTTTTTTATTTTATTTCTTGTCATGTTATTGGAACCTCCACTGTCAATATACTATTTCCCCCTTTAACTCTACACGTGTAAGGCCAAGCTGCATTCTTCTTGGTTTTATTGGTCAACCTTATTCTTCTAGAGTACTATAGATGTTAAGATTTCATATGCTAAGCTAGATATCATTAGTGTTTAATCCAAAGTCACAACAGTGGCATATGAAAAATCACTGAAAGAACACAATCATAAGATAAACACAGCATTTATCCTAGGAAACACTCAAGGGGAAGAAAACCCAGCAAAACTTCCTCTATATAAGATGTATAAGATAAAACCCCAAAACATGTATTCTCCTCCTGATTGATCTGTCTCTCTCTCTCCTATGTGCTACACAAGTGACTGACTCTGTGTTATAATGAGGAACACAACTCCTCTATTTATACACTTTAAGTCACTTGACTTTCACCCTAACAAGTTGGCCCCACTAAAATGATTGGGCCGAATTCACCTGGCGAGACTCAAAACAATATTATATTGTATTCAATGGGGTACTATTGACCCGACTTACAATGGAGGATTTACCTCATGACTCTATGATGACCAATTATAATAATAAGATCCTGACAGAGGAATAATAACATCTCCCTTGGGGTACATCAGTAAAATACAATTTGAATATCCTTTGAAGTTACAATATTTCAACACTCCCCCTTAACAAGAAGGGTATTTTACTGACAAGATCATCATCAACTATAGGAGTAACGAGAGAGAGCATCTTCAACAGTATCAAGGTAATACATCAATACGTCATAGGAATTTTTCAACAATCATAAGTAACTGGAACAATTACTCTTCAATGTCTTCATCTTCTGCAACACATGATCATGTGATCCTTTTACAACAACACTTTAATCTTTCTATCATTTGCAGCAGCACTTTGATCTTCTCGATCCTTTGCAGCAGTATCGTTGATCTTGTTGATCCTTTGCATCGTCACTTCGATCTTCTTGATCCTTTGCAGCAACACTTCAATCTTCTTGATCCTTTGCAACAGCACTTCGATCTTCTTGATCCTTTATAGTCGCACTTCGATCCTCTCAATCCTTTGCAGCTGCACTTTGATCTTCTTGATCCTTTGCAGCAACACTTCAATCTTCTTGATCCTTTGCATCAACACTTTGATCTTCTCGATCCTTTGCAGTAGCACTTCAATACTCTTGATCCTTTGCATCCGCACTTCAATCTTCTTGATCCTTTTTCACCACACTACCTATAGTACACATGATCTCTTTGTGGGATGATCAATGTCTATCACTTTAGGAAATAGGTCCAAGGATGATCCAATTCTCTGTCAACCTACTCCCTCTTAACAAGGAGGGTCCATAGTATCGACCAGATGAATCATCTACAACTAAGTGTAGATCTTGTTCCACATGTGAATGCGGGACCTGTCGTCCGTAAGGACTCATCGTAGACCATCCTCAGCTTGTTAGAGCTAGGACCACTCCAAGTGAGTGTTATACTATGGCATATACATGTACATGTAGGAATACTCCCCATGCAAGTGTATCATCTGCAATTGCAAATATCGATCGTACCTAGATGCAGGGCCTCATCATAGGACATTCTCGGCGTGAAATCTAGGACCCTTCCATGCGAGTGTTATACTACGATGTCTGTAAGGACTCAACAAGAAATATAGTACCATTCGCAAGAAAATGTTATACCGCAACATCTACATATAAATGTAGGTACAATATCCATGAGAGAGTATCATCTATAAGGTAGATATCGACGGCACCTAAATGTAGGCCCTAACGTCCATAAGGACTCATCATAGAGCATCCTCATCTTCAAATATAGGACCAATCCTAAGCAAGTTTTATTCTATGGTATCAAAAAATGAATGTGGTTACTATCCATGAGAGAGTAACGTCTGCAGGGCCATCCTTACCTATTAAGGACCACTCTTAGGAACATAGTGTTATTTCCTACAATACCATCCTTAAGACAGGATACTATCGTCCACAACTGAATGTCATACCTTGTCAGCATCTTCAGGCGTACTTGGCCTCTTTCACACTGGAGCTTCATTGTCATTCCATCATAAATTGCAGTCTTATCATCACTCATCCTTTATAGGGAGGATCCATATCATCAACCTGCTCCCCCTTTTTTTGAGGAGGGTTCATATCTTCGACATGTTCTTCCTTTTTCAGGAGAGTCCATATCTTTGAATTGTTTCTCTTTTTCGAAGAGAGCCCATATCTTCATCATTCCTTCTTGCAAGGAAAGTTTGTAGTATCATCATTATTCCTCCTTGCAAGTAAAGTCTTTTCTAAATACACCAAGCTTGTCATGGAAATATTCAAACTTTACTCGAGATAGAGGCTTGTCCAACACATTAGCAACTTGCTCATCAGTACTCATATACTAGATTTTTATAGCTCCCTTTTGTACCATATCCCTTATATAGAAGTATCGTATTTCTATGTGCTTTGATTTATCATGGAACAAAAGATTCTCTATCATTTTTATGTAACTATGGTTGTCACAAAGAATGACTGTGGCATCCAACTCCATGTCAAATAGTCCTGACATCAGTTTTTGAAGCCATGTCGCTTCACAACTAGTAGAGGAATTTGATATGTGCTCTGCTTCAGTTGTGCTGAGAGAAACACTAGACTATTTCTTACTAAACCATTACATCACGGCGGATCCCAGACAATAACATCCTCCTAAGGTACTCTTTCTGTCGGTGGCACTTCCTGGCCAATATGAATCCGTATATCCATATAATCTGTAGTTGGGATCTCTAACATAGTAAATTCCCAAGTATATCGTACCTTTTAGGTACCTCATCACATTATTTGTGGCTATCAGGTGAACCCATCTAGGTTTAACTAGAAACTGACTTAATGTGTTCACATCAAAGAATATATCTGGCCTTGTATTCGTCAGATACATCAATGACCCAGTAATATGCATGTACTGAGTCATGCCCACTAACTCTGATAATTCATCAAATAACAACTTCAGGTTGGTGTCCATGGGTGTGGTCATGGATTTACAATCCAACATATCAAATATTTTCAATATTTATACTACATACTTTCCCAAGTTCATAAAGATTCCTTCTGGTCTCTACCACACTTCCACCCCAAGGAAATAATGCATCAATCCAATATCTTTCGTCTCGAATTCTTTAGCTAGCTTCTTCTTGCATTTTGCGATATGTTTCTCATTTCCTGTCAGAAATAGATCATGCACATACATTAATAGTATGACAGGTTCATAGTCCATAACCTTGATGTAAAGGTTAGGATCAACTTTACTTTTAGTAAAGCCCAAGCTTTTCAAGAATCTATCTATTCTATCATACCAAGCTCTAGGAGCTTGCTTCAGTACATACATATTCTTTTTCAACTTACATACATGAGTCACTCTATCTTTGAATTTAAATCTTGTGGTTGTTCGATGTAAACCTCTTCCTTAATCACACCATTCAGGGAGGTTATCTTTACATCCATCTGGTGTATATCTCACTTCATCATGGAAGCAAGTGCCATGATGGTTCTAATGGAATTGTACCTTTCTACTAGAGAAAATGTCTTTTCATAATCAATCACCTCTTTCTTAGAGAATCCTCTAGCCACAAATATTGCCTTATACTTTTCAATACTTCCATCAGCAGCATGTTTATCTTGTATATCCATTTCGAAGATACCAAACTCTTGTTTTTTGGTTTGGGTACTATATCCCAAACAACATTCTTCACTATTGACTGGTATTCTTCCATCATTTCTTCCACCCACTCTTTCATCTCGACAGCTTCCTTGTAGCTGGTGGGTTCTTGATCTACAAGGTCACACATCAAAGCTACATAACTAGAGTATGGATTTGATATTTTGTGTGTTCTTGTGGAGCATTATGGAGATCCATACTTCTCTGCTTGTCATATGATTTCTCATACCTAAGCAGGTTTTCTCTTTCGAGAGATATCCATAGTAGGGGGTTCCTGAGTTTCTAGCATATCATGATATTTAGATGCTACAATTTTAGGAGAGGGTTCAGCTTCTACCATTTTGGGTGGTACATGCTCATCATGTATTTCTTCAAGCTGACACCTTGTAGATTTCTTAAGAGTTATATCTTCATCAAATGTTACATCCCTACTAATATCTATATGATGGAATCCTGGACTGTATATCTTGAAGACTTTGGAGACTTCACAATATCCAACAAATATTCCCTTCTTTCTAGAAGGATCCAACTTGGTTCTCTTCTCTTTCGTAATATGCACATGTACTGAACATCCAAATATATTGATATGGATCACTTCAAGTTTCTTTACTATATACATTTCTTCAAGAGTCTTGAATCCAAGAGCATTGTGAGATAATCTATTCTGCACATACACAGCTGTCCTTGCTGCTTCATCCCACAGGTGCATGGGAAGGTCTTGGTCATGAATCATTGTTTTCATTGCTTCCATAATAGTTCTATTCTTTCTTCCCGCAACACCATTCTGTTGGGAATTATACGGAGTGGTTAGTTCCCTCTTGATTCCTACCTCCTTGCAGAATACTTCAAATTATTTTGAAGTATATTCTCCACCATTATCCAATCTCTGTGTCTTGATTCTTCTTTCTGAATGGTTCTCTATTAAGGCTTTGAGTTCCTTGAATTTATTGAACACTTCACTCTTGGTGTTCAAGAAATATATCCATGTCTTTCTTGAATAATCGTCAATAAATGTGACATAATATTCATATCCACTTAACGATATGGAGGAAATAGGGCCACATACATCAAAATGAAGTTAATTCTAGTGTACCTTTAGTCTTTGTTTCACTTTTCAGAAAGGGATTCTTGATGTTCTTTTCTCTTGTACATCCTTTGCAAGTTCCCTCATGATAAGTATTCAGATCCGGTAATCCTATTACCACCTCTCTCACATAGGGTAGTGCTTTGTAGTTGATGTGAGAAAACCTCCTATGCCATAGTTCACTTGAGCTAGTGGTCTCATGGACAAGGGTTGTATCTAGATTTCCTTTGAGTTTGTACAATCCTCCTTCTTCTTCACTAATGACCATGACATCTTTAAGTTTATTTCGTTTGGACCACATAAGTACTTGTCCATCTATGAAAGCAACTCTATATCCTTTCTTATCTAGTGCTGAGATGGAAAGTATGTTCTTTTTCAAACCCGATACATATAGTACTTCCTTCATCTTCATGGAATTCCCAGAGTCAAGCTTTTAGCTTGATTCACCAATATCTTTGATGGGATATTGATAGTCATCTCCCATTGATACTTTTTTAGGAGAGTTATTTTCTTCAAGTTTTGACAGAGTTTGCTTCTTCCTTGTCATGTGCTTTGAAGCACCACTATCAATAAGCCATGTATATTCTCCAGGTGTTACAAACCCAGATAGTGCAGATAATAGTACATCTTCTTCTTTTGTTAGTCTCGTTCGAGGTATTTATTGCTCATCATAATCTTCAGCTAAATGAGCATGATGTCTTTTGTTGTTTTTATTCTTTGATGGACACTCTCTGGCAAGGTGTCCTATCTTGTGACAGTTATAGAATTGATACTTTGAGTAATATTTCTTCTAATTCTTTACTCTTTTCTTTTGAAACTTATTCTTTGAAGTTTTATGACTACCTTTCTTGAATTTTGATTTTTTTATTCCTTTAGTATGGATGGATAGAGCTTGATCATCTTCTCTAAGTATAGATTCTCTGTTAGCTACTCTAGCTTCTTCTTGAATGCAATCTTCCCATACAATGTCAAACTTCATACTTTATTTTATGGCACACAAAGTCTATATGAATGAGTCCCAAGATCAAGTGAGACCAGTGAGAGGATTCATAACTAGTTCATCCTCATCAAGGGTGTCTCCAATAGCACGTAGTTGTTCCATGAACTGAAATACCCTTGTGAAGTAATCTTGAATTGATTCTCCTTTTCTCATCTTTGTTCCCTTTAGTTGAGCTCTCAAATTCATCTTTCTCTTGATGTTCCTTCCCTCATACATTCTGGAAAGTGCATCATACATTTTCTTTGGTGTCTTCTTAGATGCCACTTAAGGGATCAAGCGATCTTTGATGGAATCAGCAATGATCCTCATTGCCTTTATTATGTATTGTTCATGCTTCTCCTTAGCTTCATCTTCTATAGGTTCTACAAATTCATCCTTGATGTAATTCTCAAGACCATTCTCTTTTAGAATGATACCAATCCTATACTTCCATGCTAGGAAGTTTTCTATGCCTTCTAGTTTGTCCTCAAGCTTAGTGCTTGGGGCCATCCTATATAGGAGGTCACTAAAAATTGAAATTTCTCAAAATGAAAATCTGACCTTACCAGGATATGCGCTTGATTGAGGTGATTTGTTTGGTCCCCTTGGTTTCTAGATATCCCAAATCTTCACCCTTCAAAACTTGCTTGCGAGGTTGCAGCTTCTGCAAAAATTTTGGTTCTAGTTTTCTGCAATTTTTTGGTTCAGGGAAAAAATAGGGTTTGTATTTCCCAGAAATTCAACCAACCAAAAAAAATGATCTTGGGCTCAATATATGCGCTCTAGGGAGGAACAACTTTCTATGCAAGAATATATTCCAAATTCTACACTTTGCATAAACCCTAATTTCTTCTAGAGAGGGAGGAGAGAGAGTTTCACCTTATGAAAGTTGTTGTCTTCAGGCTAGCTCTGATACCATGTTAATATTTCATATGCTAATATATATATCATTAGTGTTTAATACAAATTCACAATAGTAGAATATGAAGAATCACTAAAAGAAACACTATCACAAGATAGACACAGTTATATTTATCCTGGGAAACCCTCAAGGGGAAGAAAACCAGCAAAAATTCCTCTATATAAGATTTATAATATAAAACCCCAAAATGGGTATTATCCTCCTTGTTGATATGTCTCTCTCTCTCTCTCTTTCCTATGCGCTACACAAGTGAGTGAGTCTGTGTTATAATGAGGAAAACAAATCCTCTATTTATACACTTTAAGTCACTTGACTTTCACCATGACAAGTTGTCCCCACTAAACTGACTGGGCTGACTTCACCTAGGAAGACTCAAAAAAATATTATAATATATTCAATGGGGTACCATTGACCCTATTAGAATATAATAAACCCACTCATAAAATAATTAATCATTATTTGATTAATTTCCTACCCACTAGCTTAGATGGTTGGCATCCACTTGCACCTTAGAGTCAACACTTGCCATCTATATCCTATGAATGATTTATTTCTGATTTTGGGTTGATCTTGACCACTTTATGGCCATCCAAAATTGGTAACTGTGCTTTATAGCAGAATCTTCTTTATTATGCTTTTCCTGCTTTATCATGTTTTTCTGTGGATAAGGTAAACCTAGTTAACTAGGAAACTGGCAGCTTTTGTTTCCAACCCATCTTCCATTAGTTTCTCTCCATATTCTAGGATTAGCAATTCTTTCCTTCACTCATCATCACTCACACATGTTATCACTAATTCATGAGGTCCTTGTTAGTTTAGGAATGTGCTTTAGCCAACTATGGGGTTTATCATAATTAGTAAGCATGCTTTATGAGCTAGCTTGAGTTGTCTTCTAGCAACTCCTTTTTCCTTTATAAGGATGTATTAACTATGTAATAATATCAATTATGATTTATTTATCATTCATTAATGTGTGTTCATTAATTCTTCTTCTCTCTGTATGCTGATTCTCTACAATTCTATGTGAGGTTAATTGTGTGCCTAGATCCTTAGCATGTTTATGAAATTCCTTATGCCATCAAGGATTTAGAATTTCTACATGGTATCAGAGCTAAGGTTCTCAAATTTCTACATGGTATTAGAACTAAGGTTCCCAAAGTTCAAGTTCTACATGGTATCAGAGCTGAGGATATCAAAGATCTAGATGATATCATATCTTTGAGAGTTCATTAATTAATCCTCCTTTTTAGATTTGCAGGTTTATTTTGTAGGTTCAACTTAGAATGGATTCAAGAGTATCAGTTCCTATTCTTTCTCCATTCACAAGCTATTCAGAAGGGAAATTGAAGATGATTTCATATCTAAAGAGACAAGGTCTCTATGATATATCTATTGGAGCTTGTGAAGAGTCTTACGAAGAGCCAAGTGACTGGTTGAATGACTGTGATAGAGAAATTGGAGCTATTTGTCTAGCTATTTCTCCAAGCATGCACTACCTTATTGATTATGTTAAATACCCAAAGGATCTCTAGACAACATTGGATAGAGTTTTGGGAAAGGACAATGAGAATCCTTCTAGCTATGTGGAAAGTGTCTCTAACTCCTCAATGATTTCTCTCTCTCAATATGTCTCAGCCTCTATAGTCTCTGATGAAGTTTATCATGAATAAGAATTTTCTCATACAATTCTTGTTGCTACTACTCTATTTGATTCGAATGCTTCCTCCTTCAATCAAGAAGCAAATATTGAAGAGCCATATTTTTCTATGTCTCTTGAAGTAGAAGATCTTGATTCATCTTCTTATGATGTTGTTGATGAAAAAGAAGTGACTAATGGAGATTCTATTTATATTGATGATTCACTCACACATTCATTGTTCTCTATGTCTTCTATCATATATTTTGAGATCCATATGCCAAACCTCTCACACCTTATGCATGCCTCTCTCCTTGATGGTGCACAAACCAGTGACTTTCAAGATGTTTCCTTAGCCAAATCAAGTCCTTTTAGTGTCTTACCACTTACCATACTTGATCCCATGTGCTTTTGGAGCTCCTCCTTTGTTCTTGGCACTCATTCTCAGAGCCTCCTTGAAGATTTTGAACATTACTACCTTTCCTCCTTACATTCTTCTACCATAGAGGATTCTTTACCAGTATATTCCCATGAGTCTACTGTTGTGCTTATATGTGATCTCTTGGATTATTTGGAAGCTATATCAACCCATGGATCCCATGCATTCGCACTCTTTGATCCTATGCCTTCTCTATGTTCCTACAAGATCACTTGCACACATCCTCTCTATGTAAATGAAGATGGAGACATTATACATTCGCTTGGATAGTTATTTCACCTATCTGGAGCTCATTTCATCTCTATTGGTTCGAATTTCAAGTCATCTCATCATCTTGGAGCTGATTACAAGTCTAAATATCCTTCAGTATTGCCTTCACATCATTGGATCTTAGTTGTTCTACATGGTCCTAGTTTCCATCCTATAGCTGCCCTTGATCCAAGTGAGCAGATTTATCTTCTTCCTAAGAAGAAGATCCCTCCAGACATCAGCATTTAGTTTGGAGCAGCAGCAACACCAGCAGTTCAGCATTTTTGGTATTGCTTTTCATGTCCTTTCTTGAGGGAGGATTTTCCCCTTGAGGTTTTGCCTCTTTCCTCATTTCTTTGGACAAGATAAATTGTAAAAAGGGTGACCATACCTTTGTTGTTGGGCCCTATATGCATATATATTTCTAATTAGTTAAGGGATATCATCATAAAGTCAGGCTTAAAGGGGGGTGTTGGAATATAATAAACCCACTCATAAAATAATTAATCATTATTTGATTAATTTCCTA
The DNA here is from genome assembly GCA_001517045.1 of Pseudotsuga menziesii. Classification (NCBI taxonomy): domain Eukaryota; kingdom Viridiplantae; phylum Streptophyta; class Pinopsida; order Pinales; family Pinaceae; genus Pseudotsuga; species Pseudotsuga menziesii. The sequence continues at coordinate 29,295 of LPNX011197777.1, forward strand.
CCCACTAACTTAGATAGTTGGCATCCACTTGCACCTTAGAGTCAACACTTGCCATCTATATCCTAGGAATGATTTATTTCTGATTTTGGGTTGATCTTGACCACTTTATGGCCATCTAGAATTGGTAACTGTGCTTTACAGCAGAATCTGCTTTATTCTGCTTTTCCTGCTTTACCCTGCTTTTCTATGGATAAGGTAAAGCTAGTTAACTAGGAAACTAGCAGATTTTGTTTCCAACCCATCCTCCATTAGTTTCTCTCCATATTCCAGGATTAGCAATTCTTTCCTTCACTCATCATCACTCACACATGCTATTGCTAATTCGTGAGGTCCTTTTTAGTTTAGGAATGTGCTTTAGCCAACTATGGGATTTATCATAATTAGTAAGCCTGCTTTATGAGCTAGATTGAGTTGTTTTCTAGCTACTCCTTTTTCCTTTATAAGGATGTATTACCTATGTAATAATATCAATTATCATTTATTGATAATTCATTAATGTGTGTTCATTAATTGTTCTTCTTCTCTCCTTATGCTAATTCTCTACAATTCTATGTGACGTTAATTGTGTGCCTAGATCCTTAGCCTATTTATGAAATTCCTTATGCCATCAAGGCTTTATAATTTCTATAGACCCAACTTACAATGGAGGATTTACCTCATGACTCTATGATGACCAATTACAATAATAACATTCCGACTGAGGAATAATAAAATCTCCCTTTGGGTATATCAGTAAAATACATTTTGAATATCCTTTGAAGTTACAATATTTCAACAATAGAATACTTTTTATTGAGGATGTTGTTGGTTTCAGTAGGTTGCATAGATAACAACTAACTTTATCAATCTGGAGGTTCATGACCATTATCATGACATTTATAGCATTCACCATTTGAATTCAATGGGATGAAGGAATTGAAATTTTCTTTCAAACTCTCTGATGGCCTTCTAGTATCATTCTTTTCGCGATTATGCTCATAGTTCATACTATTCTTCTTAACATTTTCGTTTGCATGTGCTTTGCAATTTACTGCCTTATGACCAAAATTGTTACAAAAGTAACAATTTCCTAACAAAATAGTTTGATACCTTGTGAAGTGAGTACTTTCATGTTGTGTAATACCAATCTTCACATGGGATGGATTCATGTCCTTTTCGACGAAATTCTGATCTTCCCTTGGAGTAGAGACTTTGAGCACATATTCTATACTTCTTTCTCCTTCCTCATAAGTTGACTTCGGTTAAGTTTCAGCCTTTATATCCTAGTCTTGTATTCTTATGTCTCTAATTCTTAATAATATTATCTAGATCCTTAGTGTTGTTGCTGATTTTTTGTTGAAAACTCAACTGGATATTGGCCTTTTGCAATTCCCTATTTAAAGAAGTGATTTCATCCTCTAGGATCTCATACTTTTGCTCCTTTTGTTTGAACTAGTCTGTTATGTCCACCTCTAATTTGTTGGCTTCCTAAACTTGTTCTTCACACATTGATAGTTGTTCTTGCAGAGGTTTGTTCTTCTTTCTTGACTTATTCAGTTCTTCCAAGGAAATGATTTTCTCTCCTTACAAATTTACTTCAACCATTTCTTCATCTTCTGAATCCTCATTTTTTAGGTCTTCCTCAATCTCCATAAGAAGCACTTCCCTTGGATAATTGATCTTCATCAAATTCATCTGATAGGCATTTTTTTCTTGGTTACTTTGAAAGCTACTTATTTTCTAAAAGGGTTTTCCTATTTTATCCTCATCTTGTATGTAGTAAGTATCCCATGAAGTTCATATTGTCTATCCATATCTATGCAATGATCTATATTCCATCTATTAGGTTGTTCCTGAAGAAACCTGCTCTGATACTAATTGCCGGTATTCTTATGATACAGAGAGTAGTGGTGAATCAATGTTATGCACATAATTAATAATATACCACATTACAAATTATGCACCAATTTCAATTTCAATCAAAACAATAAGAGATAACTTTACAAAAAGTATATATATATAATATATATATAAGATTTTTCATTACATAGAAATATGGGAGAAACCAATCTCCAAAATGTGATCACCAACTCAGTTAGACACCAATCTAATTGGGACACCAATCCTTTGTGCAAGGACCAACTTTATATATACATGCTTCAACCTATGAGGACACCAATTCTCTGCGCAAGAATGTACTTGTTGTTTTCAAGGAGAAACCCAAGAGGAGACTGCAATATCCTATCCGTATCCTGTCTTTCCACCTAAGTTCTCCAACACTAATTGAAAGGAAGCTCCAATTCCTTGTCCTTATCCCTTTTGTCTTTCTAAAATAGATGTAGATATATACACCAAACCGTGACTTTCACAAACTCAAACTTTCATGATCTGCAAACAACAACTTCCACAATCTGTGATATGCAATTTATGATCCACTGCCTTGATTTGTGATTTCCACATATATAACTCCACTACAACTGTATATATTTTTACTTCTCAATTCTAAACACTTATTTGATTTGTGCATTGTCTCCTACTCCACTTTACTACTTTACGCATTCATCTCTCTATTGTTTCATTGTTTTGGATCAATGCGCCATTATTACCCCAATTAATTTGAAGCTTTAAAATTCAGTATTATATATCTTACACAACTCTGAGCTTAATTCAAAATTTTCATCTCTCACCAATTTATACTAATTTTTCTTAGTTGATTTGTCCACATGTTGGGGTTCCTTTGAGTTGATAATACCCCTTCTTCCTTTCTTTTTGGTCAAGATTATTCTTTTGTTGGTGCATGCTTTGCGTACATTGTTGAATTTCTGGAATTTACACACTAGAGGACCATCACTTGGTGGGTCTTGCGCACTAGGGTATCATCACCTGATGGGTCTTATGGACTTCTAAGACTTGCACACATATTTCCTATATAGTTATTCAAATCGGGCTCAAGTATATAAAGTGGCATCAATTGGTGGGATCTACGCAATGTTGAAACTTGCACACTGTAATGCACCTTGACGGTACACAACCACATGAATCACCCTCGGTTTCTAAACACAACCTCCGAGATATAAACAGTTTCCAACCCTAATGATATAATCCTACTTTTCCACATCAACTACCGATCATGAATTTTTCATTCTGACCCTAACATTGGCAATGCCATTTCTGAAATCGATAGTTGGGAGTCAAGAGTGTAAAAAAATCAACACAAGTGGGTTAATAGGACCCACAAAATCAACAACCCATTTATCAAATGCCTGCAAAGTTACCTGTAGTACCAGCGGCATTTCATCACATCATGACAGGTTTATAGTTCTTTGAAAAATATCACATATGTAACAATAGTCTCTAGCATCTACATGTATAGTAGACCACCATAATCCTTCTTGTAAAATATTCTGCATCATTGTTTTGCTTGTGTAGTGGCCTCCTACGACACCAACATGTGCTTCATTCAACACCATCGATCGCTCATGTTCCAAGACATAGTGACAGAGTATTTCATCTAGTCCCATCTTATACAATTGGCTAATGATCAGTTGGAAAGCTACAACTTTTACAATTAATTGCTTCTTCTTTGTTGTATTGAATCCTTCTGGTGCACATCCTGTAGTAAAGAGATGTACAATATCTATGTAGTGATAATCAATTAACTTTACCACAAATAATTGTGCATTAGGAAGACTATCATCGAGAATAATATGCTCTTCTCCACTTTCTAACCTCAATAGATAGTCAGGTCATGAATTTAGTTGACCTGGCTTAACAATAATCTCAAAATCAAATTCTTGGAATAAGAGAATCCATCGACAGATCTTCCCCCCCCCCAACATTAGCTTATTGACCACATACTTCAATGCAGAATGGTCTGTATACATCTTGAAATGTCTTTACATCAAATAATCTTGATTCTTGTGGAGAGCATATACCATAACAATTCCTTCCATTTTAGTAGTGGTATAGTTCTTTTCTATCATCGACAACTTTCTACTAGCAAATGCAATGGGGCAATCAAGAGAAACCTCACCTGGTTGTATAAGTACGACGTCGAGTGCGACAAACGATGCGTCGACATGTACATGAAATTATTTTTTCTAGTCTGGAAATACCAATATAGGCATTGAAACCATCTTATCTTTGAGAACATCCAAACTCTCTTAACACTACTCATTCCATTGGAATTTAACATCTTTCTTCAACAAATTTTCCAATGGAGTTGTAACCTCAGCATACCCTTGGATAAATTTTATGTAATACCCCATATGCCCCAACGTAGTTCTTAATTGTTTAACTGTTGTGGGTGAGGGTAGGTCAACAATAATCGCAATCTTTGCAAGGTCCATCAATATTCTTTCTCAATAGACCACATGGCCCAGCAAGATACCAAAAGGAGCACAAAAAATACATTTCTTCAAATCAACATAAATATGAAACTATCTACATTGGTCGAGCATCGTTTTCAAATTCTCGATATGATTTTCACTAGCCCATAGACCATCCAATCATAAAAATATACTTCAAGAAATTTATGGATGAAAACTTTAAAATCAACTACTACTATTCTAGAAAAAATAGCAAGGGAATTCTTGAGTCGAAAAGGCATTGGCATGTATTGGAAGCATCCCCACTCTGTCGCAAAGGTTTTCTTGTACCGATATTCCTTTACAATTCTTATATGATGGTATCCAAAAAATCCATCATTAAATGAGTACACTTCTTGTCCTCTGACGCTCTCCAATACTTCATCTATGAATGGGGTCAAGAATGACTCATGCATGCATGCATTATTTCATTTTTGCAGGTCAACACAGATGTAAACTTCACCAGTTTTCTTGTCATGAACAACCATAGGGATAATCCAGTCAGATTCATCTACATGTTCTATAATGCCTACATCTAGCATCTTGTCCAACTCTATCTTAACCTTCTCTTTATATCTCGGATTAATTCTATATGGTCGTTGCTTGGCAGGTTTTTCACTGGTCTTCAAGGGAATCTCCAGTTATCCTAGATCATCAACAATACCCTTCATCTTTGGAAAGTTGGTAGGGAATAGAGCCTGCAATTCATGCAATAAGTCTATAATTTTCTCGATCATCTCATCATCCCAATAGTCTCCAATATTGGCAAATTTTATGTTTTCTGGAGAACCAATATTCACCTTCTTTGTTCTGAGGGGATTCAGAAACTAGTCATTTGATAAGCATGATCCTTCCACTGTTCGACTACCCTCAAATTTAGAAATATGTATGTCGCATGGATCATCATCATCAGGTTCGTCAACTACACTATAGAATTCCATCCAATCCTTAACTATTGCACTGCTCTGAGGGAAACTTCACATCGGAGTATGGATGTCTTAAAAAATATTGGTCCTTATAACTTGCAGAGCAGCATCAATCATCAATATGTCATAAGTAAATCTCAAAGTATGTGTGAAAGTGGTAGCTATCTCTTCCCATTCTGTAGTCTCTCATTGCAACTCTACTGATGTGTACCAGTTTCTCAGTATCATATCCAAAGTATGTATAAATTGATGAACCATTCCTGTCGCGGCGACATATTCCATGTCGAACAACATTTTTCAATATGCTCAATAGGATTTGCCAATCTCATATATTTTTTCAGTATAAGACATCTGAGTCCATTTTGAAATAGATTGCTTATGAACAACCCACCACCCAGCGAGAGTAGCCTTCAATGCAACATCCAATGCTAAAAAGTGTTGAGGTTCCAATACTTTTTGTTCAAACTATGTAAGAAATGTGTCCAAGTTAGGAAATTCTTCATATATAGGTAAATCACATACCTGAGTACCTACCCATTGCACAGAGTTCATGATTCTTGCACACTTTCTCATTGACACTTCATGTGGTTGATTCTTCCAATTCTTGAGAGCTTCTCCTAAATCTGACATATCAGAGCTAATACTTCACCAACTTAGATTGCCATCAGTTGTCGAATTGACATAGTCATCCATTGCAGAGGAAATATTGTAAATATTATTCAAATATCCTTATTGTCCTTCACTGTTCAATTTCTCGACATATCTCTAGCCTTCTAGAGGATCAATTGGAGCGAAAACTTGTAGCTCTGTATCTTCAAATGTCAATATTCTCCTTTTGAAATTAATAATAGTTTGATTTTTAATATCTCAGTCGATCCCCAGAAATGCAAGATATAGACTCGTATCATCGACAATGTCTATGAATTCAAAATCAGCATAGGTTTGGAGTCCTTCCACTTCGAAATGAACCTATGTCAGTCAACAAATAGGAAAGACCTTTGACTGATTGGCTAAATGTAACTAAACATGAGACCATACCAATATTGGCTTTCCCATTCTTTCCCAAGTTTGTCTTTCCAAAATATTAACGTCCGACCCCAAATCCAATATGATAAAATCCATATCATAATCACCTATCTGAGCATTTATTCTTAACTTGTGACCAGTTTTTGGTCTTTTACCAATGTGGTTAACTTTTTTCTATGGTCACACACTTAGTTGAGGTTCTTCGACTATAGTCGATAGTTCCACCATAGCATCCTTATCTTCTATAAGTGCTAAACAACTTTTAAAGAAATTATTCAACTTGCTTACCTTCTCTGTCAGTTTTCTTTGGAACAATTGTTCAAATATTTTAGGCATTTTCAGGATTGGTCCACCATCCAATACTGGGACAGTAGCAAATGTCGATACCTAATTTATGTCGATGAATTCATCATGTGCATCAAATAAGACTCCCTTTTCTTTCTGGACATCAAAAGACACTTTCTTTTGTGTTGTCGGTCAAACTCTTGGACTTATGCATGGTGCATCTTGATCTCCTCCAGTTGCAACAGATCCTCTTGTTACAACAACAATATTAGGTTCTCGAGGTTTGATAGAAATATTCTAAATATTTGGATTTTCATTTTGAGGTTGGTTCTGATATCCTGGGTTTTTGACCTGCCATTTAGCAATCAGATGCGAACATTCCTCAATAGTGTGGTCAAATGCTTTGTCATTGTGGGATTAGTACAATATCTCAAAAAATGTCCAGGATTTCCACAATTATAACAAATAACTTGGCCCCTTCTGCGACCAAATCCTGCTCCTCATCCTCAAGCCCTAAAAGGACCACCCTCCCCACTTGGTTGAAGGTATTGTGCCTGAGCTCGCTCAGCTTGTATCTATTCACCATTTTTCATTAGATATGTGTCGACCATCTTTTCTTGCAGCAACTGGTATGTTCTGCAATATTTCTCCTCTTGACCCACAAATTGATAGAATTTACAATATAGGCTAGCATGTGCACTTACTATCTTATGTAGATACAAGTATTCCTCCAACCGATGACCTCTTTTTTGGAAAATTCTACACCAAGGAATTCCTTGTGAATTTATCGAGTTCGATGCTCCTGATGCAAAATAAAATAAAGCTGGACATTAATATTTATGATGGGATTCAATTTTACATCTTGTACACCATAATTATTCCAGAATTTATTTCCCTTTCTTGATATCTTATAATTGCAATGTTAAATTGGCAACCTGTAACTGTATTTGTAGCATTCCTGCACCAGCTTCTCCAACTAGTGAATCTTCTAATTTCATAGCAAGCTCAAGAGCTTCACTATGGGATACAATCTTCTGTTGCATCAAGGGAATATGGATATGTCATAGCATCGCCACAATAAACCATTCTTTATGTTGAACATCCAACATCTGGAAACTCGCCTTAGCCATCATATTCTTAAATATTTGATCAAAGTCCCAAATAGACCCAGTCGACAATTGCTTAATTTCTTTTAATTATGTGATACATTGCGACTCAGACTTAGGTTTCTTGAATTCTTTGAATCGTCCAATCCTGATCTTATCCAATTATTTATGAGGAACCCCTACAAGAACCATAGAAAATTTCATATACTAGTCAAGAGCACAACCCCTAAAGGTTGTAATCATCTAAGCTCTTTTTATAACCTCATCTTCGATCTGTTGCACTGTCCAAACAAATTTGTATGGGAACCAATGTTGCTCAGGGTCTTTCAACTCCTTCCTATTAAATAAAGGTAACTTTATATCACTCCCCAACATTATGTTTTCTTGGGGTATTACTCAATTTGAATTGTCCCACAAGTAGGAACTCCTTGACTTATATCTTGACTGTTATTGTTACTATGATTTACAAAACCACAATTCAATGCACTTGTAGGTCTTACCTCAGTTGTTGGAGATGTACGCGGGGTCATGGGTATGTCATAGTCTTGGTATGAATATGGCGCTTCCTCTTCTTCCTCATAGATAAGTCGATATTCTTCCTCTTCACCGCAAGATTCTCCGTTGAGGTGTGGTTCCAAATCATACTCCCCTCCTTCGGTCGTGTTGCAACTTCCTATTCTTGTCACAATCCTTATTCTCTTTCTTGACCAAAATCTTCTTCCACCCCTTAGGAATCCACCCTCTTGCTCATTCTCACTATCGACAGAGAACATCTCGGCTCATTCTATTCCATCTTATTTAATCCTTTCTTGTGACATCACCCAAGTCCTCCGTGCACAAATATTTACTCGTTGGATTCCATCCTTAGGATCCATTTCTAACAGACCAACATCTATATCCATGTCTTTAAATATCTCAAGTAATGACCTCAAGGCTCTTGGAAGAACTCTCTTTCGGTCTCATTGTATGATCTTATCATGTTGACTGCAATCTCAGTAATATATCCCACCAATATTCTATCAACCTAGAAGTCGGCATCCCTAGATATAGGATTACTGAATCTTTCCAACCATTGGATTAGGTGAGGAGTCCACTCAGTGGGTCCTCCGCCATGGAAATTTTTCCTCTAAGTTGCTAGCTTCGACAACCATTCATGCAACAAAATGGGAAATTCACTAAAGAAAATTTCATGACTATCTGAGTAAATATATATTTCTAACCATTATGTCGGATTCAGTCGCGAACCTTCACTTTCTTCCTGTGAAAACTCTATTGCTCTGTAATCCACCCAATCTTGAGTCTTTGGTTTCATGGGGTACCAAAACATGTCCCTTCACAATGGTTCAAGTCCCAGCAACCATTGTGACGCAAGTGAGGTCTAACCCAAGATATATATGGGGACTACCAAAACCAAGTTTCTACAGTTATGGAAGGGGGTTTATTCATCTCAACATTAACAAGCCATTCAACCGAAACCGAAGGATGGATCATTGTCGACATAACAAGAAACAAGGTCAATACTTTGACACATTCACAGCATATAAGTATATACATAGCCATCAACACATGATGGATATATAAAGCATACACATAAACCATATGTATTGTCGATGTTCCACAATATAAGTGCGACGACCAACTCATAAAGATTCAAACACAAGACATACAGACATAAAAGACACAGATATTAAACGTGGAAACCCATACAGGAAAAAACCACAAAGGCACTCTTCATCTGGCATTAGTAATATTTGGAACACTTTTCATCTGCGCACACAACTTGTAGACTTCTCTTAGAATCTTCTTTACGATGAATGGGGTTTCTCTATCTTTCCCATGCTCTCATGCTTTCTTTCTTCTTTTTTTCAATCCCTCTGTCAAACTTCCTCTCCTAATTCATCTTTATTTTGAGCTCTATCTCCAATTAGAGTCGAGAAAGGTCACAAGCATGAATCAATATTCATAAAGCTTCAAAATTCTTGGTCGTCCACACACAGCTTGGATCGAACCTATATACATCTTACAATTCTTGTTCCAACCGTCGACTAGTTCTCAAATGACAATCAACTAGTTGTTCTAACTACCCCAACAAATCTCATTACAATAATAAAGGCACTAACGACCTAACTTACAATCATGCCCATTCCCAAAAATAGACTATTAGTCTAGATTAATTCACCGTTACATTTATTGTTTTCTCAAAACATGTCAAATTCCCATATTCGACTTACTCTTCTCCTTTTCCTGTCACTTCCTTGATTGCCTTGCGACCAGATTCTTCACAATTCCGACCAAAACTAGTATGCATTTTCCTAGGGCCAACAAAGATTTGTGATGAATGATTGTAAATCATGTGCTACACCTTTCAAACGGGGGTGAAGTTGACAAAGGACCGTGACACACTACAAGTTGACGTGACTCTTTATCAACAATTAATCAATATTATAGCTTATTTAACTCATAATTGACTTGATATTTTATTTGTTGATAATGTGATTTATCAATTTATGCAGCACCTCTAAAAACCACTAGAAAGCCACAAAGCGAATCGCTCATTATATAAAGGGAGCTTATCAACTTGGTATAAAATATTGCACCAATACCACAAAATTACTTGTCAGTTATATTGACTTGCATGGGGTTAGGGATGACGATGATAAGAAATCAACATCTAGCTATGTGTTTTGACTTGGTTCAAGACCCTTGGTTTGGTCATTCAAGAATCATAAGGTGTTCTCTATTTCAACCACATACTCTAAGTATCATGGTGTAGTTAATGCATGCACAATAGTAGTATGGATTCAACAACTCTTGGGAGAGATCAATTTTTCAATCAATTGGATGACTGTAACCTTTTGCGAAAACCAAAGTGTGATATAGGTTGTTGACAATATGGTTGCACATAGTAAGATGAAGCAAGTGGAGCTGCATGATCACTACTTGAGACAATTAATACTGGAATATATTTTGAAACTTGTTTATTGTAGACCAAATGATCAAATTATTGATATCTTTATGAAGCCTTTATTGAAATCCAAGTTTGCTAAATTTTCAACTATGCTTGGGATTTATGAAGCTGCAGTTATGGGTGGGTGTATAGAAGTAATGTCACCTCCTAAATCTCCAAAGCATTGTGTTGATGGGGTGGTGTAAGAGCAATAGTTCATGCTAGTTCATCACACCTCTGGATCTTCTAGAGATAGACAATTGATAGTTGATAGTTGACTATAATATCAATTAAGTTGTTGATTGATGTGCAATTGGTTGAATTGATCGATCGACAAAGCACTTGACTAGCAAAATAACTAGTTGGGTAGTTGGAATAGGATTATTGACTATAACGCAAATAGTGAAAAATTCAATGAGGTCATTATGCGTTATGGGCCAAAAATATGGAAACGTTATTCCTCAACCTGAGGAAATTGGTTACATCTCATAACTATAAGAGAATCATCCTATGGATCAAAGAAAATAGTGAAGTGTAAAGTGTGAATAATGTAATATATGCATTGTCTATCTATTGTGATATGTTGTGTTTGAGTGTTGAAACGATGTGTATCGACACCACCACTTCTTGGAATAATTAACTCTCTAATTTCTATTGTTTCTAATTTTTTAGTTTTCTCTGACAACATCATGTCAAATTGGGTAATTTGTTAGCCGAGTGAAATTGGGAAGATTTAGACTAGTCATACATGGAAGGCTTGAGATGTAAGGTGCATTCATATTAGTGGTTGCATTTGTATTCACACTAGTATTTGCATTGGTATTAATATTGGTGTTAGGATTGGTAGGATTGCTTTAGTTATCTTAAGACATGTTGGTAAGGGTTCTAAGTGATGAATATGATCCTAACTAAGGAGAGCATGAATCTGATGACCCTGAGAGAGAACTAGGAGGTGAGGGAGGATCATGTCATTCGATTCTCACACATTAAGGAGGACTAATAACACAATTAGAGATACTAAGAGTGTGATGTAAACCTCAAAGACGTCGAGGACATTTAAGATATATAGGGGGCACAATATTGACTAAGCATTACACCATATCTATCTCAAATCATATCTCTAAGATAGGTTAATGAGGGGTGTGAAAATAAATTTCTATTACTTATACGATATACTTAATTGAAATCAAGTGCAAGGTGGGTGAAAAAAGGTGATCCAATCAAGTAAATAACTAATGTAAAAATAGACACCCTAGAAAATAAAAATGGCTCACGAATATTTAAAGAAGGGCTATAATAATATGTTGTGAAAAAAAAAAAATCTCCCGAAATTTCCTCAACAAGTGGTATTGAAAGGTCCACTTGTTGGGAAAATATAGAGAGTTGAATAAGGACCTTCCAAACACTCCAATTGGTGGGATGTCAAGTCCACTGGTGAATTGAGTGATGGTGTGAGTGATACAATTTTGTGAATGACACTAGGAGCAATTCCAATCAATTGACAACTATCTGTCTCAGTTTCCCCTCCTTCCTGCAAAAGCCGCCCAGGTAGGACCCTAAAGATTGGCCACTAAGATACATCTTCTCAAGTACGTGTAGTTGGTTACCTCTCCTTCAATTTGAAATCAAATAGTTGGGGGATCTTCCTTTTGAAAGAGTTAGGAGTCTTAGTCACACTTCCAATCCCAACCTTGGCATTATTCACTCTGAATAATGCACTTGTTTCTAAATGGGTTTTGAACTACACCTAATAGAAAGGATTTTGAAATTTCCTTAAAAGTCTACAACTATGTTTTAGATTTGAAAGATAGTGGAAAGTTATTTGGATTTCTATCCCCATGATCCTGACCTAACTAAAATATTGTTTTGAGCCCTCAAGTGAGGATTTTAGTTGGTTAGTTAATTGTTGATTTTAAGGCTGAACTTGGTGGCATGAACCAAGTATTTTTGTTGAAGGTGTGAGATATGTGCACAAGTGGTGTGTACTATAACAATATTGCAAGAAGTAATTGTTGAAATTGAAAGTATAGTGCAAAAAAATAATAAAATGCTCAATACTAAACAATCAATAGAGATCTCTTTCTTCAAGAAAATAGTGCATATTTTTCTTAATATATGAAGATATACTTCCAAAAAAATTACAACAAACATGTTATAAAATTGAATTGGTAAGAGACTAATGCAATATTTTTCATATAAAGTGAAAATGAATTAATGATCAATACTTAGAAATAAGAGGACTAATTTTCTTAATCAACCTTCTTTAAACATATCATAGATCAACAAGCAAATGAAAGGGCTTGATAGTTAAAACATGTATGATATGCAATGTAAGTTCTATATATTTGTAAAGAAAAAAGACAGAGACTCCTAACTAACACTTAAGTATTTTAAGCAAATCAATAGAAATATTTGAACTTAAAACACAATTCTGAATTCTACTACAGTGGAAATAAAAAAAAATGATATCATCAATGTTGAATTCGATCCCTGCAAGCATCCTCTGCAATGATCATGAGACAAGTTAAAGCCAATCATGTGTATCCTCTGCAAGGATCCCTGCATGCAGCTCTCATGCAATCCATCCTCTGCCTGCAACAGTGTTGTATGCAACTCACACACGACGTTTTGAATAAAGTGGTGATTGATCTGAGGACGATCTGATCAGGCCTAGCTGCATGGCCTCTCCTACACCGAATCCTCCAGAGGAGGATCCTGGTCACAGCCTGGAACTTGCTTTCCAGGACTTGGTTGCCTCCACTCCATCTCACCTTGTTGCATTACCTCCATCCTCCTCTTTTGTTAAACGAGCAGTTGTGCCCAAGTCCAAATCATGTTGGCATTTTCACGAATGAAAGCTCTTGCTTTGAGTGATTGAGATATCATCGATCAATTCTCAGGGATCTGGCCTTCACCAAAATCCATGGAGATTTGGATCTCTAAAAACTGTATGCCACTCATAATAGGGGGTTTGCAACATTGTTTTTGTGGAAAAGGCTTCTACGCCTTCTTATTCGAAAACAAGGAAGATAAAGACCTCATATTCTAAAGTGGTCCTTACTTCATGGGACCTAGAGGTCTATACCTCAATCGATGGAACCTCTCCTTCGATCTAGAAAATGTGTTCCTTCAGTAGTGCCAGTATGGGTTTGTCTCCCTCATTTACCTCTCCACTACTGGAATGAGGAATCCCTCTAAAACATAGGGAATTCTCTAAGCAAATTGATTGACAAAGCCGAACCAAAAGGCCCTCTATTCTCCTATGCTAGGATCTGCGTGGAAGTAGATCTAGAGAAAGGACTTCCGGAAGGATTTAATTTATTCATGGATGGATGGGAATTATATCAGAAGGTATATTATGAACAACTCCCCTTTAAATGCAAGAAATGCCACGAATACAAACACTTCGTAAAGAATTTCCCTAAATCTACCCAGGAAGAAGCTGAGAAAAAACATGAAGAGGGATGGCAACAAACCAAGAGAGGGAAAAAATCAAACCCTACCTCTGCTAACAACCCCAAAAAATGGCAAGAAAAAACTCAAGATCAACCTACAAAGAACAAGGGAACATTTACCAGCAATCAATTTGACTCTCTCCAAACTAAAGAAGGATAAATCCCAGATATGGTAAATCAGACTAAGGAAGACAGAATAGAATCTAGTAGGACACAATCCCCTGCTTCACTCTTACCAGTAGTTGTTGAAGATATCACTGGGAAAGCACCTAATGGATCGGCCTCCCCTATAGGAACCTTGGCATATATGGTAGTAGTAGAATAAGAGAACAATGAAAAAGAACCTGAAGGATCACCCTCCCCTGGGGGAACTTGGGAAGAAATGGTAAAGCATAGAAGAATCAATCCAAATTCTACATCTCCAGGTCAATGGTCGTCTCAAGAAACCCATGAAACAATAGATATAGGACCATCCCTAGCCATGCAGGGAAGAAAATCTCAAATACAACAAAGAGAGCAAGAGGTCGAGAGAGAATTGGAACTAGGAAGGCAGTTAAGCATAGAGGATACAACACTTCTATAGAATATCAAATCCTATGTAACCAAAGACTTCATATCCTGAACAGGCTCTCACACATCCAAGAAATAATGAAAGTAGTCTCTTGGAATTGCAGAGGCTTGGGAGGATCAATCAAGGTGGAAGCCTTGAAAATATATATAAAATTCTGAGAAACCAGACATTCTGCTTTTTCAAGAGATTAATATGTAAAAATATGAGGTTATGAATCGATCATCTCTCTTTTAGAAAAATAGTGTTGGAAAGGCCATTAGCTCCAGAGGTGCCTCAAGTGGAATTGCAACTTTTTGCAGAATAGATAAATACAAAATCAGATTAGCAAAAGAAAACACTCATTGGCTTTTAGTAGAAATGCAAAACAAAAGCAATCAAGACTCTATATTTATTTGTAATGTATATGATCCTACCCATTATAGAGATAAGCTGGATTTCTGGGATTCCTTACTCTCTTTAAATTCAGATCTGCAAGGGAAATACATTATCATAGCAGGGGATTTCAATACAATGAAATCAAGTATGTAAAAAAGAGGAGGATCAATCGTAAGGGACGCTTTTGGTGAAAATATCCTACGCCCAAAAATGGGAAATACACTTGGAACAATAAGTGGATGGGACGAGGCCACATCGCTGAAAGACTATATCAGTTTTTGGTAAGTACAACCTTCCTACAAAAATATTTAATACCTTATTCTTACATTATCTCTTCAGCTACCTCTAATCGCAAACCCATCTCCCCATCCCTTTCCCCTCCTACAAACCTTGGCCCTATCCTCTTCAGATTCAACTCCTTTTGGTTAAACAATTCCAAGACTCTAGATTTAATTCAATCATCTTGGAACTCTACCTTCCCCAGCTCCCTCAGCTTCATCTGGGAGTCAAAACTTAGGGTTGTCCACTCTACTATGAAAAAATGGGCCACCTCCTCCTATTCTAAACCTGCCATTACTAAAAAAAATCTCCAAGCCAGATTGGAATCCCTTCACTAAAAAATGGAACTAGAAGAGATCACCCATGAAACCATTGCTCAGGAAAAATCCCTAATCTTTGAAATTTTAAAAGCAGCCAGACAAGAGGAAGAGACTTTGAGAATAAAATCTTGCCAACTCTGGCTAAAAGGGGGAGATAAGAATACTGAATACTTCCAGAAACAAACAAAAATTAGAATGAGCTTCAATTACATCAAAGAATTGAAAGACATCAACAATAAAAAAAAGTCATGGGGCAGGATGATATCAAGAAGTTGGCTTGAAAACACTTCAACCAGTTATTTTCAGATAGCGAAGAGACATGCCCTATCTCCCAAGCTGGTCTTCTTTCAGGCATTCACTCCAACATCTCTGACAAAGAATGAGGAGCTGGAAAAACCAATTTTACAACATGAGATCATAGAAGCAATCTAGGCTCTACATCCTGACAATTCCCCAGGGCCAGACGAATTTACGATCAACTTCTATCGAGCTTCCTAGGATATCATCAAAGAATATTTAAGGAAAATGCTAAATTGGACTAGGAAAAAAGACAAAATCGGTGGATCTACAAACTCTACTTTCTTGGCTTTGATCCCTAAAGAAAAAAATCCTCTTTCGATTGAAATATTCTGCCCCATCTCCTTATGTAATACCTCTTACAAAATACTCACCAAAATTCTTGCAACTAGAATGAAAAATATCATGGCCAAAATCATCTCGGACACTCAGGGAGGTTTCATCGTTGGAAGATAGATCATGGATAATATAATCATCGTCCTAGAAGCTATCCACTCCAGTCTGGAATGCAAATAGCAAGGCATGGAAATCAAGCTAGATACGGAAAACACTTTCGACAGGGTAAATCATTTCTTTCTATTTGAGATCATGCTCAAAATGGGATTTTCAAAAAAAATTACAAGATAGATCAAAGCCTGCATCAACGGCCCTTGGATTGGGCCTCACATCAATGGTAGACCTGTTGGCTTCTTCCAATCCTCTCGAGGACTCCATTAAGGCTACTCGTTATCCCCTTTTTTATATCTAATCATAGTTAAGTCTTTAAGCAGGAAGTGCAGTCCCTGCAAAACAGTGTAGAACTCAAAGGTTTAAAAATTGCCAGAGGTGTAAAAAATGCTAACCATGCTCAGTATGTAGATGATACACTCCTTCTAAGAGGACCCTCAGTCATAATCGTTGAAAGGTTCAGAGGAGTCATCTCCACCTTCCTCAAAGCTTCAGATGGAAAAATAAATGCTTTAAAAACCAAAATATATGGCTGGAACTATCCTGAAAGAACCACGCTCAGGATAGAAAGGACCATGGGATATGAAGGCAATACACATTGGAAATCATTCAATTATCTCGGAGTCCCTATTCACAAAGGTAAAAAGAAAACATCATATTGGAAAGGACTGGTAGAAAAAACAAAACAAAAAATTCAATCACTGGGAGCAAATTGGCTCAACCCCGTTGTGAAGCTGAAACTTATCAATGACATTCTGGAAACATATCCAATATACACTTGCTCAATTTCATTAGCTCCAAAATATATAAAACAAGGCATCGTAAAAGAGATCAGATGCTTCCTCTGGCAAGGTGGAAAACCCAGTGGCACAAAGAAATTCCACCTAATCAATTGGGATCTGGTGTGTAGACCAAAAGACTGCGGAGGAGCTGGAATTAAAAATATAGGAGCAATGAATCTTGCCATGGGAGCTAAAATCGTCTAGAAAATCATTTCAGGGAATAAAGCTTGGTGGAAGGACGTCTTAAGGAAAGAATATCTAAAAGAAAATAGGCAAAGATGCATGGATGACATCCCCTCAGTAAAAAACGGCTCCCCAATCTGGAGACTATGCCAAAACACAGCCTTCATCATCCAAAAGAGTCAGTGCTGGTCACCAAGAAATGGAAAACGGATCCATATTTGGGAGGATAAATTCAGACACTCTTCTCTAACCTGCCGCATAGACATCTTCGCAGATCTCAAGCTCTAGATGGACGCCCAAAACATCTTCACGGTCCATGACATCTCGATCTAGAACAATAATGGAAGACGGGCAGGATGGAAAAGTTTTGAAATCCTATAAATCATAAACATGGACTATACTGTGCTGTAATCGATTCTCCAAGGCTCAGCTCTGATCCACCACAACCTATCAGACACCAGATGCTGGGGGAATTCTAGAATTTATTCGGTGAAAGATAGATATAACTCAATCCATATGAACAATAGGAAAGAATCCATCTAGGGAAATGTCTAGAGCAAGGACAAACTTCCTAAAATCAACTACTTATGTTGGATTTTCACACACCATAACATTCCGACTACATAAAATTTTAAAAAAATGGGAATGGAAGGATCATCTTGCTGCACTCTCTGCAAAAAATTAGAAGAAACGTTGGAACATCTTTTTCTAGATAGTCCATTTGCTAATGAGGTATGGTGCATAGTCCTTAAAGAGCTTCAATTTAATCTTACTCTGCCTACAAATTGGAAAGATTTTTCATTTGCTGGAAAGATTATTACCATGGTTCTTTAAACAAGAAACCAGATTTCTTGAGAGCATGGGTTGCTCTTCCTAAGTATATTTGTTGGAAATTTTGGATTTCCAGAAACAAAGGAATATTTGAAAATGTGACCTTCTCTCCTACTAGAGTCTCCTCTTCAACAAAAGCTTTATGGATCGAAGCCCTTCTCTCCAAAGGTGTAAGGCACTTACATCTTGAGCCTTTAACTTCAAAAGAAAGAATTTAGATTTGTGATCTCCTCTTCCCTCTCAAGCCAACTCCAAGAGGTACATTTGTTAAAAAACCTAACTCTCTAAGATGGCAAATTCGAAAGAACCCGAAAAACTTCAGCAATTGGTGGACAAAGCTAGATTATTATTATTCGTTCTTCGATGGTGCCTCTAAAGGAAATCCCAAGTTGGCAGGTGTGGGAGGGGTGATTTTTTTACCCTGGGGAGAACATACATAAAGATTATTCTTGGGGAATAGGGGAAAAATCCAACAACTATGTGGAATGGCTCGCTTTATTCAACGGGATGGAAATTGCTAACACTCTTGGAATCAAAGAATTAGTAGTTTTTGGAAACTCGCTACTGGTCATTGGAGAGTCTCAGAATCTAGTCAGGAAGTAAAAAATCCCCTCTACAAAGATGCATCATATTTTCAATAGTCTTATTAGTGAATTTAATGCTATCAATTTCCTCCACATCCTCTGAACAAATAATCACTTTGCAAATCAAATGGCTAACAAGGGTGTGCAACTAGACTTTGGTTTCATAATTTGCAATGGGAACAATCCTGAACATTGTTGGGTCCCTTGATTCAGGAGCTTATATGTTATTCAAATTCAGAAGAAATCAAATCCATTGTTACATTCAGAATTTAGGACAGCTACAAATAAATTCCTGATATGCTTAGTTTTCGTATCCTCATCCTTGGGAATTTTGTAAGAACATATAGTCATTTCAAACATGGACTCTTTCGAGATAAGCTACATTTTGTAACCAAAGAACAGGATGTTATGGTATTTGAATCCCTTTGGATTCAATCCATGATCTTGCATTTGTAACTTTCAACCTCTCTTTTTAATATAAATAGCCCTCAATCATTCTTGTAAAAAAAAAACATAAACTTATTTAATGTGGAACTCTAAAGGCATAAAATACTAGAGACCTGTATCTTTTTTCCTTACCTAAAATGTCCAAATAAGAGAAAATTCAACACTATAGTTGAGATCTGACAATAAAAGAATGATAGAGTCAAACATACAAATCTAGGCAATTTTTAGAATCAGGTCGCAAGTGAAAAAACCTTAAAACTAAAATTTTGCACGAAAAATAATGTTTTTCCATAACGTCACACTTTTCCTAGGAAAAATCATGACCCCACTATGGGATTTTTTTGGTGAAAAAGTGTGCATCTTCAAAAATTAAGAACCTTAGAAGAGGCTCTCGTATGATGAAAAAAAAAGAATTTTCACCTAGGCCTCCTAGTAATATGAGTATACATCGAGTAAAAAAAAGGAAAACAAGCACATCAAAAAATACTCTTCGTGAGGCACACACACAACCAATAATAAATTATAGTTTTCATCCCTAGTATGACCATCAATCTAGTGTTGTTGTTTAATCACCAACATGAGATAAAAAGCATTTGCTTAAGGGTTGTGTTGCTTAAGCACCAAATAGATAGATATAGATAAAAAGGAATCCTAAAAATAATATGCATTCTAATTTATTACATATTTTGCAAGGGAAATAAATTTAAACTAAAACCTACCAGCACAATATATAAGAATCAATGAATAAATTTGTATTGATCACGAGAGAGAAAAGTATATTACAACACCTTGATATTAGTTGATGCAAAGGTGGAATCCATAGCCAACCCAAGAGAGAGTTCATTTTCTCCTCTAGTGCTCCACCCAAGTTGTTGATGGTGTAGTATGGACTCCCATGATAGAAAGAAGATGACAAATATGGCTCTCTCTCTCTAAGAAATCTAATAGAATAACCTTACTTGTGTTGGGTGCTATGGTGAATGAACTCAAGGAATTCATTAATAGGAAAGTATGTGGACATGTCTTCAAACTATCTCTAATATGAATAATCCATGTTTAATTGATGATGTAGTGGGATAGTGATAAGCCTTGGAGACCATATCAAAGACTAATTTTAGTAATAACATATTGATGATGTCCATTTCATCCACTACACCTTTTTGGAATGGGAACAATATTGATGAAATAACCGTTTTTATATTTTGGAACCACTTCATGGTTTTATAGGAAAAAGGTGCACGACCCTCGTGGATTTTTTCACAAATTTTGTGAGCTATGTTTTGTGGTCAAACTTAGCTTTTAGGTTGGTGTTTTGTCATAATATTGAGATCATATGATGATGAAAGTGATGAAAATTGGGCTAAAGCTGGTGAAAATGATGTACAAAGACAATGATGCTCATGAGAAAGCGAGGGAATATAATTAGGTTATTAACACAAATATATATGACCTTTTTTGCATTGAAATTAATAATTTCATCTTCTAAATGTTATTTCCTACCTTTCAAAGTTTAAATAAGTATTTAGTATACTACAAACACCCCAAAGCAACAATTTTCACTTGGAAAATCTTAATTTCAAATTTTTGATTTAATAAATAAGCATTTTCACATAATTATGAATCATAAATGCTAAGCAACAAACATATCACAACATTGTACTTTTTGTACTTTTGACAACATTTGTTAGTCAATATTATAATTTGAGATACACTGTAATCATAGGTCATCAAAATTACTATGTCCACTAGTAATTCTTAATGGTAATTAGTTATATTGAAAATTACTATATCCACTACTAATTTTTAATGGTAATTACTAATTTTTAATGGTAATTAGATATATTGAGAATTACTATGTAATTCTTAATGGTAATTAGTTATATTGATTACTTTAATGTGATAAAGATTTAAATTTAAATTCAAATTGTTTTGATTTAGTTATTGTGTTGAGAGGCGCTCTACAACCCAGTATGGGGGAGATCTTGTAACGTTCCTCTTGTAAATGTTGGCCATAAAAAATAATTTTTTTAATTATCCTCCAAAATAAATGTCAGCCACAAAAACAACCTAATATGGGGGAGATGTTGTAATGTTCCTACCCAACAAAACAATAAAAAAGTAAAAAATTTAATTATCTGCCAAAAAAAAAATTGTTGGTAAAAAAAACAACACAATATGGGGGAGATGTTGTAATGTTCCTACTTAACAAAATAATTAAAAATAAAAAATTGAAATATCCGCAAAAACAATGTGGTAGTGCACATCGTTTTAAAACCATGTGCAAGGCCTCCTAAACAACCCATGCTTTTATTGTACATGGTTTAGGAGGGCCTTGCAAATGGTTTTAAAACAATGTGCAATGTCTCATAAACAACACATGGTTTTATTGTACATGGTTTAGGAGGTCGTTGCAAATGGTTTTAAGACCATGTGCAAGGCCTCCTAAACAACCCATGGTTTTAGGAGGGCCTTGCAAATGGTTTTAAGACCATGTGCAAGGCCTCCTAAACAACCCATGGTTTTAGGAGGGCCTTGCACATGGTTTTAAAACCATGTATGGGGGAGATGCTATAATGTTATTTCCTAACAAAATATAAAATAATATAAAATAGTATATGTCGGCCATAAGCTGATAATTGAGTTCAATACTTAAGCAGAGGTTTGCACCTCCAAAGATTTGATCCCTCTCGGCACTTGATAGAGCCTAGGATTTGGATCTATGCTGGTTTAAAACAACTCATTTCACTTCATAAAAGAATAAAGTTTAATGAAAATATAAACTAAATCCAAATTTGTTATGCATATCTCAAGTGTTACCAAGATGTATGGTTATTCCTTTTTAATAATGTTAATGCCACATAATGCAATAAGTTTTAAATTTAAATTCAAATATTTCATATTTAGGTTAACTTGGTTAGAAACATTATTGTAAAATTCCTTGTTCCTTATCAATTGGATTAGTTTAATGGCAATAGTGCTTTGTAGCAAGTGGTATTATGCTCATGGATGGACAAGGTTCTATAGGAGAAGGATTGATTTGGCTCTCTTTCCTTTAGGCATATTTTTTGGCATTTTCAAAGAAGGTTATTGGAGATATGTCTGGTTTTGTTATTTTTTTTTTCAGAATTCTTGGACAAGTCTCTCATTGAATTTGGAAGTCATTATGTTTTTTTTATTTTCTAAAGATTTTTTTTGTATAGCTTTAAGCTTTTAACAGTTTGTTTTAGAGACTAGATTTCCTTTGCGAGGTATTTGTCACTTTGGTTAGTGTTCTCTGCCTTTTTGTTATGGTTGTTTTTTGTCATGATGTTCCTTAAAGTCAACAGTTTTATTGCTCTGGTGGTTGGAGCTCATTTTATTGATATCAAGTTGAATAGTTATATGTAAAACTTTGATTCTCTCTATGAATAACAAGTTACTTGCTTTTTTCATGTGAAAAAAATTCCTTGTTCCTTATATGAACACTTTTAACTTTTAGGAGGGTGAGTTGGGGGATTAAAGTGTGCGTGTCTATAGATATATGCATACCTTCATTGCCCACCTCTAACCCTCTCATTCATTAAGGATTTTTATCATTGACCTTTTCTATGGAAAGGGTATGATAGAGGGGAATTTCACAACTGAGTTGGGATGTGCATTTAATTTGCAAAGAGTTTTCACGTTAGTAGTTTCATGTAGGTTGCATATTTTCACTCGCTCTCACCAATTACCTTTTTGAGGAGTGAAGGTGTGCAATGCACACACATAAGGCATGCAAGTGTGTGTGCACACATACATACTTTCACTCAAGGTGCATACACCACACATGCATCCTCTTGAGGTTAAGATACACATAAACAACCTTACTATGTTGTGTACCTTAATAGATCTAAAGATAGAATATAAACTTTAACTCGATAATAACACAATAAACAATAAGAGAATAACACAATAATGTGTAGAAGACCCTTAAGGTACAACACCACCATTAATTATTCCTTATGGAATGAATCACTCCACAAGCCATATGCTAGCAACAATTATTATAAGCATATCCAATTTACTCAATACAATGATACTCATGTGTCTTTATATTATCTCATGAATATTCCTATGCCCACTACGCCATACTACTAAATTATTTCTTATAACTAGCGAGTGGGAATATTTTTCACCCACAAACTACCAAGTGGGTTTATTCATATTATATCCATTATCCCCTTGGGAACCTCCCTAGGTACCCCATATTACATTCCCTAGGTACATTACATTCCACCCCCTTTTACATGTTTCATCCTTGAAACATGAGAGGAAGCCATAAAATATAATCTACTAAACAATGTAGTCAATTGGTACCAACCTATAAGCATCCATCCAACTTACTGAAATGTGGACCTTGGGTCCGATTTCTTCCTTGCCACCTCAATATTGATTCTAGTTGTTCCTTTGCTTCTATGCTGGCATTATGTTACTTTAATATCTCCATGTATTGCTTTTAGTTCTCCAAGTGCCTCCATGCTAGTTTCCTTTTTGGTTCTATGTTTGCCCATAGTAAGTTTTCCAATGACCTTTATTTGAATTATGGTTGCTTTATCAAGTGGTGTGGGTGGTGATACACAACAACTTTAACTATTGGTTCTTTGGTATTTGAATCTTCAACATGTGGTTCCTCTGAGTCATGTAGCCCCTTAATTTTTTTTTATGCTCTTCTTGGGGTTTTTCTTCACATGCATCCATAACCCCTTCTTCTGCTTCAACCTCAGATTCTTCATTTGTTGTGTCTATAAGTACTTCAACCATTTCACTTGCAAGGGCTTCTTCATGTGCCCCCTTGGGCCCTTTAGCAACAAAAATATCCTACAATGTTTTTTCTTTTTCTTATACCAAAACTTCAAGAACCTCTTTTACACATTAATATTAACTATACCAACAAAGTCCATATAGTAGTATCCCAAAAGAATATCCACATCATTCATATATATACCGTAAAATCATGTATGTAACAAATAGTTATCCATGGGAATTTCACATCTTTAAAAAATTGAACATTTTCATCTACAACCTGTGTGGTTTGAATATGCTTTGTGGGGACTTGCAACCTTTTAGCCAAGTTAAAATTGATGACATTATGCTTGCTACTAGCGTTTATAGAAATAATGACATTCTATAGCTGAATACATCCATGAAAATAATAAGCCATTGTCACATGAAAACAAACTTTTTGTGCTTTCTTTCTTCACATGATGAGACCACCTATTTAAAAACACATTTTCGAATACTTTATATGAAAGTTTAATTATCTTATCATGGTTAATAAACTTCCACCATATGATGGCATATTCTTTTAAACCCAAGCATAGCATAAATCTCCAACGTATTGGATAATGGCTTTGTCTTCTGTATGTATTCTTCAATACTAAGACCATCAATTTTTCCTATGAAAGATATCTTACTTGATATCATTCCAAAACTAAAACTAGGGTTTTGAATAAAATCACTTACTTTTGAGGCAACAAAGTTAAAATGATCATAACTCTCTCAATTTTGCTTATAATCTCTATTATGACCACAATTATGAAATGCCACGATCATTCTACTTCTAATGGCACCAATTTGACATAAATATGGGAACTACATAAAAATATATTAGATTTGCAGTTCATGTAGTTGTCGCCGGTAAAACCCTTAAACAATTGGTTTTAAATAAGTGATAATTCCACTTTTAGACTTTGATTTGAATATATTTTTATCATTTTTTTTCTTCTTTTTTCTAGGGGAATTCATATCTACAACTAGTTTCTTCAAATTCTATGTAACAAATTTCAAAAATCAATTTAAATATCATTGTCATCTCATTTTTCCAAAAATATGCAAAAAGAAAAAAAATACTCCACTTTTTTTTTTTAATCTAAGAAAGGGCTTTGATACCAAAAGTTGTGTACCATAATAAATCTAAGGATATAATATAAACATTAACTTGACAATACCATAACAAACAATAGGATAATGACGCAATAATGTAGAGAAGACACTTAAGGTAGGGAAACACTAGTAACTATTCCTTATGGAAGGAATCACTCCACGAGCTATATGCATGCTACAACTACTACATCTAATATCCTGTAATACCCCGGTTTTGACCCCATTTATGTTAAAAGGGTACATGATGTATATTTTGTAATTAATCATGGTGAGGAGCAAAAGGAAAAATCCCCACCATTGATTTGGTTGTGTATGTTTCGGCAATAGGGATCATTGCCGATGGTATATCATGCTATCTGACACATTATAGTTTTGGCATCATGTAAGTATGCACATCAATTTAAAATAAACCTACAGCTAGCTATAATGGTGTAATGTTAAATGAAAAGGGCATGATTCCAAAGGTTAAGGCGGGGGTTGTCTAACCCGTGGGGGCCATTGGGAGTTAGCCATGTGTCACCACCCTGTTGTTCTATTGTTAGTTGGGGGCATCTAGTTGCTGGCAGGGAAAACCACCACCATGCTCATGCCTGCACTCTCTCCATGATGTGCCTCTTGATGGCCTGCCCACTAACCGGATTGCGAGTCAGTTCATCTTCCCTCACGCTGAGCAGAGTTAAAAGGGGGCCGCAATTCATTGTTGGGGGTTCATTCTCCCTTTTTCTTAGGTATTATTAGTCTGTGAGATATTCACTCTCGCGCAGAAGATCGTCTCCTCTTTTCCCTTTGTCGGACTATGAGATGTTTGGTTACTTCATCATTGAACCGTGGTTGTTGTTCTCCTCTGTTCATTTGGGTGGTATGAGTCCCTACACTGTGTGGGCGATGATTTCTTTCCCAATTCCGATTAACTATGTATTTTTCCAAACAGCGGGATGTTTCTGTGGTTTCCCTCGGGAAATGCCGACTGTGAAAACATGATGGGGTTTTGTTGTTGAGAAAGGACCATTGTTCTCCAGTGTTGCTGGTTAGGTCTGGACAGTGTAATGTCCTGTCACTTCGTCGTGGAATCTTGGCTGTGGTTCTTCACTGAGCGGTGGTTGCTGTGAAAGTGTGTCGTGGCTTCATTATTGAGGGAGGATCCTTGTTTCCCATCGTTGCTGCCTGTGTTTTCTTCCACATTTTGCTTTGGCTGTGTCTTTTTCCCTCACACATAGATAGAGAATCGGTTCCTTCCCCATCTGTCGACTGCATGTTTTTCCTGTTGTTTCTTTATGGAATTGAGTTGTTGATCTATCCCTGGTTGGGTTGCTGAATGTGCAAACATTCTTTAGGGATTTTGTTGTGTGTCTATGTTTCCCCTGTCCATGCTGAGAGTTTGGTTCCTTGTCCATTGCGGACTATAGATTGTTGCCATCGTTTCATTGTGAAGTTGGGACTGTTGATTTACCCTGGGTTGGGTTGCTGTGTATACAAGAACCTTTTGGGGTTGCTGCTGAGTTGTTTTGGCCATGCTAGGGCCAAGAAAAACTCTGAGTTGTCTTGTGGACTAGAGCCATGTTCACCCTTTTGTTTGGCATTGTCATCTTGTGGTATTCATCTTCTTCACAGAGCTGTGAGCTATTTGTTTTATTGCGGCATGAAGTGGTTGGTCTTTGGACTATTGAGAGTAGGATTAGAGGCTGGGTTTGCTTGAGAAAACTGGTGTTTGAGGCCACCAGCTTAGCATTTATCCTTTCCTAGCTCCTTGAGGGCCTAATAAACCCTATTATGTGGGCTTGGCTTATTGGTGTACCTTGGCTATGTGTAAGCATGCTTGACCCTTATTCCTTGAGGAATCATGCCCAGCTCGAGGGTGGCAGTGTTGCTGAGAGATTGATGAGCACATTGGCCTATGGTTTGGTGGAATGCTACAGCGACGTAGTTGGTTGTAGGACGAGTTCTTATCAGATAAGTATTCATGTCCATTTTACCTCTGCAATTATATTTACTGATTAATGAATATGATGAACATGTCGCATGGTTGAATGAATGTTTGTTTGCTTTCGCTATGTATATGAAGGGTTATGCATCTTAGTATGTATTATGTTTAAGCTTTTTATTTCAGCATTATATGCTTGTTCATGTTCATGGGGTTGTTTACCCGTATGTTTGGTGTTAGTAGCGTCCTCTTCATCGGTTAGAGGGTCTGGGACATTACAGTGTGGTATCAGAGCTCTGGTTGCAGCATGGGCCTGAATGGGCCATGACAGATCAAATAATAGAGGCAGGTTCCCTTCTGCCCAGCAGTAATCAGAAAATTGAATACAAGAAGATTCACAAAATTTTCTAAGTGCTAGAACTATCGGCCCATCGGAGCACTTAGTGGGAAGGCCACACGACGGATAGTTGATTCGACGGCCGATGCAGTGGAAGACTGCGGAGGAAAATTTCGAAAATTTTTTAAGTGTTTGGTCGTCGGCACATCGGGACACTTAGACGGATGGATTGCCGATGCTTAGCCTATTAACCGCAACCGTTGCTGATGGCTAGACCGCTATGCCTCCGACGGGTAGAGCCTTCGATTGCTGATGGCGCAAAATTTCTGAAAATTCTTCTAAGTGTTGACTTCATCGGCCATCGGAGCATGATAGTTGATGACATCGCTGATGAACATCGAAAGGAGTTAACGGTTTGCATGCTACCGTTGCGGCTGCTTAGTCAACTGTCTCACCGATGCACTAGCCCTTCCAGTCGTCGATGCCGAGGTGTTAGTAAACAGCAGCTCCGAGCAGCGGCAACAAACAGTTGTTTGTTCGGAGATGGATAGAGGATTTTTTCGCTGAAAGATAAGAAACAAATCGGCAGAGAATAAAGGATGGTTGAGCTGATGAAGTTCGAAAAGGAAGAGAGAGAAAAACTCAAAAAAATTTCTAAGTCGTAGAATCATCGGCCATCGATGATGGTTAGTTGATCACATCGTTGATGCTCAGATGATTCGTTCGTCAATGAGCTACGTCGGGTAAAGTTGTTGGTCAAACGTCCACCGTTGTGGAGGTCGAGAGGACTAACCACCCGACGAGGAAGGCATCTAAGCACTGATGTCGCAGCTTCTAGGGGTTTCGATCGCCGATAGACTTGTGGCTATGGTAGACTTGGGGAGATTGTGGGCCACCGTTGTGGAAAGCTTGATGACTAACCGTCCGATGCGTAGGGCACACGGCCACCGATGCAACAGGTTAGTCTATGCTATCGTCAATAAGACTCAGAACAGTAGACCACGACAAGGCCGATACAGTGGAAGAAAATAGACGAGTAACTCGCCGATACAGCAAAAGAATTTAGAAGTTTTAGCCGCTGAAACACCGGGGAGTTAGCAGGGAAGAGACCTAATTAGAAGAAAACTTTAAGGAGTATAAAAGCATCAAAAATTTGTTAATGATCGGATCACCGATCGAAAGCTCAGTTGGTTCGCCGCAGAAACTGTAGAAAGATCTTCTTCTGTCGTTGCGGCTGCTCAAATGACTGTGCACACAATCAACAGTTGGTTTCCTCGCCGATGCAAATTGGAAGTCTAGTCGTTTTTCCTGCCGAAACACTGGAAAGGAGTAAGCACATAGACCGCCGATGAACAGTTAATTTGCTCGCCGATGCAAATCGGAAGTGTAGTTGGTTTGACCATCGAAATGTCAAAAAAATAGTTGGAAGAAGGTGTGATTGGGCCTAAGGAATTTGGATTTTTCAAAGGAATTTCTCAGTAGTTTTTCTTTCAATTTTTGACTGTATTCCAATGGGTTTTCAGCAGATTGTCAGTGGATTATAGAGCAGAACAAGAAATAGAGAAAATTTTGTGTTTTAGCATAATTGTTGTTTTATAAATTTCCAAAGGAGATTTGGGTTTTTTAAAGGAACTTCTCAGTAATTTTTCAAGCAGTTTTCAACTGTCTTTCAGTAGGTTTTCAGCAAATTCAGTAGACTGTCAGTGGTCACAAGGATGAAAAGGGAGAAAACCCTAGGTGACTAAAGTTAGAATTCCTTACCAAAATACAATTGTATGTTTGCCATCATTCTAGAAGTAGTGTGGTTTTCACACCCGAGGTCAGAATGACGCATGTGGATAGGCGTTGGAAAGCTTATCCAGCTGGGAACAAGGGAAAGTCACCAGAATCTGAGCATGGACCAACAAAGTGCTAGTGATTGCTTGAAAGAGAAATGTGTATTTGCTAGTGATTGCTTGAAAGAGAAATGTGTTTCTGTCAATATAGACAACTCTAGGGAATTGCACGCCTAGAGGTAGCAAGACCATGAAGTCAAACCAGCTGTTGTGTGGAAGAGGAGTTCCATGCAAGGATGAGGGAATTAAAAAGGGAAGTTTCCCTTAAACCCTATCTTGCTGATTATAACTACCTTTTATAAGTTTTATACTTGAAATGTATGAGGATATGCTTTGCATGCATAGGATATTGAGGATTATACATTTATAATAAACCACTAATGATAGTTATTGCATTGGTGTTGGCATTAGTGGAAAAACCAACGACAACATGGACATGGCTGAATATGTTGTTGATGCTGACGAAGGTGACTAGCAACACTATAGAGAAAGGGATAAGGCAACAAGTCCATAATCAAAAGTTGGTGAGCAAATTCTGCAATCTCCTGCAAAGGACCAACCAAACTGGTAATTTCAAGGGTGTAAGTAGGACCCATGAAGGTAAGAGTTTGATTATGACAAATTCCATGGAGCGGTAAAGGTAAGAGACCTCATACCATGTGGATATTTGAATGTTATACTACATTCATATAGAAATGTGCCATGCATGTATATGTTGATTGAGCTTAGCAGCCCAAGAAAAGTAAGTACTGATGATCTTGATTATAGTAATGCATCCTATATGAAGTAGTCATGGTTGGGCCATGCATGGTATTCCTGAATCAATGCAAGGTGGCATCGAGTGGATATGCATTAAAGTATTTAATAAATCTTGAAGTTATGCATTGAATGGATGCATATGAAGGGTGTAAGTAGCTGATTACATAAGTATGGGTGCAAATGTTGTGATGCATTTCATAAGTACATTGAGATAGTGCATGTGATATTATATTACTAATGGCTGAAATGATGAATTGATGACAATTCTGAACCATTTCAAGAGTTGTTATGAATGCAGGATAGTAAGTGCATGAAGAAGGTAGTCATGATCGACTGGCTACTAGAAATGCTCTATGGAAGAGAAAGGTGGTACAAATGATATGCTTGTGAAGTAAGGAGTATCTAAACATTTCATTTAAATTACATGAATGATGTGACTGTACCCTATAATTTAAAATATGATAATGATTGCGTGAAGTAAATGAGTTTTGGTAATATTGATGTGATTAACAGCTGGAAGTATTGGAATTTTATAAATTCTGAAAATGCTTCAGTGATTGTTGCAGCAATGAAAATGTTATATGCATCAAGACTTACCAAGTGTTTGGCTAATTGAAGTTCAGGTTACAAGTAGATTGTTTGGAGCATGGCAATGAGAGTAAGACCATGGCAAAGGCCGGAATCTACCATGTGAAAGAGCCAAACCTCATGAAAAGAGTCTCATGGATGTGATAATAGTTTGTATGCATAACGAGTTGTAAATTTGAATTTGTGAATTTCGGATTTGAGAAATTGCTTACAACTACTAATCACTATCGTCTTGCATAAGATTGTGTCAGGAGGACACATTGTAAGTGGGTATTCATACTATGTTAGTAAGCATGAAATTATAATGGGCATAGTGGTGCTGCTTACAATAGACCCACAAATGAGGATCACCTCATTGCCAAGCAAATCAGTTTCTGTAGTAAACAGAGTTGCAAATTATCATTGAATTTAATTAATAATTTTATTGCTTGGTTATGGAACAATCAATTTGGATTGTATTATCAGATAATGATTGACTGTTGGCTATTTGTTGAATGTGCTAGGGGTACACACTGTAGGAAAATCATGTGTGATGACCTGCAGGAGCCAAACTTCATGGGAAGGTTTTCCCTTATCTTGGAAATGGGTTTCGGGTGAAACTCCATTGGACATTTTGGAAGTATCTCATCTGCACTACATGTTTGGTAAGCAACATGAGTGAGATTGTATGGATTATGTCAGTAAGACATGTGTGGATACGAAATGTAAAGAGGAATTGGGATGGAAAATTGAGGGACTGTTAACTCAGAGAAGGGATCCCCCATTCCTCCTTAACGAAGGAATAATGCCTTGGCAAATGGATAAGTCTTATGTGACCCTAGCTAAGAATATGCATATTAGATTGTTAAAATTCCTTATGCAGAACATGTTTTGATTTTATTTCCATTAGGACCGATTGCTTGAGTATGAATAGGGCCTACATGAGACACCCCGGACAAGCGTGCACACTTTTTTGATGTCAGATCATGAAGGGATTTTTCAATATTGATTACACCCTAGGGAGTGGACACACTCCTGGTGTCTCAATACTTGATAGTGAATGGTGTGAAATATGGTTACAATTTTAGAGCGATAATGCTAACGAATATGCTTATATTGCTTGTGTTGTCAGGATAAGCAAATGTAGTTTACAGTGTGGTCTCTGGGTGATATGGAAAATGGTTGTTTATGGTTGATATAAGGGCATGTGTTGTTGTTGATGGCCTGATAAACCCAACGAGGGTTGGATTGGCTGATGATTGGTTGTTGATATAAGTACAGGTGATTTCTTGACGGTATGATAAACCCAACGAGGGTTGGCTTGACTGTGCCTGATATATATATATTTATTACCGATATAAGTAGAGGCGATTTGTTGACGGTCTGATAAACCCAACGAGGGTTGGCTTGACTGTGCCTAATATATATATAAAAGGATGTTGTGAAGCATCCTGCGTGCTGACCTAACATCCAAGTCCATAGGCGATCACAAGGCTTGCAAAGCAAAGCAGGATCCTATGGACCAACAAGGAAATGCGCAATACAGATAAGTATTGGATTATTTTACAATATTTTACTTATAAATATACATGTGCATTTGATTTGGTTATGATGTTTTAAACTCTTGTTCTAGAGATAAAACCGATGAGAATAAACTAGACAGATGAATCTATTCAATGTTTGGATATAGGTATCACTGAGAGCGAGGACTATGAAAGCATCCTAGGGGTGCATGTGGACATGTGATTATCCTAAAGAGCTCAGAATGAGCGGTGATGAAAAAGGTGCTAGTAAGACTGTGAAGGTCCTAGCAGCCGAGACAAGCCATGTGGGGAGGCTCCATGGTTGAGAGGTCTGAAATAGACCGGAGACACTAAGTGTCATGACCAAGAGGGATTGGTCCAACATTCATGGTGAAGTGAAAGAGGCTGAGAGCATGAAAAGCTGAAGCAGTGGTGTGGGTTCCAGGATGGAAGAAAACAAAGAGGGAAAAAACTCTTGATGCTCTCTCTTGCCTTTTTATTAGATATATGTATGTGTGTGTGTGTGTGTGTGTTTATGCATTGTGAAAACAAAAGGTTGTTGAATGCATGTAAGACTGAAAATAGAATGTGTGTATTTGCTTAAAGTAAATTGTGGATGCTGGAATGGTTAATTCCCTGCCCAAGAATGGACATGAATGAGCTCATGTGCATGTTGGGAAGGCATGAAAAATATGAAAGTCTCCTTGATGAGGCTTGGACTATCATGCCAATTGGGCAATTAATGACTGATATTAATGCCTATATTATGCTTGGCCTAACAGAATTTCAATGATGCATTTCATAGGTGAGAAAGGTGAAATCCAGTGGTGCACATTTATCATGGGAGCAGACCAAAAGTTGTTGGACTTGGCTGGAAGTCTCCTTCAAACGATTGCCAAGACCCAAGAGAATCTTGGAGAGATGCTCAAGATATAGAAAAGGCAGAATGAAATGAACCACCAGATTTTGCAAGACTCTATTGGTTTGCAAAGGGAGGTGAAAAGCCCTATGGGATCAAATGACAAAGGAAAGGAAGGTGGATCAATGATGGGACATTCGTCCAAGCGATTCATTAAGAAATGGTCTGGGCATGAAGACTCAAAGGAAATTGAGCAGGTAAAGATGAAGCAACCAGTGAAATGCTGGGAATGCGGAGGACATCATTTACATAGGTATTGTCCAATGGGGGAACATAAAGAGGGCAGCAACCACAAAGTTCTTAGGCTTCGGGATAAGCCAAAAGCTGAGAACTAGTAGGAGAAACTCATGGAAGCCGAGGGGCTTGGTCCTGAACATTCAAAGTAAATAATTGAACATGGGACAGGTCTGCAAAATTTTGAAATTTTGATGTACAAATGGTATATGTATTGGAACACCGAGGATTGTGTTATTCCAAGGGGGAGGGGATTGTAATATCCCAGTTTTGACCCCATTTGCGTTAAAAGGGTACAGGATGTATATTTTGTAATTAATCATGGTGAGAAGCAAAAGGCAAAATCCCCACCATCGATTTGGTTGTGTATGTTTTGGCAATGGGGATCGTTGTCGATGGTATATCGTGTTATCCTGCACATTATAGTTTTGGCATCATGTAAGTATGCACATCGATTTAAAATAAACCTACAACCAGCTATGACAGTGCAAAGTTAAATGAAAAGGGCATGATTCCAAAGGTTAAGGGGGGGGGTTGTCTAACCCGTGGGGACCATTGGGAGTTAGCCATGTGTCACCACCCTGTTGTTCTGTTGTTAGTTGGGGGCATCTAGTTGATGGTAGGGAAAACCACCACCATGCTCACACCTGCGCTCTCTCCATGACGTGCCTCTTGATGGCCTGCCCACTAACCGGATCGCGAGTCGGTTCATCTTCCCTCACGCTGAGCAGAGTTAAAAGGGGGCTGCAATTCATTGTTGGGGGTTCGTTCTCCCTTTTTATCAGGGATTGTTAGTCTATGATATATTCACTCTCACGTAGAAGATCGTCTCCTTTTTTCCCTTTGTCGGACTGTGAGATGTTCGGTTACTTCATCATTGAACCATGGTTGTTGTTCTCCTCTGTTCATTTGGGTGCTATGAGTCCCTATGCTGTGTGGGTGGTGGTTTCTTTCCTAATTTCGGTTAACTGTGTCTTTTTCCAGACAACGGGATGTTTCTGTGGTTTCCATCATGAGGTGTTTCCCTCCTGTTCACGCAGAGAGAGAGAGCATGTGTTTAATCCACCCGTGCCGACTGTGAAAACATGATGGGGTTTCGTTGTTGAGAAAGGACCATTGTTCTCCAGCGTTGTTGGTTAGGTCTGGGCGGTGTAGTGTCCTATCACTTCATCGTGGAATCCTGGTTGTGGTTCTTCACTAAGCATTGGTTGCTGTGAAAGCGTGTCGTGGCTTCATTGTTGAGGGAGGATCTTTGTTTCCCATCGTTGCTACCTGTGTTTTCTTCCACATTTTGCTTTGGCTATGTCTTTTTCCCTCACGTGCAAATAGAGAATCGGTTCCTTCCCTATCTGCAGACTGCGTGTTTTTCCCATTGTTTCTTTATGGAATTGAGCTATTGATCTATCCTGTTGGAGCAGGGTCCCGCAGCTACAGGAAAAGCTGCCATTTTGGCAGATAGACAGTTTGGTGAAGACGAAGAGATAAGGTAAATCTACGACGCCGTAGTAGGGTTCTAGCTACAGAGCAGAGCCGGAAACCGTGACTCTTGAAACAGAGAAGTCAAGGAAGACGACAGTACCTAAGCGACCGAGAAGAGAGAGCTCAACCACTGCATTGAAGGCAGCGACGAAGATAGGAGGGTTCAGCTACCCTCATAAAGGAAAAGGAGCAACGAGGCCGAGGTATTGAAGACGAAGGACAGAAGAAGGGAAGTGGTGCATAGTACCCATGGTCAGCGCCGGGAAGCATGGAAGACTGCAGAGAGCAGTGGTGTGACGGAAAGCGGCTACCCCAAGTACAGATATGCCAACTGTCACTAGTTAGTGTTTGGGTTACTGTTGGGACAGGCCCACAGTGTTGTAATGGCGAGACCTTCGGGCCGCCTATAAAGGGATGTAATTTGTATTGTAACAGGTTGGCATTTTGGGCATTTTAGGCCATCCAGCTAGTCAGATTATCAGTAGTCTGTTAGCTTACTGTTATCTAGTATTGTAACAATCCGCAGGGATTGACAGAGAGAGAGAGAGAGAGTATATTGTAAGAAGGAAATATAGAGATAGAGAAGAGATCTAAGAGAGAAGGGCTCCAGGATGAGTGCGGAGTTACCCAGAAGATCTCTAGCTGCATATGCGGTGCAGCAGAACTATGTACCTCTCTCAAGTTATAATATAGAAACACAGTTCTGTGGATGTAACTTCCACCCTGGAAGTGAACCACGTAAAATCTAAGCGTTGTGTGATTGATTCATGTGATTGTATTTGCTTGTTATATCTGTCATTCTTTACATGAACTTTGCTTACAATAAATATATGTATGTATATGTTATTCAGTTCATAGCATAATAATAGGATAAATGCAAGTTGAAGTCTTTAAGCATTCTGTATAAGAGCATGTCTAAGTTTCCCTTAAGACAGTTAATAGTCGCAGTATAAGACAGCTCTACGTATTGTGTCCGGTAGGTGAACACCAGTAACGCTAGGTACACCGAGTCGCGGTGGTAGGATATCGCAAGGAGGCGATATCGCACCATCAGAGGAGCTGTGGTGCATTGCGGTGAAGGATCTAGCGTAGGAAAGAGTTACATGTTGCCCAGGATGCGGCGATGCGATAGAGGTCGGAGTCATCGCAGGTAAGAGGAAACTGCGCATCACATCGCAGAGAGGAAAGAGCGGTCTCACGAGATAAGAAGAGCTGCGAGACGCACACAGGATGCCATACAGAACCTGGTTGAGACACTTGAGTCCTCGAACAACCCATTAGGATCAATTCGGGTGAGACTTCAGGCCGCTCCGCGGTCTGTCGCTGAAAGTGCCAGTGAGCTAGGGGTGTTGTTGGTTCATTATAGTAAACCCGGGTCTGCCCAGACGACCAACAAATGGTTTCGTTGCCGGTTTTGAACAAACTGAGCATAGATGTTCTGTTGGCATCCTACTAGAGACGAACTCAATCAGTGGGTTGTGTCTAACGAGAAATATTTTGCTGAATGAGAGAACAAGAGTCCTAGACTGAGTACAAAGGAATGGTTACAAAAACATATTGTTACAGACCTGCATGCGATATTTTTTGCAACCTTTGGAAATGAGCTTTACGACTGGTTATCAAAGTTGACTGATAAGAACATATTCAAGAAGAAAAGAAACATTGTCTGGACACCGGAGCTGATTCAGACCGTGAAGAACCTTGATAATCCCATTACGAGGACAGTAGACTTCTGGCTTGCAAGTGTGCTAGAAGGCTTCGTCACAGAGTTTGCAATCGATCAGAGAAAAAGCTTCAGCGAGGCTTAACGGTACTTCTTCAAAGGATATCGCGGTAAGTACCTAAAATCTTTAAACTTGTCCATTAAGATGTTATTATATGAAAAAGGAAGAATGGATCTAATTTCAGATGAATAAGTAAAGATAGTAATGTCACAAGAGTTTGAGAGTGATTTTGATGACATTGGACATACACGTAGTGGAAAGAAATACAAAGTAGATTTCAGATCTCCCATATTTGAAGACAGTTCAGATAGTACTAAACAACAGAGTCATAACCATATAGACATAACAGAAGGGGGTATCCCTTACCACCCTTATACCCCACAGAAACAAATCAAGACTCAAAACAATCCCATAGGAACTCCATCTAGTAGTTCCCAGACAATACATACTACCGCTACATCACCTCCACCTACATCGCCGAGTGGTAGTAACACAGCAAATCAACATCCACCACGTAGAAATAGAATGGGGGATGATATGAAGCTACCTATCTTTAAGGGTACAGGGGCAGAGGACCCAGAGCAGCATTAGTTTCTATGTGAAGTCGTGTGGACCATTAAAGAAATCAATGATGATAATAGTAAACTTGTACAGTTGGTCACTACACTGAGAGAACGAGCCTTAACATGGTATATGAAGTATACCTCAGCGGTACCCAGAACACTTGTCCAGGTCAGGACCACTATGATTAAAGAGTTTAAGAAACCTAAGTCTGAGTCACAGTGCATTACAGAGCTTAAAGATATCAAGCAGTTACCTACAGAGTCAGTGTGGGACTTCGATCAGAAATTTAAAGCCCTTATAGACCAAGTCAGCTTTGAGTTTGTGACGGAGCAGCATAAGGAATGGTTTATTGCAGCGCTGCTCCCTCACATCAGACTACCATTAATGCAGCAGAAACTCCAGACGCAGGACGACGTGTTGGAGATGGCAATGAAACTAGAGGCTTCACCTCTAGCTGAAACTAGCACAGGTATGACAAACCTGCAAAACCAGTTGGCTAATCTCATGATACAAATGCATGAACTTAAGAAAGGGAAAGAGGTTGCGCAAGACATATGGTGCGTAAAGTGTAAAGCACAAGGCCATACTAAAGATAATTGTCCAGTCTTTGTATAATATCTAGTAACCAGGGCTCCTAACCGCTTACCACAGACTCATGGGCCGTGGTGTGAAATATGCAAAACAAGAGGACATCTACCTAACCAGTGCCCCCTACTTCAGAAGTACGTGCAGACACCTAAGAACTTATACTGCGTCTTCTGTAAGTCCGTAGACCATGATGAACACAATTGCCGAGCCTATGATCTCATGGTCAGGAGCAAGCAAGACCTGTACAGAGTCCAATCAGAAACATAGGGTCCAGCAGCAGGACCACAGCATGATCCGGCTTATGGTGGCCGTGGAGGAGGATTCAGAGGCTTTGGCCGTGGAGAAGGCTTTAGCCGTGGTCGCGGACCAGTCACTTGTTACAACTGTGGAGTTGTCGGACATTATGCCAGGGATGGTCAGAGCCCTACCACCACATGTAACTATTACAAATCTTACGATCACGCTATAGAAGACTGCCCTACCTTGATAGCTAAGATCAGAGAACCTAAGACAGCAGTACACCAGAACATCCAGTTTATTGCTGTTGAGCTAGAAGAACCAGAACTAAGAGTCAACATTGTGACTCGCAGTGGTGCTTCCACCAATGAGACATCGCAGGTTACTGACACGACCACAGGTCAGGAGTGGGTGCGTAAAGCTCCTAACAAAGCAACACCACTTGACCTACAGAAGAACAAACAGACATTTCAGGAAGCTAAGACTCTCTTTGATGACTCTATGCAATTAGGATCGCAGGTACCATCTTCTAAGGGCGTACCGCAGCAAGCACCTTGTGGCGTTAGCCCTGACCAGACATCGCAGGCTACCACATCGGGCGCTTGCGATGAAGACGAGTTAGCAGGAAGTGTACAATCCTTCCTACGGAGTTGTTTAAAACTCGTGAGAAATGAGCAATCTATTGGAGAACTTCAGCGCATCATAGATTAGTGTCAACCATCTTCTTCCATGAGCAGTGCACAGCGTGCTGTTCATAGTATTAGGGGACATACAAGAATAGGAAGAGAGATGCGACTCACAGCACAGGTTGGAGAATTTGAAATGGACGAGGTCATCCTAGATCTAGTATCAGAGGTAAATGTTCTGACTAAATAGACATGGCAACAGATGGGTAGCCCTAAGTTAGTTAGATCGCCTATCCATCTGCGATTAGCTAATCAACAGTGGGTATCACCCCTGGGTCGATTATCACAGGTGCCAGTTGACATTGACGGAGTTCGCAGCTCTGCGGACTTTGAAGTTATAGAAATCATTGGCGATAGTAGACCATATCCAGCACTGCTAGGTATAGATTGGGCGATCAGTAACATGGATGTTATCGACTTAAAGAGAAGACAAATGACCTTTGAGGACGCACAGATCTGGGTCATTGCACCGTTAGATCCTCTTCAGGGTCCTAGATACATTGAACCTATCCGAGCAGAGGAAGAGGTACGTAACATGGACAGTCTCTATCAGATGACTGCGAACCAGAGCAACTACATCAATCCAACCGTAGAAGGGCACATTAGTTGGCGATGCGATAGCTCATGCGCATCGGATTCAGATGTTGGTCTAGAGAACTGGCAGAACAGAATTTACGAAGTCTCAGCATGTAGATGTGCGTACATGACTAAGTCACTGCGATGGATTGGCACAGAGATAAATGAGATTCCATCATTTCATGGTATAACAGATATCCAGGACTTTCTCATGCAGTTTGAACAACAGATTCCTCACGAGCAGAGCATCGCAGCTATGGACCTTGCAGTACGAGCCACACCTGCAAGATGGTGGTATACACATAAAGAGAATATTGCATCATGGGATGATCTTAAGAGATTGATGGCGATCAGATTCTCTACCGACAGAGAGTATACCCAGCAGCGATACACAGGAGAAAGTGACCCCAGGACACACATTCAGACATGTGAACAGAATTGGTCGGACATTCCCGAGGATGAATGGGTTCACCGATTCATTCACACTTTGGACCCAGTTCCACGGAACTGGTACACAGAGACTGAATTGCGCAAGGGAACGACTACATGGCCACTTCTAATATACAGCTTTCTACTCACCTTCGCTTTTGAATCTGAGTATCCAAATGTTGATCAGGCCCTAGATGTAATAAAGATTAAGATATTTGAGGATTGTACACTATCAGTACAAACTCAACCTGAGTGGGCCATCCAGTTAGAAGAGGTGCTAGAGTGTTATAACTTCGCATCAGAACCAGAGGAGGAGGATGAGGATCCTCATAACATCAACATTCCAGAGTCGGAAGGGACTCGCGATGTTGATGGACCAAAGCTACAGACTCCAGAAATCATAGAGCCGCTCAAGATTAAAAAATCAATATTGGCACAGACACAGAACCAAAGTTTGCCTCTATTGGAGACTATTGGACTGATGAAACAGTTGGACAGATTGCAGACTTGTTACATGACTATCAGGACCTATTTCCCACCAAGTTCACAGAGATGAAGGGAATAGTCAGAGACCTGGGAGTAATTAGGATACCATTGAAAGAGGATGCTAGACCAGTCAAGCAGCGTCCATATAGATTGAATCCGCACTACAAAGAAAAAGTTAAGGATGAGATCGATAAGATGCTAGCAGCGGGCATCATTGAGCCCGTAGAAGAAAGCGAATGGGTTAGTCCCATGGTCGTGCAAGAGAAGAAAACCAAAGGAGACATCAGGATCTGTGTCGACCTACGAAAACTCAACGACGCATCACTTCATGATCCATTTCCGACACCTTTCACTGATGAAGTATTAGACAATGTGGGAGGACAGGAGGTCTACTCCTTCACTGATGGCTTTTCAGGATATCACCAGATCAGGATCCACCCAGAAGATCGCCATAAGACCACGTTTGCAACAAAATGGGGCTCATTCCAGTATATGGTAATGCCCTTTGGTCTTAAGAATGCACCAGCTATCTTTTCTAGAGTAGCAGTTGTTGTATTTAAAGAATACATCCATAAATTCCTAGAAGTTTATTTTGATGATTGGACTGTATTTGGATTAATTGACAAGCACATAGGAGATTTAAGACTGATGTTAGAGAAATGTAGGTAGTGCCAGATTTCTCTAAACTTGAAAAAATGTATATTCTATGCGCCATTTGGTATTTTGTTGGGTTACATTGTTTGTAGACAAGGCTTGATGGTAGATCCCGCAAAGATTTCCATCATTGTAAATCTTCCAGCACCCAACTCAGTCAAACAATTGAGAACAGTACTTGGTCATACTAGGTACTACAGAAAATTCATCGAGGGATACGCAAAGATTATAGCACCGATGGAAAAACTATTAAAGAAAGATGTAAAAATCCTATGGAATGAGGAATGCCAGCAGAGTCTAAACACACTTAAAGAGAAGATGGTTACAACACCCATCTTAGTATTCCCAGATTGGACTAAGACGTTTCATGTACATGTGGATGCATCTGGCATCACACTAGGGGTTGTGTTAACACAAACAGGAGAAGGAGGTATCGATCATCCTATCGCATACTCCAGCAGAAAGCTGTCGACAGCAGAAAAGAACTACAACACGATAGAAAGGGAAGGCTTAGCTATGGTGTACGCGCTACAGAAGTTCAGGAACTACATGTTGGATGCCTCGTTCAAGATGTTTACTGACCATTCCGCATTGAAGTATCTGGTCAATAAGCCAGTGTTAGGGGGAAGGATCTGTAGATGGTTACTCCTCTTTCAGGAGTATGATTTTGAAATCATTGTCAAACCAAGAAGATTGAATGTTGGACCCGACCATCTGTTGTGAATAGACTCAAGAGAAGAGCCAAGTAATCTAGAGGACAATTTGCCAGACGCGCAGTTGTTTTCTATCCAGATCGCAGATGAGTACTATGCTGATATCATTCACTTTCTCACCACAGGAAGGGAACCTGAGGAGTTTACCAAGCATCAAAAGAGGTAGTTGGTTGTTAAAGCAGCAGACTTCACCCTTGTCGCAGGATAGTTATACAAGTTAGGTCCAGATGAAGTCTTGCGCAGATGTGTGATGCCGCATGAAAAAGAGGCTATTATCAGAGAAGCACATTCAGGTACCGCAGGAGGTCATTTCACAGGAAAGCCGACTACGCAGAAAATCCTTACCGCAGGATTATGGTGGCCTACATTACATAAAGACGCTAAGGACTTTTGTAGATGCTACTATATCTGCTAGAGG
This sequence comes from Pseudotsuga menziesii, assembly GCA_001517045.1. NCBI lineage: Eukaryota > Viridiplantae > Streptophyta > Pinopsida > Pinales > Pinaceae > Pseudotsuga > Pseudotsuga menziesii. The sequence goes on from LPNX011197777.1 coordinate 71,052, forward strand.
GTAGGAAAACCCTTGCGGAGAGATGAAATGCCGCTGCGACCACAGGTTACGTTCCGCGCATTTGACAAGTGGCCTTTTGTGGGTCCTATCAACCCACCAGGAAAACGAACTGGTGCGAGATATATCATCACTGAAACAGAGTACCTCACCAGGTGGGCTGAGGCCAAAGCAGTAAGAAACTGTGATGCTGCTACAGCTGCACAGTTCATTTTTGAAAACATCATCACTAGATTTGGATGCCCAGTAATTTTGATAAGTGATCAAGGCACACACTTCTTGAACTGCACCATTGAGGCCTTGACGGAAGAATTTTAGATATAGCACCATAAGAGCACTCCCTACCACCCGCAAGCTAATGGTATGGTGGAGGCCTTTAGCAAGATTTTAGAAAATGCTCTTACTAAGATATGCAACAGCCAAAGGAATGATTGGGACCTCAGAGTTAACGTTGTATTATGGGCGTATAGGACTACATGCAAGAAACTTATAGGACACACACCTTTCAGCTTGGTGTATGGACAGGAGGTTGTTATGACTATGGAGTATATCCTTCCCAGTTTAAGAATTGCTCAGATCACTGGAATGGCTGATACAGACATGGTGCATGAGAGGCTAGCGCAGCTGCTTGCCTTAGAAGAAGACAGATTCATCATCGGATTCCATCAAAAAGTGCAGAAGGCACAAGAAAAAGTTTGGCATGACAGACACATTAAGAGTAAGACTCTTCAGATCGGACACCTAGTGCTCCTCTATGACAGTAAATTTATTAACTTTCCAGGGAAGTTCAAGACGCATTGGTTGGGGCCGTATCAGATACAGCAATTCACAGAGGGAGGAGTCGTTCAGCTCAGCAAACTGAATGGGGAGCTTCTTCCCACGATGATCAATGGCAGTAGGCTTAAGCTTCATAGTGACAGCCACTCCACCTCTCAGCCCTAATTCAGAGTCGTAACATTGCAGATGTCTAGTGTATTTGAAAGGAGGCATCACATCGGAAATTAGTCTACACCGGCAGGTATTCAAGTATAAGGAATCGCATACGGACGGTTCATTTTGAAAAAAAAATTATTTTTTGAAAAAAAAAATGCTTAAGCTTGTGTTGAGCAAATGATGCGGTGTGGCATCGCAGCAGCGCGATGTTTCTCCGTGCCACGTACCCAGTTGTGTAACAAGATAGAGGTCTAGTCAAGTCACCTTCTAACAAGCAGTTAATGAGGAAATGACTGGTATACCTTACCGTAGATTTGGCACGGCATAATAAATTTTTCTAGATTTGGCAAATCTTAGACGAGATCGGCGCCTGCACACACACGTTTCGAGGAAAATTGATTGGATTTCAGCATTTATTGAGGATTGGAATGACGGGTGTGGTCTCGTCCAAGCAATTAATACAACCGACGGGTTCAGTCTAGATGACCGTTGCGTCCGGGATTACCGCCTTCAGTATAAAAGCAGAAATTATTCATTCGGGAGGGTTACTTTTGCAAAGAGACGAGAGCTATAGAGTGCAGTGTTAAGTTTCCCCTGTCTAGAGATAATTTCATTACAGAGTCCTGTGATTTCCAGAGTTTGCAGCCATTGCTAATCCACAGTATAATACCGAGCAGGTTCTGCCTGAGGAGGAACCTTTAGAAGACAGTCTGAGACGCTTCGAGCATGGTGGACGTATGACCGCTATGGCGATGCCGCCCAAGGTTGTGAAATTAGGAATATCACAGGTAAGACAATTTCCAAGGATGAGGAATCAAGCGCAAGATGTAGACGATGTCATCAAAGTCTCTGCTAAAGAGAAGAAGAAAGCCGAGCCGATCACTGAAGATAAGAAAGCAGAGCGACGAAATGATGAGAAGAAATCTCCCGCTAGGAAAAAAGTAAAAATGAGAAAAAGACGGCAACGGGAGAAGGGAGATGACCTATCTCATCATATAAGAGAAGAACAAGAGGTTCCAAAGGTCAAGAATAAAAATATGCGAAACCCAAGCAGCATGAATACCTAGAGCAAGTTGATGAGAAGAAAAGTGAAAGGGAAAACAAACCAAACAAGCTGAACTTCAAGATGCAAACAGAGGCTTGTTCTCGGAAGGGAATTCCTAGTTTGTATACCTTTCGCATAAGTAGGCTCCAGACTGAATGAAATGTTGAGAAGGCTGGAAGATACAGATTTTCCTTGTGATAAAAGTTCTAACCCAGATAAAGAAGAAAGGATATCTGTGGAAGACTTCTCAAAACTTGAAAATCCTTAAAAGGTCTCAGGAGTGACAAGAGCAAGATCATGACTAAGGGCAGGAAAGATAAGAGAGCCCAATGGACTAAGTTACAGAAACTAAAAGAGCGTGTCGCAGCTATGGAGAACGAAGTGGCAGGACTTCGGGACAAGCTTCAGCGCACTTCGCAGGAAGCCAAGGAGAAGCTACAGCAGGAGAAGCCTGTTGGTAGTGGCTCAGGGACGAGCCACAAGTAAGTGTTAGGGGACTATTGGAGCAGGGTCCCACAACTACAAGAAAAGCTTCCATTTTGGTGGATAGATAGTTTGGTGAAGAAGAAGAGATAAGGTAAAGCTACGACGCCGTAGCAGGGTTCTAGCTGCAGAGAAGAGCCAGAAACCGTGACTGTTGAAACAGAGAAGTCAAGGAAGATGACAGTACTTGAGCGGCCGAGAAGAGAGATCTCAACCACTGCATTGAAGGCAGCAGTGAAGATAGGAGGGTTCAGCTACCCTCATAAAGGAAAAGGAGCAACGAGGCCGAGGTATTGAAGACGAAGGACAGAAGAAGGGAAGCAGTGCATAGTACCCATGGTCAGCGCCGGGAAGCATGGAAGACTGCAGAGAGCAGTGGTGTGACGGAAAGCGGCTACCCCAAGTACAGATATGCTGACTGTCACTAGTTAGGGTTTGGGTTATTGTTGGGACAGGCCCACAGTGTTGTAATGGCGAGACCTTCGGGCCGCCTATAAAGGGATGTAATTTGTATTGTAAAAGGTTGGCATTTTGGGCATTTTAGGCCATCCAGCTAGTCAGATTATCAGTAGTCTGTTAGCTTACTGTTATCTAGTATTGTAACAATCCGCAGGGATTGACAGAGAGATAGAGAGAGAGTATATTGTAAGAAGGCAATATAGAGATAGAGAGAAGGGCTCCAGGCTAAGTGCGGAGTTACCCAGAAGATCTCTAGCTGCATATGCGGTGCAGCAGAACTGTGTACCTCTCTCAAGTTATAATATAGAAACACAGTTCTGTGGACGTAACTTCCACCCTGGAAGTGAACCACGTAAAATCTTAGCATTGTGTGATTGATTCATGTGACTGTATTTGCTTGTTATATCTGTCATTCTTTACATGAACTTTGCTTACAGTAAATATATGTTTGTATATGTTATTCAGTTCATAGCATAATAACAAGATAAATGCAAGTTGAAGTCTTTAAGCATTCTGTATAAGATCCTGTCTAAATTTCCCTTAAGACAGTTAAGAGTCGTAGTATAAGACAGCTCTGTGTATTGTGTCCGGTAGGTGAACACCAGTAATGCTAGGTATGCCGAGTCGCGGCGATAGGATATCGCAGGGAGGCGATATCGCTCCATTAGAGGAGCTGTGGTGCGTTGCGGTGAAGGATCTAGCGTAGGAAAGAGTTACATGTTTCCTAGGACGCGGCGATGCGATAGAGGTCGGAGTCATCGCGGGTAAGAGGAAACTGTGCATCACATTGCAGAGAGGAAAGAGCGGTCTCGCGAGATAAGAAGAGCTGCGAGATGCACACAGGATGCCATACAGAGCCTGGTTGAGACACTTGAGTCCTCGACCAACCCATTAGGATCACTTCGGGTGAGACTTCAGGCCGCTCCACGGTCTGTCGCCGAAAGGGCCAGTGAGCTAGGGGTGTTGTTGGTTCATTATAGTAAACCCGGGTCTGCCCAAACGACCAACATATCCCTGGTTGGGTTGCTGTGTGTGCAAACATCCTTTTGGGTTTTTGTTGTGTGTCTATGTTTCCCCTGTCCATGCTAGGAGTTTGGTTTCTTGTCCATTACGGACTGTAGATTGTTGCCATCATTTCTTTGTGAAGTTGGGACTGTTGATTTACCCTGGGTTGGGTTGCTGTGTATACAAGAACCTTTTTGGGGTTGCTGCTAAGTTGTTTTGGCCACGCTAGGGCCAAGAACAACCTTGAATTGTCTTGTGGACTAGAGCCGTGTTCACCCTTTTGTTTGGGGTTGTCATCCTGTGGTCTTCGTCTTCTTCACAGAGCTGTGAGCTCTTTGTTTTACTACGGCATGCAGTGGTTTGTCTTTGGACTATTGAGAGTAGGATTAGAGGTTGGGTTTGCTTGAGAAAACTAGTGTTTGAGGCCACCAGCTTAACATTTAGCCTTTACTAGCTCCTTGACGGCCTGATAAACCCTATTGTGTGGGCTTGGTTGATTGGTGTACCTTGGCTATGTGTAAGCCTGCTTGACCCTTATTCCTTGAGGAATCATGCCCAGCTCGGGGGTGGCAGTGTTGCTGAGAGATTGATGAGCACACTGGCCTATGGTTGGGTGGAACGTTGCAGCGACGTAGCTGGTTGTGGGACGAGTTCTTATCAGATGAGTATTCATGTCCATTTTACCTCTACAATTATATTTATTGATTAATGAATATGATGAACATGTGGCATGGTTGAATGAATGTTTGTTTGTTTCTGCTATGTATATGAAGGGTTATGCATCTTAGTATGTATTATGTTTAAGCTTTTTATTTCAGCATTATATGCCTGTTAATACTCATGGGGCTATTTGCCCGTATGTTTGGTGTTAGTAGCATCCTCTTCACCGGTCAGAGGCTCGGGGACGTTACATATCCAACTTATCCAATAGAATGGTACCCATGTGTATTTTTATTATCTCATGAGTATTCCTATGCCTACCACCCCATATTATTATATTATTTCTTGTAACTACCTAATGGGCATATTTATTACCCACTACCAAAGTGGGCCTATTCACATTACATTCATTATCCCCTTGGGTGCCTCACCATGTACCCATATTATCCTCCCTATGTATATTACACACTTCTAGGGAGGGTCACTCATGGGGGGGGGGTGTGAAATATGCACTCCTTCTACTATTTATGACACACATGTGCACAATCACCCCTATGGAGGGTCTCTCATTGGGGGGCGGGGTGAATGTTGCACATCTTCACCCCAAAGGTGTGCATCATTCAACCCCCTAATGAGTGATTCTCCCTAGAAGTGAGGGTGTGCATGTGTGCCCAATATTGGGTGAACTTGTACATCCTTTACCTCCCCATGAGCAACTGTTCGTAGGGGTGAGAGTGTACATGTGTGTTGTAGAAGGAGCAAGTCAATAAGTTGACTTAGTCAGTCAGCCAACTAAGTCGATGGGCCAACTTAGTCGATCAGCCGACTAAGTCGATCGACCGACTAAAACTAGAGATTAGGTCGGCCACCTAAGGTCGTGTCGGTTCACCGAATCGATAGGTAGTTATTTTGTAACCGTTCTGTAATCATATATATTAGGCTGTTGAGCCAGATGAGAACTCAGTTCAGTTCTCTGTGTTGTATGGACTCATTCGTATAATATAATCTGTTAATTCACCTATTTGGTCTTATCTCTTGTCTCTGTTATATATATATGTTTTAGTGTGTATTATTGGTAACCTTATGTGATCCATGAGATTACAACATTGGTTCTGTTGCCGATAGTACATGACTGAAATGTATGCAAATAGATGATACCAGAGCAGGATATTAAGGACTGGTGGGAACGTAAAGTTGCAAACTATTTGTAGAATTACGCGCGAAGGAACAGATTAACAATCGCACAAGCAAAAGAAAGATTTTTCATAGAAACGCATGAAAAGTTTGTCGAATCAGTGCCCCAACTTTTGAAGAAACTCCTGGATGAGAAAGCCAGAAGCGACTAAAGAACAACAATCACTGGAAAAATTGATCCGAGGAGGTAGAAAAAACTTGTCGGAGTGGTTTGAGAAAATCACCGACGAATTCTGTGAGGAGCAAGCAGTCGAAGACAGAACTTCGGTGGAAACAGTCAAGGAGAAATTTTACATAGATCTCACCGAACAATTTCTGTGTTCCTTACCGACCTTGCTATTCAAATTCCTGATTGAGAAGGGAGTAGGACATATTGTTGAACCTCATCCATCACTTCACGAACTTCCATCAAACTCTAACTAGGTGGAGAAGCAGAGGAAGTGGGAAAAATTCATTACAGAAAGGGAGTGGGAATACTTCCTAAGCAAATAGACCGAACTATTTGGGCTTTCTAAAAGCGTCGGGTAGGCTATGGGGGGGTAGTTGGTCATATGTCGAGATAGAGTATAGTGGATTCTAGTCGACTAGAAACAGATACCAATCACCAGTAATGAGAAGTCGACTAAAAGGGAACTCGAGAGAATAGTATCATACGAAGGTATGTCGGACATTCAGAAAATAGAGAGGGAAGAGAGACACCAAAGGAGGGAAGCAAGACAAGAAAGAGCCTTAGAGCCACATAGAAGAAGGAGTCATAGGGAGACCGACAAAGAAGAGAATCCGCTAGAGTCGGGTCATGACCGACATGAGGAAGGCGTGGAACAAGAAGCGTCCCCTATGGAGGAAGAATTGTGGATAGAGCAGCTAGAATCTCTCCAATTAAGAGCTCCCAATGAAGGAACAACCCTCTCTCCATTAAATCCACATACTCGGATACAAACTATTGTCGAAGAGGACTTCCGACTACGAGCTTGTGACTTTAGTGTATGGAGTCGACTAGATGACGAAACACACACTGGACGACACCTCATTATATGTCGACCAGAGGAAGGGAATTGGGTGACCTTTCAAGCAACACCCTCCAACCAAAGTATCCACTTGCTCTTACCAACACATGAAGGAGCACACCCCCCCCCCACCAAATATAGCATTAGAAGATACAAAACATTCAGAACTACGGACAAATAGTTGCAGTGGACAATCGACAGCAGAAGTCGACATCAACTGACTGCAAGTCGACGAAGAATCGACAATCGACAGGAACAAAAGTTCTGTCGACCAGAGTTCCATAGAGACGAATAAACAAATAACCCCACCACCCTCACCACCACCCCCACCTCCACCGCTGCCACCTCCTGAGAGCAGTGACAGTGATTTAGACATGGGTCACGGATCGGCTCACATTCCTCTATATGAGGGGGATGAGGACCCTAAACGACACTGGTTTGTCTGCGAGTCAACTTGGGAGGCCAACCAAGTTACAGACGAAGATAGAAAAATGGCATAGTTCATCGGTGCCTTAAGGAAAAGGGCATTGATGTGGTACATGGCCTTTTCAGAAAGACAACCTAGAGCAACAAAAACCGAGATTAAGGTGCAATTTTTGTCATTTTTCAAAACTCCAGATGCCAAACACCTAGCAGCGAAAAAACTAAAAACTACATCACAAAAGCCAAGGGAAACTATCTGTGACTATGATAAGCACTGGAAAGACCTTCTGAGCCAGCTGGACTATGTTATAGATTAACAGTTACTAATCCAGTGGTTTCTTGCAGGGCTATCTCAGAAAGTGCGTCGACACATCAGTCTGGAAACGTTCAAATCTTACGAAGATGCGCTAACAAAAGCTCTTCAAGTGGAGATGGATGAGGACATACCCACTTACCCCACAGACCACAGATTGGAAGAACAGCTCGAGAACATACAGAAGTCTCTAAAGGATTTAAACCTCAAGAATCAGGAGATCTAGTGCACCAAATGCTCGACGGTCGGCAATTCCAAAGATAACTGTCGACAGGAATACAGCCGATAGGACGTTCGATTTGTGCAAACCAAATTATTTTGCGACATTTGCCAAGAGAATGGGGATCACTCGATGAAAGGGTGTCCATTCAACATGAAGAGCGACAAAGCCTCCTGGTGTACCATCTGCGAGACCAAAAATCATAACAGGGCCGACTGTCATTTGAACCTGAAGAACCGACAGAATTATCAGGCAGTCTACCAAACTAATGCATCTCCACAGCATAACAAGCAAAACAATCTAGCCAACGATCAAAATGGTCAGAGATACGACAGTCAACGATATGAGCGCCAGTACGACAATTGACACGTAGGCTACGGAGGAAGAGGTCGATTCCCTAGGAATCAAGACAATCGACCGCGTCGACCCATCCAGTGCTTTACATGTTATAAAGAGGGACATCGGTATGCAAACTATCCATATAAAGACAGAACTGATATCAAATTCTATACTCACTGTGGGGTAGGGGATCACTTAGTAGAGGATTGCCCTACCATGTTAGAAAAAATTAATACGAAAAAAAATGTTAATGTCTTGTCCTGTGTGCACAAAAATGATGTGATAAACACTAAAAATTTGCATATTGTAACTAGATAAGGAACAAAAACAGGAGCTGACAATCCAAGAATCAGTAAAATAAAAGAGAAACATGTCTATCCCGACCCACTAAAAGAAAAACAAACATACAAAGAAGCAACCAATGTATTCAAAGAAATTGCACGACAAGAAAACGTTCATGACATTCGACATAACACAATAAACGAATTAATCCAGTTCGTTCAAAAAGACAACTCAGTATCCCAGTTCATCGATTTGCTGTATGAAATAAAATGTACCAACTCTGAAAAACAAACAAAAAACATCTGCAGCTTAAATAAAAAAGACAAAGGTGATGCCGACCCACTTGTCGACCTAGAAATCGAGGGATACCACATCCAACAAGTAGTGCTCAACTTCTGCTCACAAGTAAACATCATGACTCGTGACACTTGGGAACAAATGGGCTGACCTCGACTCTATGAGTCAGGCATATACCTGAAACTAGCTGACCAAGGCTTAATTGAACCCATTGGAGTTTGGAAAAACGTCCACACGACTATAAAAGGAATCTCGACCAAGGTCGATTTCGAAATCATTGACCCAAAGGAAGGATCCAGTTCCTTCCCAGCGTTAGTTGAGCGACCTTGGGGTAGAAAGATGAAAGCATCCATATCCCTGGACAAGGAACGAATCAAATTAAAAGGAAATGAACAAAAGGTCATTGTACCCATTCATCCATCTCAAGGGGAACCTTGGACTAAACCTATTGATGAAGAAGTCGATGTCTGACAACTCTACCAGATCCAAAACAATGCAGATTACACAGAACCAAACATCCATGGAGAAATTCATTTAAGAAACCAAGACTCAGTTGGTTATAACTTAGACGTTGAATTATATGATTGGGAAATCAAGAACTATGAAACACAAGCAAGAGGGTGCTAGACTATACAAAAAGTGCAGAAAAAGCCCACCCAACAGTGCTTCATAGTGTTGATTGTCCCAAAAATCTTTGAGAAAAAAATTAGGAAACGCCCTACCTTACAACCGACCAACCTAAATACTACACAACTACCAAGATACAAGGAAAGGGAATCACTAGTCATGCATGTTGAGCAAGTGTCCAAAAATATTGGTGAACATGGCCAACTTCAAATTCTAGTCGAAACTTTTACAGGACAAGCTGCTAGATGGTGGGATACCCATCAGACCAGACTGCAGATCTGGACAACTACTTCGACCTACTTTGTTGAAAGGTTTGGAGGAAAGAAACTAACCCAACAAGCTTAGATACCTGTATTCACTCAAGGACGGAACCTAGAGGATCATATCAAAACCTGTGAAAAGGAGTGGAGAAGACTTGGATACAAGGATGAACGAGCATGGCCACACTTGTTCCCATCAACCCTCGACGACTTACCAAACAAATGGTATAAGATGGAAGAAGCTAGAGGTGAAACCTTCTTATGGCACGAACTCAGGGAAAATTTTATTAAAGATTTCAACTTTATACCACAAAATGCAAACTTGGTCGAAACAACAAAACAAATTAAAGAATTTATCCAGCCGACCGAAACCAAACCCTTACAAGATAATCGATAGACAAGGAAATGTAACAATATACAAACAAGGTCGAAACCACAGTTGACAAGACTACAATTAGAAAATGAAAACACGGAAGGAAAAAGCTTTCGATGGAAATCCAGCCATGTCGAAACGACCAAACCTATTTGCACAATCCTGAAAGTCGAAACAACTGACAAACAAGATACTGACAGAATGACTGCAAACGAATTCCCTGCCTCATTCTCACAGTTCAAAGAAGGAAGTTAACCGATCAATGAAGCCAAAGCACCAGAGTGGCTAGATGCTAAAGTCAAAACTAAATAATTCGACATCTCAAATTATGATCAGCCAAAAATGGCAAAGATTGGTGACTACTGGAGTGAAGAACGTACCACAGAGATAGTGAACTTATTAAAGGAGTTCCAAGATGTATTTGCTAGAGATTACAAAGACCTAAAAGGCTTAGTCCACTAAATGGGAGAGATGAAAATTGATACTAAACCTGATATTCGACCTGTGAAGAAAAGGCCTTATAAACTAGCTCACAAATACAAGGAGATAGTCAAAAAGGAAATTGATAACATGTTGGCAGCAGGCATCATCTACCCTATCGACCAATCAGAATGGGCAAGTCCAATGGTTGTACAACCTAAGAAACATGACCCGAATAGACTAAGAATTTGTGTCGACTTCAGGGAACTAAACAAAGTAACACTGACAGACCCATTTCCAACCCCTTATGCAGATGAAATCTTGAATGAAGTTGCAGGACATGAATGCTACTCATTTACAGATGGATTCTCAGGCTATAACCAAGTGCCAATAGCTAAAGAAGACCAGAAGGAGAAAACCTTTGTGTGTGAATTTGGTTCATTTGCTTACAAAGCTATGCCTTTTGGATTAAAGAATGCACCTGCAGTATTCTCTAGAATTGTTGTCAAAACATTTCAAGAATATATCTATAAGACCATGGCAGTATACTTTGACGATTGGACAATATACTCCATGTTAAAGGATCATTGCAAATGGCTCAGACTTATGTTGGATAAGTGTCGATAGATTCAACTATCACTAAACATCAAGAAATGCATATTTGTGACCCCCATAGGGATATTATTAGGGCACGTTGTCTGTAAGGAAGGCATTAAGGTTGGCTTTGCAAAGATCAAAATTATCCTCGACTTAAAACCACCAGTAAACCCAAAACAAGTCAGGGTGTTACTTGGTCACACAGGCTATTACAGAAAATTCATAAGATATTATTCAGATATGACTTATCCTCTTGAAAACTATTAAGAGAAGATCAAATGTTTAACTTGACAGAGGAGTGCCGCATATCATTCAAAAAATTAAAAAGAAAACTAGTCGAAGCACCAATCCTAAAGTTTCCAAACTCGTCAATCAAATTCCATGTTCATATTGATGCATCAATCCTCGTAATAGGAGCAATACTAACTCAACCAGGAGATGATGGAATGGATTATCCTATAGTATACAGTAGCAGAAAGTTAAATAAGGCTGAAAGAAAATATTTGACAACAGAAAGAGAAGATATAGGAATGGTCTTTGCCCTACAAAAATATCGACATTATCTCTTAGCTAACCTGTTTATATTCTATACTGACCATCAAGCCTTGAAGTACCTCGTCAATAAACCACTACATCATGGAAGGATCTGTCGATGGCTACTTATTTTCCAAGAATTTGAGTTTGAAGTCGTTGTCTAACCAGGCAAGTTAAATGTAGGTCCCGACCATTTATCCCGAATTGACACAGGAGAAGAACCGACAGGGGTCGACGATGACTTACCTGATGCACATTTATTTCGGATAGAAGAAGTCCCAGCAGAACTAGAAGAAATAGCTCAGTTCTTAGAAGATGGACATGCACCAGAAGGTATGAGCACCAAGAAAAAGTAGATCTTAGCTATGAAGGCTGCACCATACAGTCTCATCAATGGATTTTTATACAAAATGGGATTAGATGACATCCTCAAAAGGTGTGTACTAGAACATGAACGAGACCACATTATGCATGAAGCACACTATGGACCTATCGGAGGACATTTTCAAGCAGACACAACTGCAAAGAAAATCCAATAGTCGGGATTATGGTGGCTGACACTCCACAGAGATTGCAAAACCTTTGTTAGTCGATGTGACAGATGTCAACGGCTAGGTCGACCTCTGCCTAGCACAGAAATGCCTTTGATATCAGTAAACCCAAGTTTGACATTTGAAATCTGGGCCATAGACTTCATAGGACCATTTCCTATACCAGCGAAAAGGACAGGTGCAAGGTATATCATTACTGCAGTTGAATATGTCACTAAATGGGAAGAAGTTGAACCAGTCGACACATGTTCTAGTGAGATAGTTGCTAAGTTTATCTATGAGAATATCATCACTAGATTTGGATGTCCACTAACCCTTATTAGCGACCAAGGGACACACATTATCAAATGAACTATCAGAACCCTAACCGACCAGTTCCAAATCAACCATCGTCGGAGTACAGCATACCATCCTCAGTCGAGAGCAATTGAAGCATTTAATAAAACATTAATAAGAGGATTAAGCAAAATATGTAACGCTGATAAGGACGACTGGGATGAGAAAATACCTACAGTCTTATGGGCATACAGAACATCATATAAACGATTGACCGATCAAACTCCTTTTCGACTAGTCTATGGACAAGAAGCAGTAGTTCCACTACACTTTCGACAACAGACACCTATTATCGCAGAAATACTACATGTCGATGTCGAACAGGGAAGGAAGGACCGACTATTTCAACTCAACAAGCTGGAAGAGCATCGACTCAAGGCTATACAACACCAATAAATCCAGAAACAACAACAGAAAGCATGGCACGATTGCAACATCAAGAACAAAAACTTGTCAGTCGAAGACCTTGCTTTACTATACAATAGTCAGGTCAAAGGTAAACCTAAAAAGCTCCACACATAATGGATGGGACCTTACGTTGTCGAAGAGATACATCCCAATGAATCAGTCCGACTAAGGACATTACAGGGCATTGTATTTCAGAAGCTTGTTAATGGAGGCCGACTAAAATGCTACAGAAACTAAACTAAAAAAAAAATCATATAACGACCATAACCGTCAACCAAAAGCCATAAAAACTTAAAAAAATTAAAAACCAAAAAAAAATATCACACTTACATAAAACTATGACAAGAAATCACCATCTCGACAACCGCCATCATGGCAATTGACATAACACTGTCGACCAGTATCATCGACCGACCACTCCCATCGACCATTCTCATCACCGACATCGACTGACGACCCCGATAGTCCCATTGCGCATTCATGACATCGAGCGCCGAAAGCAATCCGCCATTAACACACATTCAAGTATTCTAGCTGAAACATCACGTCCGCCATTAATACACCCATCAACGCACACATCCACAACATCGTCTATAAATACTAGATCACCGAAGGATCATTCATTGCAATCCATACAGAGAGAGAATTAGAGCATCCAGTCGACTAAAAGCCAAGAACCCCTTAGTGAAATTGACCACCAAACCGACACAATGGCCCCCAAACAAACTAGAGCCTTGACCAAAACCAAGGAAATATAGGCCCCAAATACACCTTTAGTCTGCAGGTTGAAAAACATCAAAAACACCAAAGTACAGGAAGGATCATGGCAAAAACTATGGACTGAAATGCAAGAATGGGCCTTTGTCAACAAAAAGGCCACTCAAGCAACAGAGAAAATCAAACACAACATATCTTCGCCTATGCCAACGCACCACTTATGGCCAGCTTTGGTGGCATGAAGGAAACTGCTGTCAAATTCATCATCAGCCGATATCACAATGGCCGATTCTACTTCGACCAGCTGGTCGACATCTCTGGAGAAGTCATCTCCAAGTTGACCGGTCTCTCTAATGAACGAAACCCCGTACCAGTCAGAATCAAAGAAGAACTGGTCGAAGAGCTCACTGGGTCCTCTTCGGGTAAGAACTCCAAGAGGTTGATGGTTAGCCAAATCACAACCCACATGCCACAGATTATGGCCAAAATAATTGCAATAACACTCACTCTTGCAGGTCAAGGCAGCGACCTTAAGTTGGACATGCTAGAAGCTGTCAACACCATTGCCACCGATGGACGAATATACAAATGGGTTGAATATGTCGTCGACATGGTGAAGACCATCTGTGAAAGATGTCAAGAAACAAGGGGAATCATCAAGTTCTCCTCCCTCATCTTATGGATTGTCATGTACCACATCTTCCCAGAGGGGAGTCCAATCTTTCAGGAACCATCGAAGTTCAACATGTGGAGATTTAAACCATTCTCCCAGAGAGGAACCTTGCACAAGCTTGAGCACAGGAAAGTGTTGTTGGAGAACTAGTTTCAACAGCTCAAAGTCCGCACGACTAGATGGAAGGTGCCTCAAAACATTCGAAGAAATCTATCGACGAACTCCCACATCCAACTAGAGCTCGACCATACCTCGGTGTGGTACATGCAGGGTGACAATTCAAACACCAAAGCCCTCGACTACTATCCATCTGTCAACCAGATCTTCCGGGAACTATCTTGATAGGCTAAAACAAAAATACCAGTACCAGCAGCAGCAAAGCAGATCGACTTCTCGATCAAGGAGCCGCTCATAGACCAGGAAAAAGAGGAAGACTATGAGCTCAACCTCTATATTAGTACATTTGTGTCGGAGGAGACACCGATCGAACACACCGGTCGACTGCAAATAACCATCAAACCTTCGACCGCAAAGAGGGCAGAACCCCAGCCCGCAAAGCCGCAGCCACGGCAGCAGATAACTCCTCCGACTGCAGAAAGTGTCATCCTGACCCAGGAGACAGGGGGGAGACATAGCCAGAAAACCCTGAGTATGCTGTTACAAAATGCATTATTTGAAAATTGTCAAAGGAGATAGTAGTGGCCAGGAAGAAGCTCAAAACACAACAACAACAACAAGGTAAAGGTAAGCGCAAGCTTATCCTTGTCGACTCATCAAAAGATGAGGAGGAACTGGTAGCCACGACCCTCGACATCATAGAGGATGCTGCAGCAAATAAAGTGCCGGTCGAAACCCAGTTCTAGAGATTTGTCAACGCAGGAGCACAAGCAGGTCGACCAAAGAAAGCTAAGACTATGACGATGCCTGAAAATGTTGTCGATATTGTGTTGACGCCTCCACCCCCATCACCGACGAAAATAACCGAGGAAAAAGTACCGGCACCGCAGTCAGTCAGCCCCCTCAACTTATGCAAAAGTGCAATGATGGAGGTCGTGAAAGCAAAATTCGATAAAGATAGGGATTTACATGCTTTTATTGAGAAATTGCCTGATTTATTTACATCGGCTCAAAAGATCTCTACAAAAGCACCTCTCTTCACGACTGGAGGATACCAACCAGGACAGGACGCACAATCTAGAATCTTTGCAACCATTACATCAAATTTTGAGAGAAATCCCGACAAGGAAGCTGAAGTGATTGCATGTCGGTCCTCAACTATCACACCGACTGTACCCATACCCCAAGCCGACCTACCAGCCACTGCATCGACTGAAGAAGAAGAAACTATGGAGGACATAACCCGACAAATTAACCAAATGTTCTTCGACGTAGACTTTCCCCCTCGACCCGACAACTCACCACTCACCCACACTTCCCCCAAACCAATCACCCCCTCTCATTCACCAACTCCATCACCACCACCACCTGACTGAGAGAAAGGCCCACCACAATCGACTGCATCCAAACAACTAGAGGTGGTAGTCATCCCACCTCCCCAACTAGAGAAACCATTGGCCTCTATCCCACAAACCAAAGATCCTGCCTCAACTGTTGCAGGTACACAGGAAGCAGATAAAGAAAAGCATAAGAAGAGGAAGGAGAAACAGAAGAAGGAAAATAATGGACAGCCTTCAAAAGTCCAAATTAGATTGAAGGATGCAAGCTCCCTAACCGACACAGAGTTAGGACAACTCCTCAAAACCCTAACAAGTGAAGCAAAGACAAGGAGTGAGCAAAGAAATAAAGAACTCAAGGACAAAAACACAGAACAGGTCGAGTTTCTCGACAAATGCAGGAATCTGGCCTAGTCCGTCATGCCAGGACCCATAGAGATCGACACAGACAAACGGCTCGAAAGGGCATATCAGCTATTTGAGTGCATGGTGTCGACACTCCAAGCTCACATTTAGGAAACAAAGGAGGAACAAAAAGAGGAAACTGCCTAACTTTTAATGGCACATCACACTGCATTTTCTGAAGCCTATAAGGTGCTACAGGATCATATGGAGGAGTCTATCGTAACTGAAGAAGTACTAAGAGACTGGCCTAATCACTACGGGCAAGTTTATCAGCAGACTCGACAGACTCGACAAGGGATTCAGGCATTAGAGAGCAAAAAAACCACTAAGAAAGTACTCAGAACAATAATAGAAGAACAGATAGTGCTTGAAACTGCCAAACTGCAAAAACTAGAGAGGGAAGCACATCAGTGGGTGCAACAAGCTCTCCCTAACTTGGAGAAAGTCGATATCATGTTGGAGCAGAGTCCCGCAGCTACAGGAAAAGCTGTCATTTTGGCAGAGAGACAGTTTGGTGAAGACGAAGAGATAAGGTAAAGCTATGACGCCGTAGCATGTTTCTAGCTGTAGAGCAAAGCTAGAAACCGTGACTGTTGGAATAGAGAAGTCAAGAAAGACGACAGTACCTGAGCGATCGAGAAGAGAGAGCTCAACCACTGCATTGAAGGAAGTGACGAAGAAAGGAGGGCTCAGCTACCCTCATAAAGGAAAAGGAGCGACGAGGCTGAGGCATTAAAGACGAAGGACAGAAGACGGGAAGCGGTGCATAGTACCCATGGTCAGCGCCGGGAAGCATGGAAGACTACAGAGAGCAGTGGTGTGACGAAAAGCGGCTACCCCAAGTACAGATATGCCGACTGTCACTAGTTAGGGTTTTGGGTTACTGTTGGGACAGGCCCACGTGTTGTAATGGCGAGACCTTCGGGCTGCCTATAAAGGGATGTATTTTGTATTGTAAAAGGTTGGAATTTTGGGCATTTTAAGCCATCCAGCTAGTCATTCCTTCTGGAGCTATTAGGATAGCCAGTAGCTACTCAGACATTAGCGAGTCTGAGAGTCCAGACGTCTGTTAGCTCACTGTTTTTTTGTATTATAACAATCCGCAGGGATTGACAGAGAGAGAGAGAGAGAGTGAGAGAGTATATTGTAAGAAGGCAATATAGAGAAGAGATCTAAGAGAGAAGGGCTCTAGGCTGTGTGTGGAGTTACCCAGAAGATCTCTAGCTGCATATGCGGTGCAGCAGAACTGTGTACCTCTCTCAAGTTATAATATAGAAACACAGTTCTATGGACGTAGCTTCTACCCTGGAAGTGAACCACGTAAAATTAGAGCATTATGTGATTGATTCATGTGATTGTATTTACTTGTTATATCTGTCATTCATTACGTGAACTTTGCTTACAGTTAATGTATGTATGTGTTATTCAGTTCACAGCATAGTAAAAGGATAAATGCAAGTTGAAGTCTTTAAGTATTATGTATAAGAGTTTGTCTAAGTGTCACTCGAGACAGTGAAGAGTCACAGTGTAAAATAGCCTTGTGTGTTGAGTTCTGTAAGTTGAACACGAGTAATGCTAAGTATGCTGAGTCACGGTGGTAGGATATTGCAGGGAGGCGATATCGCACCAACAGAGGAGCTGTGGTGCGCGGTACCGCGGGTCGAGGATCGAGCGTAGGAGAAAGTTACGTGTTGCCTAGGATGCAGCAATGCGATAGAGGTTGGAGTCATTGCGAGCAAGAGGAAACTACGCATCGCGTCGCAGAAAGAGACACCTCGCGGGCTAAGAAGAGCTGCGAGGCGCACACAGGACGCCATATAGAACCTGGTCGAGACACTTGAGTCTTTGGCCAACCCATTAGGATCACTTCGAGTGAGTCTTCAGGCCGCTCCGCGGTCTGTTGCCGAAAGGGCCAGTGAGCTAGGGGTGTTGTTGGTTCATTATAGGAAACCCGTGTCTGCCCAATGACCAACGAATGGTTTCGTTGCCGGTTTTGAACAAACTGAGCATTGATGTTCTGGTGGTGTCCTACTAGAGATGAACTCAACAAGTGGGTTTGGTCTAAGGAGAAAGAGTTTTCCGAACATGAGAACAAGAGTCCTACACTGAGTACAGAGGACTGGTTACAAAAACATATCGTTACAGACTTACATGCGATATTTTTTGCAACCTTTGGAAACGAGCTTTACGACTGGTTATCAAAGTTGACTGATACAAGCATATTCAAGAAGAAAAGAAACATTGTTTGGACACCGGAGTTGATTCAGACTGTGAAGAACCTTGATAATCCCATTACGAGGACAGTAGACTTTTGGCTTGCGAGTGTGCTAGAAGGCTTCGTCACAGAGTTTGTAGTTGAACAGAGAAAAAGCTTCAGCAAGGCTGAGCGGTACTTCTTCAAAGGATATCGTGGTAAGTACCTAAAATCTTTAAACTTGTCCATTAAGATGTTATAACATGAAAAAGGAACAATGGATCTAATTTCAGATGAATAAGTAAAGATAGTAATGTCACAAGAGTTTGAAAGTGATTTTGATGACATTGGATGTACACGTAGTGGAAAGAAATACAAAGTAGATTTCAGCTCTCCCATATTTGAAGACAGTTCAGATAATACTAGACAACAGAGTCATAGTACCACAGAAAGAACAGAAGGGGGTATCCCTTACCACCCTTATACCCCACAGAAACAGATCGGGACTCAAAACAATCCCGTAGGAACTCCATCTAGTAGCTCCGAGACAGTACATACTACCACTACATCACCTCGACCTACACCACCGAGTGGTAGTAACACAGCAAATCAACATCCACCACGTAGAAATAGAATGGGGGATGATATGAAGCTACCTATCTTTAAGGGTACAAGGGCAGAGGACCCAAAGCAACATTGGTTTCTATGTGAAGCCGTGTGGACCATTAAAGCAATCAATGATGATAATAGTAAACTTGTACAGTTGGTCACCACACTTAGAGAACGAGCCTTAACATGGTATATGAAGTATACCTCAGCGGTCCCCAAAACACTTGTCCAAGTCAAGACCGCCATGATTAAAGAGTTTAAGAAACCTAAGTCTGAGTCATAGTGCATTACAGAGCTTAAAGACATCAAACAGTTACCTACAGAGTCAGTGTGGGACTTCGATTAGAAATTTAAAGCCCTTATAGACCAAGTCAGCTTTGAGTTTGCGCCGAAGCAGCATAAGGAATGGTTTATTGCAGCACTGCTCCCTCACATCAGACTACCATTAATGCAGCAGAAACTCCAGACGCAGGACGACGCGTTGGAGATGGCGATGAAACTAGAGGCTTCACCTCTAGCTGAAACCAGCACAGGTATGACAAATCTGCAGAACCAGTTGGCTAATCTCACGATACAGATGCATGAGCTTAAGAAAGGGAAAGAGGTTGCACAAGACATATGGTGCGTAAAGTGTAAAGTACAAGGCCATACTAAAGATAATTGTCCAATCTTTGTAGAATATATAGCAACTGGGGCTCCTAACCCCTTACCACAGACCCACGGGCCATGGTGTGAAATATGCAAAACAAGAGGACATCTACCTCACCAGTGCCCTCTACTTCAGAAGTACGTGCAGACACCTAAGAACTTATACTGTGTCTTCTGCAAGTCCGTAGGTCATGATGAACACAGTTGTCGAGCCTATGATCTCATGGTCGGGAGCAAGCAAGACTTGTATAGAGTCCAATCAGAAACACAGGGTCCAGCAGCAGGACCACAGTATGATCAGGCTCATGTTGGCCGTGGAGGAGGATTCAGAGGATTCAGAGGACGTGGAGGAGGCTTTGGCCGGGGAGAAGGATTTGGCCATGGTCGCAGACCAGTCACTTGTTACAACTGTGGAGTTGTAGGACATTATGCTAGGGATTGTCAGAGCCCTACCACCACATGTAACTATTGCAAATCTTACGATCACGCTATAGAAGACTGTCCTACCTTGATAGCTAAGATCAGAGAACCTAAGCCAGCAGTACACCAAAACATCCAGCTTATTGCTGCTGAGCAAGAAGAACCAGAACCAAGAGTTAACATTGTAACTTGCAGCGGTGCTTCCACCAATGGGACATCGCAGGATACTGAAAAGACCACAAGTCAGGAGTGGGTGCGCAAAGCTCCTAACAAAGCAACACCACTTGACCTACAGAAGAATAAACAGACATTTAAGAAAGCTAAGACTTTCTTTGATGACCCTATGCAAGCAGGATCGTAGGTACCACCGTCTAGGGGCGTACCGCAGCAAGCACCTTGTGGCGTTAGCCCTGTACAGATCTCACAGGCTACCACATTGGGCACATGCGATGAGGACGAGTTGACAGGAAGTGTACAATCCTTCCTGCGGAGTTGTTTAAAACTCGTGAGAAATGAGCAAGCTATCAGAGAACTTTAGCGCATCATAGATCAGTGTCAACCATCTTCTTCCGTGAGCAGTGCACAGCGTGTTGTTCATAATATTATGGGACATACAAGAACAAGAAGAGAGATGCGACTCATAGCACAGGTTGGAGAATTTGAAATGGACGAGGTGATCCTAGATCTAGGATCAGAGGTAAATGTTCTAACTAAGCAGACATGGGAACAAATGGGTAGCCCTAAGTTAGTCAGATCACCTATCCATCTCAGATTAGCTAATCAGCAGCAGGTATCGCCCCTGGGTCGATTATCGTAGGTACTAGTTGACATTGACGGAGTTCGCAGCTCTGCGAACTTTGAAGTTATAGAAATCATTGGCGATAGTAGACCATATCCAGCACTACTAGGCATTGATTGGGCGATCGGTAACATGGCCGTTATTGACTTAAAGAGAAGACAAATGACCTTTGAAGACGCGCAGATCCAGGTCATCGCACCGTTGGATCCTCTTCAGGGTCCTAGATACATTGAACCTATCCGAGCAGAGGAAGAGGCACGTAACATGGACAGTCTCTATCAGATGACTGCGAACCAGAGCGACTACATCAATCCAACCATAGAAGGGAACATTAATTGGCGATGCGACGACTCATGCGCATCGGATTCAGATGTTGGTATAGAGAACTGGTAGAATAGACTTTACGAAGTCTCAGTGCGCATATGTGCGTACATGACTAAGTCACTGCGATGGATTGGCACAGAGATCAACGAGATTCCATCATTTCATGGTCTAACAGATATCTAGGACTTTCTCACGCAGTTTGAACAACAAATTCCTCTTGAGCAGAGGATCGCAGCTATGGACCTTGCAGTACGAGCCACACCTGCAAGATGGTGGTATGCACATAAAGAGAATATCGCATCATGGGATGATCTTAAGAGATTGATGGCGATCAGATTCTCTACCAACAGAGAGTATGTCTAGCAAAGATACACAGGAGAAAGTGACCCCAGGTCACATATTTAGACGTATGAACAGAATTGGTCGGACATTCCTGAGGATGAATGGGTTCACCGATTCATTCACACTTTGGACACAGTTCCACGGAATTGGTACACAGAGACTGAATTGCGCAAGGGAACTGGTACACATGGCCACTTCTAATAGACAGCTTTCTACTTACCTTCGCTTTTGAATCTGAGTATCCAAATGTTGATCAGGCCCTAGATGTAATAAAGATTAAGATATTTGAGGATTGTACCCTATCAGTACATACTCAACCCGAGTGGGCCATCCAGTTAGAAGATGCACTCGAGTGCTATAACTTCGAAGCAAAACCAGAGGAGGAGGATGAGGATCCTCGCAAAATCAACATTCCGGAGTCAGAAGGGACTCACGATGTTGATGGACAGAAGCTACAGATTCCAGTAATCATAGAACTGATCAAAATTAAAAAGATCAATATTGGCACAAACATAGAACCAAAGTTTGCCTCTATTGGAGACTATTGGACCGATGAAACAGTTGGACAGATTGCAGACTTGCTACATGACTATCAGGACCTATTTCCCACCAAGTTCACAGAGATGAAGGGAATAGTCGGAGACCTAGGAGTAATGAGGATACCATTGAAAGAGGATGCTAGAACAGTCAAGCAACGTCCATATAGATTAAATCCGTGCTACAAAGAAAAAGTTAAGGATGAGATCGATAAGATGCTAGCAACAGGCATCATTGAGCCTGTAGAAGAGAGCGAATGGGTTAGTCCCATGGTCGTGCAAGAAAAGAAAACCAAAGGAGACATTAGGATCTGTGTCGACTTGCATAAACTCAACGACGCATCGCTTCATGATCCATTTCTGACACCTTTCACTGATGAAGTACTAGACAATGTGGGAGGACAGGAGGTCTACTCCTTCACTGATGGCTTTTCATGCTATCACCAGATCAGAATCCACCCAGAAGATCGCCATAAGACCACGTTTGCAACAGAATGGGGCTCATTCCAGTATATGGTAATGCCCTTTGGTCTTAGGAATGCACCAGCTATCTTTTCTAGAGTAGTAGTTGCCGTATTTAAAGAATACATCCATAAATTCCTAGAAGTTTATTTTGATGATTGGACTATATTTGGATTAATTGACAAGCACATAGGAGATTTAAGACTGATGTTAGAGAAATGTAGGCAGTACCAGATTTCTCTAAACTTGAAAAAATGTATATTCTGTGCGCCATTCGGTATTTTGTTGGGTCACATTGTCTGCAGGCAAGGATTGATGGTAGATCCCGCAAAGATTGCCATCATTGTAAATCTTCCAGCACCCAACTCATTCAAACAATTGAGGACAATACTTGGTCATACCGGGTACTACAGAAAATTCATCAAGGGATACGCAAAGATTACAGCACCGACGGAAAAACTGTTAAAGAAAGATGTAAAATTCCTATGGAATGAGGAATGCCAGCAGAGTCTAAACACACTTAAAGAGAAGATGGTTACAACATCTATCTTAGTATTTCTAGACTGGACTAAGCCGTTTCATGTACATGTGGATGCATCTGGCATCGCACTAGGGGTTGTTTTAACGCAACCAGGAGAAGGAGGTATCTATCATCCTATCGCATAATCCAGCAGAAAGCTATCGACAGCAGAAAAGAACTACATCACGACAAAAAGAGAAGGCTTAGCTATGGTGTACGCGCTACAGAAGTTCAGGCACTGCCTGTTGGGTGCCTCATTCAAGATGTTTACTGACCATTCTGCATTGAAGTATCTGGTCAATAAGCCAGTGTTAGGGGGAAGAATCTACAGATGGTTACTCCTCTTTCAGGAGTATGATTTTGAAATCATTGTCAAACCAGGAAGATTGAACGCCGGACCTGATCATTTGTCGTGAATAGACTTAGGAGAAGAGCCAAGTAACCTAGAGGACAATTTTCCAGATGCGCAATTGTTTTCTATCCAGATCGCAGATGAGTACTACGCTGATATTATTCACTTTCTCACTACAGGAAGGGCACCTGATGAGTTTACCAAGCATCAAAAGAGGTAGTTGGTTGTTAAAGCAGCAGACTTCACCCTGATCATAGGACAGTTATACAAGTTAGGTCCAGATGAAGTCTTGCGCAGATGTGTGATGCCGCATGAAAAGGAGGCTATTATCAGAGAAGCACATTCAAGTACCGCAGGAGGTCATTTCGCAGGAAAGCCGACTGCGCAGAAAATCCTGACCGCGGGATTATGGTGGCCTACGTTACACAAAGACACTAATGACTTTTGCTGATGCTGCGATATCTGCCAGAGGGTAGGAAAACCTTCACGACGAGATGAAATGCCGCTTCGACCGCAGATTACGCTGCACATATTTGACAAGTGGGCTATAGACTTTGTGGGTCCTATCAACCCACCGGGAAAATGAAATGGTGCGAGATATATTATCACTGGAACAAAGTACCTCACTAGGTGGGCAGAGGCCAAAGCAGTAAGAAATTGTGATGCTTCTACAGCTGCACAGTTCATTTTTGAAAACATCATCACTAGATTTGGATGCCCAGTAATTTTGATGAGCGATCAAGGCACACACTTCTTGAACTTCACCATTGAGGCCTTGACGGAAGAATTCCAGACACAACACCATAAGAGCACTCCCTACCACCCACAAGCTAATGGTACGGTGGAGGCCTTTAACAGGATTTTAGAAAATGCTCACACTAAGATCTGCAATAGCCAAAGGAATGATTGGGACCTCATAGTTAACGCTGTATTATGGGCGTATAGGACTACATGCAAGAAACTTACAGGACACACACCTTTCAGTTTGGTGTATGGACAGGAGGCTGTTATGCCTATGGAGTATATTCTTCCCAGTTTAAGAATTGCTCAGATCACCGGGATGGCTGATACAAACACGGTACAGGAAAGGCTAGCACAGCTGCTTGCCTTAGAGGAAGACAGATTCATCGCTGGATTCCATCAAAAAGTGCAGAAGGCACGAGAAAAATCTTGGCATGACAGACACATTAAGAGTAAGACTCTTCAGATCGGAGACCTAGTACTCCTCTATGACAGTAAATTTATTAAGTTTCCAGGGAAGTTCAAGACGCATTGGTTGGGGCCGTATCAGATACTACAAGTCACAGAGGGAGGAGCCGTTCAGTTCAACAAATTGAATGGGGAGCTTCTTCCCACGATGATCAATGGCAGTAGGCTTAAGCTCTATAGTGACAGCCACTCCACCTCTCAGCCCTAACTCAGAGTCGCGAGGGTGCAGATGTCCAGTGTAGTTGAAAGGAGGCATCGCACCGGGAAATAGTCTACACCGGCAGGTATTCTAAGTATCAGGAATCGCATAAGGACGGTTCATTTTGTGCAAGTCAAAAAAAAAACATCTAAGTTTGTTTTTAGCAAGTGATGCGGTGTGGCATCGCAGCAACGCGATGTTTCTCCGTGCCACGTACCTAGTTTGCAACGAGACAGAGGGCTAGTCAAGTCGCCTTCTGACAGGTAGTTAATGAAGAAATGACCGGTATACCTTACCGTAGATTTGACAACAGCATAATAAATTTTTCCAGATTTGGTAAATCTTCGATGAGACCGGCGCTTGAATACACACGCTTCGAGGGAAATTGATCGCATTTCAGCATTTATTGAGGATCGGGATGACGGGTGTGGTCTCATCCAAGCAATTATTACGACTGATGGGTTTAGTCTAGATGATCGTTGCATCCGGGATTATAGCCTTTGGCGTAAAAGTAGAAATTATTCATTCGAAAGGGTTACATTTGTAAAGATATGAGAGCTATAGAGTGCATTGTTAAGTGTTCCCTGCAGAGCTAATTTCGTTACAGAGTGCTGTGATTTCCATAGTTTGCAGCCATTGCCAATCCAAAGTATAACACCGAGTGGGTTCTGTCCGAGGAGGACCCTTTAGAAGATATTCTAAGACGCTTCGAGCATGGTGGTCGTATGTCTGCTATGACGACGCTGCCCAGGGTTGTGAAATTAGGATCATCACAGGTCAGACAGTTGCCAAGGATGAGGAGTCAAGCGCAGGATGTAGAAGATGTCATCAAAGTCTCTACTGAAGAGAAGAAGAAAGATGAGCCGATCACTGAAGATAAGAAAGCAGAGCAACGGAATGATGAGAAGAAATCTCCCGCCAGGAAGAAAGTAAAAATGAGAAAAAGAAAGCAATGGGAGAAGGGAGATGACCTATCTCATTAGCTAGGAGAAGAACAAGAGGTTCCAAAGGTCAAGAATGAAAATATGCGGAACCCAAGCAGCGTGAATACCTGGAGCGAGTTGCTGAGAAGAAAAGTGAAAGGGAAAACAAACCAAACAAGCAGAACTCCAGCGTGCAGACAAAGGCTTGTTCTCGGAATGGAATTCCTGGTTTGTATACCTTTCGCATAAGTAGGCTCCATAGTGAATGAAATGTTGAGAAGGATGGAAGATACAGATTTTCCTTGTGATAAAAGTTCTAACCTAGATAAAGAGGAAAGGATATCTGTGGAAGACTTCTCAAGACCTGAAGATCCTTAAAAGGTATCGCAAGCGACGAGAGCGAGAGCATGACAATGAGGGAAGAAAAGATAAGAGAACCTAGTGAACTAAGTTAGCAGAAGACTCCAGTATTAGTCAAGCTATGCTTGACTCAGCACAAGAACAT
This sequence comes from Pseudotsuga menziesii, assembly GCA_001517045.1. Classification (NCBI taxonomy): domain Eukaryota; kingdom Viridiplantae; phylum Streptophyta; class Pinopsida; order Pinales; family Pinaceae; genus Pseudotsuga; species Pseudotsuga menziesii. The sequence continues at coordinate 97,106 of LPNX011197777.1, forward strand.
GTTGCAGCTATGCAGAACGAAGTCGCAGGATTTCGGGACAAGCTTCACCGCACTTCGTAGGAAGCCAAAGAGAAGCTACAGTAGGAGAAGCCCACTGGTAGTGGCTCGGGGATGAGCCACAAGTAAGTGTTAGGGGAAGGTTGGAGCAGAGTCCCGCAGCTACAGGAAAAGCTGCCATTTTGGCGGAGAGATAGTTTGGCGAAGACGAAGAGATAAGGTAAAGGTACGACGCCGTAGCATGTTTCTAGCTGCAGAGTAGAGCCAGAAACCGTGACTGTTGGAACAGAGAAGTCAAGAAAGACGACAGTACCTGAGCGACCAAGAAGAGAGAGCTCAACCACTGCATTGAAGGAAGCGGCAAAGATAGGAGGGCTCAGCTACCCTCATAAAGGAAAAGGAGCGACGAGGCCGAGGTATTAAAGACAAAGGACAGAAGACGGGAAGCGGTGCATAGTACCCATGGTCAGCGCCGGGAAGCATGGAAGACTGCAGAGAGCAGTGGTGTGATAGAAAACAGCTATCCCAAGTACAGATATGCTGACTGTCACTAGTTAGGGTTTTGGGTTACTGTTGGGATAGGCCCACAGTGTTGTAATGGCGAGACCTTCGGGCCGCCTATAAAGGGATGTATTTTGTATTGTAAAAGGTTGGAATTTTGGGCATTTTAAGCCATCCAGCTAGTCAGTCTTTCTGGAGCTATTAGGATAGCCAATAGCTACTCAGACATTAGCGAGTCTGAGAGTCTAGACGTCTGTTAGCTCACTGTTATTTTGTATTGTAACAATCCGCAGGGATTGACAGAGAGAGAGAGAGAGAGAGTGAGAGTATATTGTAAGAAGGCAATATAGAGAAGAGATCTAAGAGAGAAGGGCTCCAGGATGTGTGCGGAGTTACCCAGAAGATCTCTAGCTACATATGCGGTGCAGCAGAACTGTGTACCTCTCTCAAGTTATAATATAGAAACACAGTTCTGTGGACGTAGCTTCTACCCTGGAAGTGAACCACGTAAAATCAGAGCGTTATGTGATTGATTCATGTGATTGTATTTACTTGTTATATCTGTCATTCATTACGTGAACTTTGCTTACAATTAATGTATGTATGTGTTATTCAGTTCACAGTGTAGTAAAAGGATAAATGCAAGTTGAAGTCTTTAAGTATTTTGTATAAGAGTTTGTCTAAGTGTCACTCAAGACAATGAAGAGTCACAGTGTAAAACAGCCTTGTGTGTTGAGTTCTGTAAGTTGAACATGAGTAACGCTAAGTACGCTGAGTCGTGGCGGTAGGATATCGCAGGGAGGCGATATCGCACCAACAGAGGAGCTGTGGTGCGCGGTACCGTGGGTCGAGGATCGAGCGTAGGAGAAAGTTACGTGTTGCCTAGGATGCCGCGATGCGATAGAGGTTGGAGTCATTGCGAGCAAGAGGAAACTACGCATCGCGTCGCAGAAAGAGACACCTCACAGTCTAAGAAGAGCTGCGAGGCGCACACAGGATGCCATACAGAACCTGGTCGAGACACTTGAGTCTTTGGCCAACCCATTAGGATCACTTCGGGTGAGACTTCAGGCCGCTCCACGGTTTGTTGCCGAAAGGGCCAGTGAGCTAGGGGTGTTGTTGGTTCATTATAGGAAACCCGGGTCTGCCCAACGACCAACACATCATCTGCTCGTAGATGAAACAACTTATCGAGACTGCAGAGGAAAATGACCAATAAGATGTCGATCTTATGGAGACTGCTGAAGTCTCCATTTCAGAGAAGATGTCGATCTTATTAGGCTTGACCACACTCACCATCGACATCCAGAAAATTTTGCAGAGTTGGACATATTTCCAACATCACCTCACAATAACAGCCCCAACCATTGTAGAAATCTACATACAGAAAAGACCGACCATCAGACTTCACAGCCCACCGCAATAACTGTTGAGACCACGAAGAATTTTTGTACCTCCTTGTTTCTTCGGGACAAAGAAACGTTTTGTTCGTGGGGGAGATGTAGAAGGAGCAAGTCGATAAGTCGACTTGAAGAATAGCCGACTAAGTCGATGGGCCGACTAAAACTAGAGATTAGGTCGGCCACCTAAGGTCGTGTCGGTTCACTGAACCGACAAGTAGTTATTTTGTAACAGTTTTGTAATCATATATATTAGGCTGTTGAGCCAGATGAGAACTCAGTTCAGTTCTCTGTGTTGTATGGACTCATCCGTATAATATAATCTGTTAATTCACCTATTTGGTCTTGTCTCTGTTATATATATATGTTTTAGTGTGTATTATTGGTAACCTTATGTGATCCGTGAGATTACAACATGTGTCATAGCCTTAACTCAGAAGGGGAAAGCTATAATATGTTACCACATATCCTTTTGATACTTTGAACATCATATCATATAATTTTGTATGCACTCACTTGCTTATCTATCTTTATAGATCCATCTTAACTATTCATTGATAACGATTAATTATTAAATTAGTGACATTTAAACCTTCCCTTATATTTTCACCATTAAATAAAATTGCACCTCCAAATATTTGATACCTCCAAGTACTTGAAAGTTCCAAGATTTAAACATGTCTAAATTGATTATTATTTGTAGTTGCTTATCTATCTTTATAGATCCATTTTAATTATGCATTGATAACAATTAATGATTAAGTTAGTGACATTCAAACCTTCCATTATATTTTGGAGTAGTATACATGTTAGACATTTTGGACTTTCTAGTGATTTTTAATTGGAATCCAATGATTTTGAAGTGTTCAAACCACGTTTTTGAATGCATAAATGAATTCAACATCCTCAAATACCCCAAGGACACCCAGATTATGTATATGGATAAATAGATCTTCAAAGTACTTGTCCATATATGGTAAATGTAGGATGAAGGACCTCATACCATAAAAGAGCGGAGCTGATCACCTTCTTCATGCCCTTGGAAAATAGATCCAATGTAGACAGACGTGATTCTGAACGTACTTGCGAATTTTTTAGGATCAAAGCTGAACATCTTTTTCCGGTACGAACATTGTTTTCTAGTACATATTAGATATGGAACTTGAAATGGTATAAGAAAAAGCAAAGGGATTTATGTTCAACAACTATCATATGCTTTTCCAAGAATTAATCTAAAATTTCTATCATTTTATGTAAAAAACAAACTAAAAAAAGAGCTTGGAAAATGTTGAAAACATATAACATTTAGTCTACTGCTTATATTTTTCACTATTAAAAAAAATTGGCACCTCCAAATATTTGATCCCTTGAATTACTTGATAGTTCCAAGATTTAAACATATCTAAATTAATTATTATTTATAACGGGCCTAACACTTAAAAACATCAAGAAGTCATAGGTTCAAATCTAGAGGGCGATAGGGTATGTACACCTTTGTAGATTTTAAGAATTATATTGCTATGATCTTAAAAATAAATTATTATTATTATTGTAAACATATGATGATAAAAGCATTACATTTAATTATTCATGACAATCCCAGTTGCAAAAGTACAAAAAAAGACATAATTATTATATTTATATTTTTTTTTGACTTTTCTCTAAAAAATATTGCATTTTAAAAATAAAAAAACATAATTTAAATAAAAATTGTTATATAAATATTTATTTCACTAAAATGATCTAAAACTTAGAATTAACTTCATCTACAACAAACTAATGAATAAGCAAACCTAAGAAAAGTAATGTTAATATTCACTTTCACACACCCATATACCCATTGACAACTTTGATTTATTTACATTAATTAACAGTTAAGCGAATAATAATTTTTTCTTCTTCTAAAGCCTATCAAAGTGAGCTTTTAAGATCGCCTACCCTTTTAAGGAACTATGAACAACAAATTAAACAAACAATCATTATTTAGAAAAAAAAATTAATATAAAGAAAACACGAATACTAAATTTGACGATAAGGGTGGAAGGATAAAACATTATGTAAATAATAAAAAACATATATTATATAATTCCATTCCATTCGACTCGGACAGAAAAGTGCAAAAGGGAACGGTCTTGACTTACATGGCCGCGAAAGTTAAGACACTAACCCCTTGACTCACGTAATTAACGATTAACAATGGGCGGTACCACCACAAGGAATCTAAGGCCTATATACATAAGCATCGAGAGAGACAGGGAGCGAGCGTCAAGTGCTTTTGTGAGGAGGGATTGGAGAAGAGCAGGGCAGAGCGAGGCAAATCAATCATTGTACTGATCGATTTGTTGGGTAATAATATTTCACAGTGATGGAAGCAAGCAGAATCGTTGAGCAGCTCACAGAAGAGCAGATCTCCGAATTCAAGGAGGCTTTCAGCTTATTTGACAAGGACGGGGACGGTAATTCTCAATCCTGGGCTTCTTCTTCTTTTAACAATATAAATATGCTTTTGCAGTGGGTTTTATCTCACACCCTTTTGGTTTTGAAAGTATTGTTTTGTTTTTCAAATACCCTACAGTTATCCCTACAAGGCAGCTGTAATTGATGGATATAGTCCTTTTTTGGGATTTACTTTACCTCATTCTGGTAGGGTTAATCACAAATCCTTCTATAATTTTGACATGAATTTCATTAACACAATCGACTGCAGGAAGTTAATCTTTGGAGTACTTAGCGCCAGTGTTTTGATTTATCGTTGCTTGTCGATGCAAAAGCCCTTTACTCTTATTTATGTAAAAATCTCTTTAACTTTCCAGTGTTTTCCTACTCATGAATGCAAGTTCTGGACTAGCCCTTGTTTTCCTCTCTTTCAAACACTTGCAAATGGTCGAAATATGGGAATTTGTCTATACAAACCCTCAAAACTCTTTGGCACCTGCAAAACAACAGTACAAACAAATGAAATTGTCCGAAAGAGTTTTCTTTTTAAGTAAATCACCGGCCGAGTTTATCTCTTCGTCCTCTGTCTAGTTTTCTTTATCAGGCGGTTATATTATTTGAGACTCCGCGGAGACAATTGTAGCCCTATGTACTTTTTCTATGTTGTTGATAGATGTTTTTATCTGATTCATTGCAAAAGGAAGACGGATAAGGTAGAGAACTCCCAGTACGAAAGACCATTATGTTGCTTTAGCCTCTTTTTTTTCTTTCCCATGTCTGCTTTATTCAAGGTTTTCTCCATCCTCTTCTTTTGCTTTAGCACCATGATAGATAATGGTGGCCTACTCAGTCTTTGAACTAAGCTTAATGTTCCTTTCATTCCATGTTTTGCGTAGAGATAGTTTACAGTTACAACTTACCTATCAGTAGGAGAAATGATTTGAGTAGATATTAATCAGATTCGAATCCTCTTATGTTAAGACTTAAAATGATGCCAACTAACTTGTTTATGGGGTTGCCCTGTGTCTAACTTAATCAGAATAACTACCTCTGTTCACATTCTTAAGTAACAAGGCTTTTCCTCATCCATGAAAAATACTCTACTGTAGTTTGACTGAAGGTGGTCACTTTATTAGCTAATTGGTCAACTGTTTTATTGGCATTACTTCTCAGATTTTTGAAGTCTATACTGGAGGAAGAGGGTGGCAAATTTATTAGATTTATACAGGGAAACATTCTAGTTTGTCTTCCTATAAGCATATTTCATTGGTTTTACAGCTAGAAGGACCCCCATTGTACCATAAGGCTTGGAAATTGGAATACACATAATAAGGCCTAATTTGAGTCTTGTGATTAGGGCCGACTATTATTGTTTCATCCTCTAGCCCAACATTGAAAGTGAGTATGAAAAACCTTGTGATGTTGAATTGTTTATTAATTTAAAAATGGTTGCAATCTGTTGAATGCCATTATTCCTAGATCATTACAACTACGCCTAGAACTCAAAGTGGTTAGAGAATAGGTCTTAGTTTTCTACAATTTTAAGGCCTAAGAAAAGCTGTACAACATGTTTCTGTACCTTATCTAATTTATTTGGCTTAGGTTGCGGTACTTCTAGTTTTTCTTATTTGAGGACATAATGTTGAATTTTTTTCTTTTATCGTGCCGAATGGTTACTTCCTTTATCTAATTTAGGTCTGTTTTGCTAAATTTAGGTTTCATTGAAAGTCAACATGTTCCTTGCAAGGCTCACTCATGTTGCAATCTCCATTTAAAACCTGAGATGCTTTTAGCAAGGAACTACTCAAATAGCACCAATGATCTCCTAGTTTGAAAAGATTGGTAATATATGTATATATATATTAAATGTTTTGCACTTTTCTCTTTATAAGAATGCAACACAAATCAGTGTAGGGATTACATCGCTGTTCTTGTTTTTGGCTTAACAAAGTTAGTTATTACAATAAAAAACTGTAGCATTATTTTGTCGCTTACCATTACCATTCTGAGAAGTGAAGCATTGTGCTGATTCGGAAGCTCCCTCTTTGAAATGATAATAAGCTCTTTTGGGGAGAGTTGTCTGGAATCTAAAGGTTTATTTGCATATGCTTGAGACACAGCCTCCTCAGGTATAATGCTTAGTTGGCTGCTTGCGACCATTGTCAAATAGCGAATTAGGCTTTCCCATCTCTAACCTCAGCACCCAGCATGTTCTATATCATGCTTTTGTTGCCCATGGGGTTGGCTTACGTTGCTGGATTCTTACTGTTGCCAATTTTCTCTTTCAGCCAGTATTTCTTCCAGGATCACAATTAATAAATGCACTGGGTATGTACTGCTCTCAGGCCATCTTTTTGGTGCTATGACTCATTTTCTTGTTCTTGGGTCTAGTCATCCAACAACCAATACCCCTCTGTTGACCTCCAGAGTCCATATTTAATTGTTGACAGTTGTTGATTCAAACCAACCATTTTGCTTGCATACTTCTGCTGTTGCGTGTATAATCTTGAATGTATCATCTCCTTGCAACCTGGCAATCCAATACTTCATTAATAAGCCTTCCTTGTGCAGTTGTAGCCATTTTGAGATCAACGATCTCCCTTCTGCCATTAGTGGTCTTGATCTGAGTTCTTTGATGTTTTCTTTAACTGGCTCTATGCATTTTCTTCCATCCAATCTCACTGCTACTTTATTTTATTGAATTGGCTGTCCTATTTCATTGCAGTGTGCTTTGACCTTGGTTTGCAGGAGTTGGCAAGTAATTGTTGTCTGTATTGCAGTAATCATTGGGCAATCCCTGCACACTCCTGAAGGTTTTCCACTTTTTTATTGACATGTCATCAAATCTAACACAGCCCAGCTGAGGTGTCTGATTGGCAATCTGCCTCATCTTATTATGACAAATGTTTTTTCTCTCTTCCTGTAAATGGTGTTGTGTCTTGTCTTCTCATCATCATCATGGTATTCATCTGGAGGCCTTCACAGAATGTCACCAGCTCCAATTAATAGTTAGCCTACCTCAAAAAAAATTATTTGTTTATTTTGACGGGTGGGGTTGGGGGGTTAATAGTCACACAGACCTTTCCATTTGTTATTTTAAAGTTTGACAAGATCTCCCAATCGAAGGAAACCTGCCACCTGTAGTTGGGAGACAGGAATTTTTTGGCTAGGCCTGATTAGAACTATCTTATATTTTTCATTGCTGCTGCTTGTGGCAGCACCAATAGTTCCAGAAATCCATTCATCTTTGAGCAAAATTTTTAAATTCTACAAGCTTGGGTCTGCCTCCATTCTTCCTAGGTTAAGACCACACCATCTGTTGTCCAGAAATCGGTCTCTTTCTCCCTATCCTGGGTTCCAAAAGAATTGCAGAACAAGTTGATTCTGGAGCATTTTTAAAAGCTTTCACAAATATTAACTTTTATCATGGTTACATGCCCATGTATAGTTTTGATAAGGCTTCTAGGCTGTTTGAATATTGTAACTAGTTTGATTTTTGATAGTAAAATCTTCCAAATCTGATCCAATAGACTAATGAAATCTCAGTCTTTTGTGCCTATTACAAATTGGTCTATCCTGGGTCTTTAACTCCTAACCTGCCTTTCTCCTTAGTTAGATGGACAAACTGTTGTTTCGATGAAGGCCAAAGACTATCTGTGGAAAAATCATATTGTTTCTTGTTGCCTTAAGTTTTTACTTTTAGTCAAATTTACCTTACCATTTGAAGCATTTCAGAAAATGAATCTGCTGATAAAACAATCTCTAATGGGCCTGATACAACCATCAGATTTAGAACAGTGAGCTGTGCAATAACCGCAAGATCCATTTTGTTTTCTTTCATTCCTATGATCCCATCTTCTTGATGGATGTATGAATAAATTGTTGATGGACGTATGAATAAAATGTTATCTAGACCAAACAATAAAGAGATATACATGTGAGTTTGTCTCCAGATTTCATTTTTCTTACTAGTTTTTTTGTAAGTAAGATTTCTATTATTTAATATAAACAGGAAAGTTACAGATTCCACATGTCTGAAAAGTTCCCCATCCCCACTGATTCATATCTCCGACAATCATACCATCGACATTTAGATAGCAAACTTACCCCTTCCCCGTAGGGGAAAACAGGGTTTTCATGTCCACAATCCCACAATTTCCAAAACTAACCAGACAGTCTACTGACAAATTATAATCAAAACACATAGCTATAACGATGAGAGCACCTATGACCCCAAACACAGACCAGAGTACCAATTCAGAACCTCAATTAGCAGAATACGGGACCTGATTACCAGTTGGCATGCCAACTCCTCCAGCTGCTGGAACCACCCCCAGATTTACAGCTGCAGTTGGCCTTGGCAGGAAGGGGATCCCCAATTCCTTGGCAATAACATTGATCTTCAGGTGCACGAGCCTGGAATCAGTGTACATCTCCTTCCAAATCTGGACAGGAACTTTGTTGCCCCTGTTCTTCTCGTCCCTTTCCAGCAATACCCATCCAAGAAGCCCTTTCATTATCCAGTACAGAGAAACCGTTCTTTCAAACAGAGATTGCTGAGCATGGGAACTTCCTGGATCTTGAGTCCAGTTTTCTAAGGCTGAAAATTCTTCGTTGGGCTTACTCTCCTCTAGCTTATCCCAGAGGTCCTTCTCCACAGCTTCAATTTTCTCATGGACCTCCTGTGGAGTGGATGCCTTGTAGAGCCAGGCCACCTGAGCCGCATGCAGCTGCTCCCTGTTGGCTCTCTTTGGCCCAGCCTTCCTGCTGCTCGATTCCTCTTTGCCTAGTTCCATTCTCATGACCCTCCACCAAACCGAAACAATGCTCAGAATATCAGGCTTCACCAAGTGCCCGTCACCCTGCCCAGTGAGAACCAGAGATCCTCGACGTCGAGAGAGACTGGCGCAAGTGGAGCTACTAGCAACTAACTTTGCGGATGAGTTACTTTTAATGAAGACCAAGGCGTCCTCATTCTGCTCTGCATCCAAGGCACTACTTCTCAAATTTCCCACATCAATCTCTCCAACTTCCACACTCAGCTTGTCCTGGTTTCCATCTTATCACATAAATCTTTCATTTGCCTCATACCTCCTTTGTGGTTGCTGATTCCTTGCATGATGTGCTCCCCAGTACGCTGGACGCCACCACTTTTCCTCATAACTTCTTGTCTCCTCCTCACGTGTCAGCATTGAGTTGCCATGCGTCTCCAGCCCCCCCTCATTACCAATTCCAGTCCCACCTGCATATGGGGTTCAACTTCTTCACTAGTTGTTTTTCCCTTGAAGATTTTATCTGCAAACATCTTGTCTGTCACAGGTATATATTTTGTGACCTGGGATCCTGTAGCTCCACTTGATCCAGCCATAAGATTAAGTTAGGGTTCAAAAAGCCTTTGCCACTAGCTTTTATAGAAAAGGTGACAATGGTATCCTAGTGGTAAGTAAAGGAAAAAATTGTCAGTGGTCCAATTGACAAAACTGTTATGTTTGCGTACTTAACAAGGCTTTGGAGCAGAGAAATTATTTATATTTATACCTTTGATGACGAGCATTCTTAAAGAATCCAATCCCATTCTAAGCAATCATATGTTTTCTCCATATCTAATAGGACATACTGAATGGAAAGCATCTGTGACCACTGTTGTGCTGTCTAAAATATTCCTTCCTGGTACAAAGGCTATTTGATTCTTTGTGATCATTGTATCCACAAATTTTGCTAGTCTATTAGCCAAGACTTTTGTCATGATCTTATTGCATACATTACAAAGAGATATGGGTTAGATTTTTATCCATATGTTGCTACTATTCAACAAAACTTTTAATGGTCTTATAGCTAACATTAGGAAGACATATGGCTCTCCAGTTAGATATTGTGTCCATGTTCAATATCAGTGGAACTAAGATTACAAAGGTAGTGTTAATGGCTGGATGCACTTTCCCAGTATTTTGAACTTCCTCTATCATATCTTTCAGCAGAGGGATTCATTTTTCCATTGCCAGTAGAATTCAGCATTGTTATTGTATTAAATGTCATACCAGCCAATCTTTTAGGTGTCTTTACATTAAGGAAGTCTTCATCTTTATACCTTTGTATTGGTTATTAGTGGTTCAGTGTTTCAATTTCAAGCTCAATTAAGGCTCCTGCTGGCAAGTTCAAGAAATCCAAGAAAGTGATCCATATACTTATCATCACTTTCAAACACCAGTTATTGGGGCTGATTTATAAGCTGGAGCAACTTTTTGGTGTCTTAGATTTGTATTCTCTTGCCAACAATGGGATGCCATTCTGCTGATTAATTGTTGAACCTGAAATGAATCCCTACCTACAAATATCAATGGAAATGCTACTTTTGTTATTCCAACAATGTGATGCCATTCTGCTGATTAATTGTTGAAATTGAAATGAATCCCTACCTACAAATATCAATGGAAATGCTACTTTTGTTATTAATATTAGTCTTCTGTGCTGATTTGTGATCAACTGGACTTTGCTTTAGAACCAAGTAACACAACTATTCTTGATGGTTCTAAACAACCCTCAGGCTTTTGCAAGAATTTATAGTATTGCCCATGAGTTTTTGCTATAGTATAGTTGATATGTTTGTAATTGTGCCATTTGTCTAAACAACTTGTTTATTAATTTCAGTCGAGGGATTGACTTATATGATCCATCATGTGTGTAGACCCTCAGCTATATTGCGAGAACCATTCTAGAAGTATCTTGTTAATTCATTGTTCTATTTCTCTAATATCTTACCAATGCATTATCAAGCTTGAACTGGTCAGTCGGTATATGGGTACAAAGAGCACTTCCAAGGTTTCAAAATAAAGATAGCTGAGGGTACAAAGAGCACTTCCAAGGTTTCAAAATAAAGATAGCTGAAAATAAACATAAAGCATCAGTGCTGATTCACACAATTATTCTGTTTTGGAGCAAATTAACGTGCTGTCATGATAGTTGGCCATGTTTGTCTTTTAGAACCTATAGTGTTATCAAATCCTAACTTCAGAAAGTTCTATCCTTTGTAAGAAGTTAGGACATCTCCATTTGCTTCCTATCCTTACATAATTTTCTTAGTAGCAGACTTGTGTGTATATGTTGTTTTAATGTGTTATACTTGCCATCTTTGCTGAGATGAATTGAATATCAAACAATTGACGAATTTGCAATGAAATCTACTGCATTGTTATGTGAGGAATGTAGTCGAGTGTGAGGTCTACATTCTGCTTGAGGTTTTCAGGACTGGCATTGCTAAGTATTCAAAGATGCATATTACAGTCAGGACATTCAGCTTGGACTTGGTTATATCATCAAGATTGCCCCGTCTGTTAATATTTAGGCATTTTTCTCTAGCTTTGATGTTTTATGGTAGCCTTACAAATAAATGGGTATACACATCCTCAGCTTACTTTTAAGAAAAATCTCTCAAAAATTTGACAGTGTTCAATACTTTCATGTTTTGTTGCATCTTGATCTAAGACATTAGCCTTCAGGTCCACTTAGATGTCCTCTTTCTGTAATATCAGGATAATGGATGGAAAAGGTGCTGGCTTCTTTTCAATTGTGTCATAAAAGTAGGGGACTCGTCTCATAAATCTCTGTGATGAGCAGCTTGTTTAAACTTTAAGAAGAGCCAAATCATGAAGGGATGTTCTCCCATATACTAGGAATTGAGTAGAATACCAATTTTAAGTAGAAGAGCTACTTTATGTGGCCTTGCTGATAAGATTACATTGTTTGTTTTTTCTATGATGCAACTGAAAATCCTGCTTTGTTCTTTGGGGAAGAATGTATACATTTGAGCCATTTCTATGGCCCTTTTTCATGTTGTAAATGCAGCTCCACATGTTCTCTGTCCTTTTAAACTAAAGGTTGATAGTTGATATTGATGAACATCCAGCTATTTTGGGGAAAAATGATCTTGATGTGATAGATATCTGTAATTCTGTTTCATTGGATTTTGTTTTCCATACACAGTAATTTCCTGTAGTGGCATATTTGTATAATATTTGGTGGCATGGTGCATGTATACAGGCTGTATCACAACAAAAGAGCTGGGTACTGTAATGCGTTCTCTAGGTCAAAATCCTACAGAAGCAGAACTCCAAGATATGATAAATGAAGTTGATGCAGATGGCAATGGTACCATTGATTTTCCTGAGTTTCTTAATCTTATGGCAAGAAAGATGAAGGATACTGATTCTGAAGAAGAGCTGAAGGAAGCATTCCGTGTTTTTGACAAGGATCAAAATGGTTTTATCTCTGCTGCTGAGCTACGTCATGTCATGACGAATCTCGGAGAGAAACTCACTGATGAGGAAGTTGATGAAATGATTCGAGAGGCTGATGTGGATGGGGATGGACAAATCAATTATGAAGAATTTGTGAAAGTTATGATGGCCAAGTAAACCCTTTCCATGTTTGTCCTGAATGTCCTGAGTTTATTGTAGGATCAGGTGCCTCCAGTGATATTTGTATGCAGCATCTTTTCAGAACCCTGTGACTTATCTCTGCTGTATGGAGGCATATTGCAATGTTGTGTGTTTACTTTGCAAATCTAACTCTGAACTCTGAACCTCCTTGGTAATATTTTCCTTTGGGTATTTTCCTTTGGGCTTTAGCTATGGCTTTCTTCCTATTGGGACCAAATGTAGATTGATTTGCTATTTTATCTCTGTATTAATATTGTCTTCCTGCTTTTTTGGAAGTTATGTTCTGGTGCTATTGGTAAATTTATATTCTTACACATGATTGTGTAAGGCTTTTGCCTAGCATGCATCTGTAGCATATTGCACTAATTAGGCAAATTGTTAAATTACCATATAAGCTTGTAGCCACGGTAATGCTAATGTTTATGCAAAAATGTTTAATGGTCATGTGAAAGGTTCAGGGACACCAGTCAGTCGAGAGAAAGTATAACTACCACATATTAAATATTTTATCTTGAGAATGTAGTTTGTATGACAAATGACTTTTAGAAAATAAACCGTGCATCTTCTATGCCATACCTAAATATCAAGATGCACCGCAATGAGGCTTCCTGGCCAGGTAATTTTTGTGGGAGAGTTTGAGGCTTACATTGATATGTTAAACCCTGAGCAGACAGAAATTGTGTTTGTCACTGTCCACTGATTCTCTACCATGTGGATGGTTGGAAGAATTTATTTAGCTCTATTAATGGTATTTTAGAAAACTGATTTGGCTAATGTCGACACTGTTTTGGTGGTTCCCTTTTCATTATTGCAAGTTGCAACGAATGCCCCCATGAAATCTGATTCTATGGTTGTATGTGGTAGGTATGCCCGGAAAATGTTTAAGACATGATTATTAATGTGCACACGAACACCATGTTTCATGTCATGATCAATTGATTTGATTGGACACTATTTTATTTGATTGGTTCCTTGTGCCATTTTTCACCTTTACAACTGTTAGCAAGTGGATTATGGATCGAAGATGGGACTGAAAGACTCTTTCATTGAGAATCATGCACAGAATGCTTTTTCATCAAAATCTTTTGAGATGCCAATGATGGTTACATGGGATGAGTGGTTCTAGAGAATCATGCATAGAATGTTTTCTCGTGAATTTTTTTTTGACATGCCAACGATGGTAACCAAGGATGAGTGATTTCAGAAAGTCATGCATAGAATGCTTGTTTCGTGAAAATCCTTTTTGAGATGCCAATGATGGTAACTCAGGATGAGTGATTGTATATAAAACATGGTTTATTACCTCAAATCTTCAAATTACTATTCCATCACATTATGTGAAGTTGGATAAACTAATAGTATTAATGAGATTGGATTGCATATATTTTTGATATACCAGAGTTCTTACTTCTTGCATAGGTTACATACATACCTTAAGTGGTAGCCATTGGCCTGATCTTGCAAGTTATTACTTCTTGCATGAGCTACATATCTTAAGTGGTAGCCATTGACCTATCCGTACAAGTTAGTGTTCTTACTTCTTGCACGGGCTACACATTTTAACTGCTAGCCATCCTATCTTTGCAAGTTAGTGTTTGCACGGAAGTTAAAAAATATAAAAAAATGCTTTGCATGAAATTTAGGAAGTATAAAAAGCCTTTTGTGTGGGTAGGGTTAACACATGTAAATACAATATTTTCGACATCTATTATGTATGTAGCGTTTATTTCTGAACTTCTCTAAAAAGTTCAAAGTCTGTGCACTTAACTCATAGATGCATTAATCTATCCTTACAAGCTAGTGTATGCAAAGTCGTTTGCATGAAATCTAGAACGTATAAAATTCCTTTGAATGGGTAGCACATCTAGTAATATCCTGATTTGTAATCATCGTTGATTATTTAGTGTGTTTTCCATTTTTTTCTCTCCAAAATCTAAAGTTTGTTCATATATGAACTTGGGCATCAATATGTAGAACAATGAAACAATCACAATATTTCACTTCTAGTAGTCCCAAATTTCACATCTCAAAGAGAAGAGAACAATCATTTCGATGAGTTTCTAGTCCTCTAGGGAAACTTTCTATGCATAGTCCGTACTTAAATTCTTCTTATTCAGCACATATAACAACAAACACAATAACAATAGATGTTGTATTGTTATTTGAAAGTGTGCCAAATTAACAAGACAATTGAGAACTAGAAACAATGGTGACACAAGGTGATGTAGCTATGCAAGGCAAGTCCACGCTCACTCCATGGTGAGCCTTTGTAGACTCCATCCGCCCTCCAAAGCCAAGTACTCCATTGGGGTAGCTACCCCCTAGTAGAACATCATCGAAACCCCAAGTGTTCTTGAGCCATCCCCAATCCTCCAAACAAGAAACCAAGTTGCCACATTTAAGGCTTGCAAGCCTCCTTCACAATGCACAATGCTCCTCATATCTTGAAACATGTGTTCTCTTGCTAGTTGAATTCTCCACGTGTCCATCATATAGGGCATCCATTGTCTAAGCAAGAGATCTCTAGCACCCTAGGGTAAAACATTGAGCCAATGATCATTTGAACTATGGCATCCAGTGAGCAAGTTATCACATATCTATCATGGACAATCTCTCATGTTACAATCCATCTTGGACCATTTAGGGGTTGGACATGCACCATGTATTCCAAATCTCATGAAGTACCCCAAACATGGTGTAAACACTTTTGGAGTAACTTGAAAGTGCTTACACCCAACACTTGTTGACTCCATTCACAACTCCACCAAATATACTATCTGTGAATCAATATTAGCTTGGCCTTAGAATTAACCAATGTCGTCTACACAGTTTTTAACCATTCCATTGAAACATTTCGATCATCTAATGAATAGTGGGCACCTTTGAATAGGTAGGAATGTATCATTGGAGCAATAATGAATTGCCATCCTTAATCATTCATAGCGTCACGAGTCAACATCAATGGGTACCAAATCATAAGTAGACCAAGACAACTGGCAAAGATAATTGTATCACCATGTAAGAAGAAATTGATTATGGGTTGCAAAGCTTGTGGTACAATCATCAAACTATGCAAGGTCATTGCAGCGAGAGGCGCTCCACAACCCAGTATGGGGGAGATCTTGTAACGTGATGTAACGTTAGTAACGTTTGTAACATGGAGGCAAAAAATAATAGTGATAGTGAATATTTTGGGAGAGATCTTGTAATGTGATGTAACGTTAGTAACATGTCGGCAAAAAATAATAGTGATAGTGAATATTATGGGAGAGATCTTGTAATGTGATGTAACGTTTGTAACATGTCGGCAAAAAANTTTGTAGGACAATAAAAAATAATCACTTTCTTAAAGTTATTTTTATTAATAAAAAATAAATTTTCTAATAGGCCAAAATAAATGTCCGCCACAAAAACAATTTAGTATGGGGGAGATGTTGTAACATTCTAAACAGCCCATGGTTTTATTGTACATGGTTTAGGAGGCTTTGCACATGGTTTTTAAACCATGTGCAAGGCTTCCTAAACAGCCCATGGTTTTATTGTACATGGTTTAGGAGGGCCTTGCAAATGGTTTTAAGACCATGTGCAAGACTTCCTAAACAACTCATGATTGTAGGAGGGCTTTGCATATGGTTTTAAAACCATGTGTGAGGAAATGATGCAATGTTCGTTCCTAACAAAATAAAAAATAATAAAAAATATTATATAAAAAATAATAAAAAATATTTTATGTAGATCATAAATAATATTAAATATTAATAAAAATAAATTTATATGTGGACCTTAAATAAAAAGATGTGTCTTTTAGTTTGAATCAAATCAATGGATACCTAAGAAGAGGTTTGCACCTCAAGAGTTTTGATCCATCTCGGCGTTTGATAGAGCCTTGGATATGGATCTATGTTGGTCATAAACCCATCATCAAGAGAATCTCTATCTGTTAAATTTTTATCATTTAATCAATATGATCTAGGATATTATTTGAGAGAATAACATGCACATCAATAATTACGAGGGACAAGAGACACATAATTTTCTTCAGGGAAACCATAAAGGAAAAACCCTGCAACTTCCTCAGAGATAGATTGAGAACCAATGGCAAAAGTAAAACCCAAATCTCTCACTCATCGTTTGAGGGATCTTCTTTGAATCGTGAGAGTTTGATCTTTAGTTGCTCCCATCTTATCTTCTCTTATTATGAGTCGAGCTTCTTGTGTGCAATCTTTCTAGAGTCTGCTGAAAGTAATCACTTCATTCTGGCACACATTCCTTGAATGAATGAATCCCATGATCTTGGGACGCTATTCAAGGTGGTTATAACAAATATCTTATTATTCTTCGATTGCTTCATCATAGCATCGAACACTTTCCTTTGGTGTCTTCAAAGATGACACATGAAGGATGAGATGATCTTTAATAGAATCTGCAATGATTTTCTTGGCTCTAGCCTTAGCCTCATCTCTCTCTGGCTCTTAGAACTTCTTTATGATTTGAGGTGTTCGTCTTAGTTCTGGAGCTGGATGATCTAGGGTTTGTTAGAGAAACCCAAATTTTCAAAACTTGCAATTTCAAAATTCTGATTGGATAGGAAGATGGGCCTCTTCAAGGCGAGCTGTTTAATGTACTTCTTTTCTGAAAACGGTGGAGGGAAGCTCCCGAAACAGGAAGCCCTAGTTTTCCAATTTCTTCTGCAGAAATGATTGATATTGCTTTTGTTGTATCTCCAAAGTTTCAGATCCTTTAGGTCAGAAACTTCTCACTGTGATATCTTGCTACGTCTTCTTTCCGACCCCACATGTTAGAGTAGAAATGGATTCTTCAAGTGGGACTTATTTGGATTTTCCCAAGGTGACTGTTTTGGGGATTGTTTAGGATATCGAACTTGTACAGACCGTCACGTGTCACTGTTTCACATTCTGGGTTTGAAAACCTTACCACAAAAACTACAGTTCGTTCCCTACCTGCAACATCTAGCGAAATTTCGTTTGTACCTTCCTAGCCCGAGATATAACAAATATCCCTTGGTCACTTGTTTAAGGCTGAACCCTGGGAGAGGCTGGAACCTTGACTTGGATGGATCATATCTCCTAGAATATAGCGAATCAGAGGTTGAAATGTTTACACAGAGTTCATCAGGAATTTATCTTCTGCTTGTAAAATTTTTGGCTCTTGATTCTTTTCCAATCTCGAGATATAGAGAATGTACCAAAACTACTAGTTTTAGTGTTTTAGGGTTTTCAAGCATGAAACCCTAATTTCCATTTGCTGCCATTGCAACTATATTTCAGCTGTACAGTGAACTTTCTCTAATTCATCTTTAATGAGAACCTCAAGTGGAAATACAAAAGATTTAGATCTTACCAATTTGAGATGTCCAAACTGGATCTGGAGCTGATCTTTTGTAGTGCTGATTTTCTAGTCCAGGGTCAAATTAGGGTTTGACATTCCCAGAGTTTTACCCAACCAAAAATTTCGATCTTGGTCTCTAAATTTCGATTTTGAGGAGGAGAGCAATCCTATGCTAGGCTCACTCAAATATTCCTATTCTGTGAAAAGCCCTAATTTCTTGCAGTAGTGACATGTAAAAAACTGAAAATGCCTAGAATCAAATTTTGCTTCGATAGAAAGATGCGCCCTTCAGTGGAGAGTTAGCCTAGCCTCCTTTTGTTGATGATCTGTGGAGAGAGACCCAAAAAGTAAGAAACCCTAGCTTCTGCAGTTGCACAGTGTCTTCTTCTCATGTTAGCTCTGATACCATGGTAGATTTTTATCATTTAATCAATATGATCTAGAATCTTATCTGAGAGAACAACATGCACATCAATAATCACAAGAGACATAAAGAATTTTCCTTGTGGAAATCATAAAGGAAAAACCCCGCAACTTCCTTAGAGATAGACTGAGCACCAATGGTAAAAGTAAAACCCAAAGAAACAAAGATGATTTTCGACAGTTGTTCTCTCTCTCACTTGTGCGAGCTCCTATTCTCTCACTCATGCGTTATTTTGAGTGAGTGTGTGTTTCAAATAGAGAGTCTCACTCTCTATTTATACTAGTTTTCCACTTGTCAATTACTCTACAGGGCTGACCTCACTAGGAGAGTCTAATAACCCTAATATCCCTCAAATGTGGGGACTATTGCCCTGACTTACAACGGAGGGTTAACCTCAATGACTTTACATGACTTTATTATATTAATGACTCTCCTGATCGGAGGAATAAACATCTCTGCCGCGGTACAATGAAATACAATAAGTGAATACATTCTGAAGTTACAAATACACCAACACTATCAAGCACCTCAAATCCTCTAGCAATTGAACTATCTTGAACTAGGCCAACTCCCCCATCTCGAGAGAATCTTGAAGTAAGAGCCAAGAGTAAACCCCCTTTATATGAGGGAATCCAAAATTCTTGGCTCTATACTCTATAATACTCCCATTAGCTACAACTTTGTAATCAATCTAAACAACATTCTCCAACAAGGCATCACACCTCTCTAGTAAATAACTAGAAGGCTCATGGATGAAGTCAATCTCATCATCACACCTTTCCTCTACTATACAACTGGAAGTCACCAAGATGGAAGAAAACAATGCCACATGACTAGCACAACTTACTCCTACATGCTCTTGAACCACTAGATCCATAATTTCCATATTCTCGTTAATCACACGAGGAGAACCCTGTGCACTAAAAGATCTTACATTTAGAACTTGGAAGGATCAAAATTTGGTTTTGCATCTTCCTTTTGAGAAATAAAAGTCCCTACCAACCTTTCGCTAAAATGAGTTGAGTGTTACTAAATCAACAAGTGACCTGTAAAGGCCACCCTCTCTTAACCCTCTATCCAAGGTCCTTAAACTGGACAATGATTGATGTTACATTGTTGTCCCTCGAAAGAAACTGCCCAATGTATATATGTCATACAAGAAATTGAAAGGAGTTTTTCCCTTAAACTCAGTAATAAGATATCACTTAGTTGAAGAATATTATCAGAGGGAATTTGGAACAAAATGGAGCCAACTACTCTTACATGGTACATGGCATCATCCCCGAGCTCCATGGTCATATCTCCCTCTTGCTCTTGAATCTTGTTGAATAGTAACATGCCAAATGCCATATGTTTAGAAGCTCCATTGCCTACATACCAACCAACACTAGACACAAGAAGCCATGGAAAATGCAGTTTCAAATTGAGAGGCCGTCACCTTTACTCTTGCTACAGTCTCGACTACAACTTGCTTCACATCTTTTCCCTTCTTCAATTGAAATTATTTTCATAATGTCCCATCTTGTGACATTGAAAGCACATGACTTTATTGAGATCTTTATTCCCTATATTTGTCCCATCCTTCATCTTGAAGCCTTTCTTGCCACCCTTTTTGTCTTTTTGACAAGATCATTGGCATCTACATCCCCATGTTGCTTTGAAAATGATTGCAATTTGATTTCTTCCTTCACCAGAGCAACCCAAAACTTTGTGAAACTTGGTAGTTTCTCTCCAGCACAAAGACCTTGAACTAAAGGTCTCTAGTGTTGGAATATTGGACAATATTTAGAGGAGGGGTGGGGGAGTGAATCAATATTGATAATTTTTAACAATTAAAACCATTTTAAACTTATTCATTAACACACATTATTAACAAGTTACAAAGAACACAACTTTTGTCGTGGAAGCCCAATTGGGAAAACCACCAACAGTTTCTATTACTACAAAATTATATTTACAAAATAGTTTATGCCTACTTCTATAGACAAGGACTTTTCTACACCCTATTTACCAACAACTATTGGAAGGAGGCTACGACTCTATGGTTTTATCAGCTGCTACTGAAATGATGCTTTGACACCCTATTTACCAGCTACCACTAGAAAGAGGCTACGACCCCTGGGTTTATCGACTGATGCTGAAAGGATGATACGACACCCTATTTACTAGCTGCCACTAGAAGGAGGCAATGGCCCCTTGGTTTATCAGCTGCTGTTGAAAGGATGCTACGACACCCTACATACTAGCTACCACTGGAAGGAGGCAATGACCCCCTTGCAGGCCTGTAGCCCGCCCTAGCACCACCCTGCCACCCTAATTTGTTTTTATCAAATTTCCAAATCTTCTCGTGTCTTCAATTCTGTCACTAGTTACTCATCACTACCTTGGTCTCTATCTTTTGCTGCTGCTATATGGATCTTGACTATAGAGACATCTTTCCTAAACTCGGAATCTTGCATATAAATACCTCCAACATCACGCATCTATATTTACAAACGGATCTCTTCATTCCAGGTTGCACCCTTTCAATATGGACTCGTGCCTGTTTATCAAACACATCATGCCTCTTTATCAAACACGTTTTCTTACTTCTCTGTTTAATTAATTCTTCTTATGTTTTAGATAATACAGTCACATCCCTTCTTATAACTATGTTTATGATTAATAAACCCTGCTTAAGAATTAATATTCTTCATCTAACAATCACGTATTTTCATCGTGATTCTTAAGAAAAATCCTTCAGCAATTGTCTTTCCACAGCTATCTTTATGCAAAACAAATCCTTCCACAATTGCCTTTCTGCAACTATCTTTCCTCAAAAGAAATCATTTCGCAACTATCTTTCCGCAACATAAATCCTTCGGCAATTGCATTTCTGCTACTATCTTTCTACAACAGAAATCCTTTCGCAATTGCCTTTACGCAACTATCTTCCTGCAATAGTGTGTTGGGGGTTGTGGGTATGCATTTCAACTTTTTCGAAACAGGCATCTGCAATTACCTTTCCGCAAACGCCTTCCACAATTGCGGGTTGTGGGTAGCAAGAATGCCTTTCAACTTTTTTGAAACAAGCTTCCCCAAACTCCTTCCGCAATTGCAGATTGCGGATTGCGAATGTGCATTTCCCGATTTTCAAAACCGACTTTCGTTGTTTTGCGGCTGCAACATTCTTTTCGCAGTCGGATTGCAGATTTTGGGTGTTGTGGATTGCGGATCTGCTTTTCATGATTTCTGAAAAATGACTTCTGCAATAATCTTTCCGCAACTTTAACAAGCTTGCAGCTTGGCATTGCGGAAACTAATCTAAACCATTGATCTTTCTCTCTTATGATCTGGGCCATCCAAATATTCACTTCATATAAATTTATTGTTATAATGCTTTCGACTCCGCTTAGCCAACTTCATCCTACATGACATATCATCATCCATGCCATGCCATCACTTCCTTTGTTATTCATTTGTCTTATACCGAGTTTTCCCTACCATCATGTCCTTGGTTATTCCTTTGTCATTATTGAACTCCTTTGACATCAATAACAACTATATTCAACATTCTCCCCCTTTGGCATTGATGGAAACATCTAAACATTCTCCCCCTTTGACAACAATGGCAAATGATAACCTTTTATGTCCTTGCTGTAACCATCTTGATAGATAATTTCCTATCTTTCTTCTTTTTGAAAACTACCTTTGCCAATATATCTCATCTTTTAAGAATTTCCTATCTTTCTTCTTTTTAAAAACTACCCTTGCCAATATATCTACTCTTTTAAGAAATTTAGCTCTGTGCTTCTCTTCATCTTTGTTAACTGGACTTGGTACTAATCATTGTGTTATGATCTGGTTAACATTCTCATTTAATTTCTTGTAGCGAGTCTTTGAAGGAGAACATGGATGATTAGTTCATTGACCCCCCCTTTCAATGTTCTTCCCCTTTGTCAACATTTTTTTAATACTTTCATGTTACTTCACTTTGTCATATGGATGGTCTCTAGCAAAGTCTTCTTTTTCAATTTGTCACTTCTATACTTCTTCTTGTCTTTAAGGAAGATAGCTTTTACCAAGTATTCCCTATGACTTTTCTTCTTCTAGTTTTGGTGGCAACCTCAAAACATTATTTTTCTTCTTACCAACTGATATTTTTCAAGTACCAATTGCAATTGTCTGATATTAACTCCCCCTGAGCATATAATCCCCTTTAATGTTCATTTCAGGGTTCTCTTCTAGGTTTAGAAGAGACATCCACCATCATCACTATATTTTTCTTCATTATTTCCTTCTCCATTGGTATATTCTTTTACACCTTCATCTTGATTTCCAACATAATGGATGTCATTCTTATTATGCTCAATATGATCTTTGGAAACTTCATTGATGCTTGGAATTTTGGTTTCACCTAACTTTCTCCTCCACATCTTTTCATGAGGTACTCTGTTTATTGGTTTTTCATTTGATGTGTTTATGTCTCTTCTCAAACTTTGATCTATTCCCCTGGTTCTGCAATCAGTAGCCTTGTGACCAAACTTATGACAACAATGACAATATCAAAAGAATGTCTTTTTATATTTAGAGAATCTTTGATCTTTTTTATTGTATGGCTATTTTCATTTTCATATCTTCTCAAATTTTTTATGTGGGCAGAATTCTGATAACTGGATTTAGTCTTCCTGTAATTATTCTTCAGTTTTGGTGTATTCTTCTTATAGTCATGAAAAATTTCATATGCTTTGCAATTCAGGGCTTTATGTCCAAAGTTATTACAAGAGTAGCAATGACCAAAAAATATTTGCTGAAATCTACTAGTCATTGGTCTCTTAGGCATCATATCTTATCTTTGTAAGAGAGGAGCATATTTCTTACTTTCTTCCTTCTTGAGTGCAACAGCATAGCTTCTTTCATTTTGGTTTAGGAAAGAGGAATATTCCGGATTATGTTCTTTGTCATATCCCAATCCAAATTCATCGCTTGATGGTCTTTAGCTACTCAAGATATCGTCTAAATTTTTTGAAGTGTTTTCAAATTTTGACTTCATAGATTCTTCATCAAACTTATTTCTAAGGTGCATAATCTCTTCTTCAAGCCTTTCAGATTCTTGTATTCTCTTTTTGAGCTGCAAATCTAGGTCCTCTTCAATCTTCTTTGCCTCTTGAAGCTGGGTCTTCAAGTCACTAATGATTTGGTTTGACTGCTTGTTTTTTTTCTTGCATTTTTCAAGTTCTTCAAGAACACTACTGAGTTTTGCCTTTAGGTCCACCTCTACTTCCACATATGAATCATCTTCTGAAGTTACTATCCCCATGAATATGAATTCTTCATCTTTACTTATCTCTTCATCTTCATTGTCTTCCTTGGAAAATGAGTTTTTCTTATTTTTCTTAAATTTCTTCCTATACATAGTCTTACTCTTTTGATATTTCTTATGCCAACAAAGTTCTTCATCATCATCACTATATTCTTGTTTTGGGTAAGAACACTTTTGTGCAAAATGACTAATCCTTCCAAAGTTAAAACACTTCAAGGGTAGCTTCCCTTTGTACTTGCTAGTACCTCTCTCAAGTTTCTTGATGAAAATAACTTCTTCATCATCTAGGTTTTCTAATTTATTCTTGGATAAGGATTTAAATGTTGCTTCTTTATTTGATGGATCATCTTGTCCCATTCTCATCTTGTAGACAGTGAAGATCCCATTTAGTTCATCTACTGTCATGAGTTTAAGATCATCTCATTCTTCTAGAGTGGACACCTTTGAGTCATACTTCATTGGAAGGGTTCTTAGTACTTTTTTCAACTACTTATTTCTCTTTTATTTCTCCTCCAAGACCTCTAATAGCATTGACAATTTCATCTACTCTTAGAAGACATTCTAAAATATTTTCTTCCTCTTTATTTTTATGCTTTCAAACTATCATTTATATGTCTGAAGTTTGGATTGTTTGACTTTGGATGTCCCTTCATAGACACATTTTATTTTACCCAAGTATGTTTCGCTGTCTTGCATTTCTTGACTTTCATAAACACTGAATTTGTTAACCCACTCAGGATTGCATTCAGGGCTTTAGAATTGGATTCATATTGATCTAGTTCATCTCTATCTATAGGTAGGTCGTCTGGTATTTCGTACTCTTTTTCAACAGACTTCCAGACTTTGTATCCAAGAGACATTAGATTACACTTCATTCTTACACTTCAGTATGCATAATTATCTGCTGTAAATAATGGAGGCCTATTGGTGGCTAACCCTTCTTGTTGATCCATAGTCATTTTTTAATATGATCTTCCTTTCAGTGATTAAAATGTAGTGAAGGATCCCGCTCTGGTACCAATTGTTGGAATATTGGACAATACTGAAAGGAGGGGGGAGGTGAATTGGTATTGATAATTTTTAACAATTAAAACCACTTTTAACTTATTCATTAACACACATTATCAACAAGATACAAAGAACACAACTTTTATTGTGGAATACCAATTGGGAAAACCACCAGCACTTTCTATTACTGCAAAATTATATTTACAAAATGGTTTCTACCTACTTCTGTAGACAAGGATACTGCTACACCCTATTTACCAACAACTACTAGAAGGAATATACGACCCCCTGGTTTTATCAGCTGCTATTGAAAGGATGCTATGACACCCTATTTACCAGCTACCACTCGAAGGAGGCTACAACCCCCTGGTTTATCAACTGTTGCTGAAAGGATGCTATGACACCCTATTTACCAGCTACCACTGGAAGGAAGCTATGACCCCTTGATTTATCAACTGTTGTTGAAAGAATAGTACGACACCCTATTTACCAGCTACCACTGGAAGGAGGCTACGACCCCTTTGCAGGCTTGTAGCCTGCCCTAGCACCACCTTGCCACCCTAATTTGTTTTTATCAGACTTGCAAATCTTCTTGCGTCTCCAATTATGTCATTGGTTACTCATCACTACCTTGGTCTCCGTCTTCTACTACTGCTACATGGATCTAGACTACAGAGAGATATTTCCTAAACTTGGAATCTTACATATAAATACCTTTAACATCACACATCTATCTTCATAAGTGGATCTCTTCATTTTGGGTTGCACCCTTTCAATCTAGAGTCATGCCTGTTTATCAAACACATCGTGGCTCTTTATCGAACGTGTTTCCTTACTTCTCTGTTTAATTAATTCTTCTTGTGTTTTAGATAATACAGTCATGTCCCTTCTTATAACTTTGTTTATGATTAATAAACCCAGCTTAAGAATTAATATTCTTCATCTAACAATCACGTATCTTCAGAAAAATTCTTCTGCAATTTCCTTTCAGCAGCTATCTTTTTGCAAAACAAATCCTTCCACAATTGCCTTTTCACAACTATATTTCTGCAAAAGAAATGTTTCTGCAATTGCCTTTGTGCAACTATCTTTCCACAACATAAATCCTTCCGCAATTGCCTTTCCACAACTATCTTTTCGCAACAAAAATCCTTCCGCAATTGTCATTCCGCAACTATATTTCCACAATTGCGGGTTGCGGGTATGCATTTCAACTTTTTGAAACAGGCTTCCACAAATTCCTTTTGCAATTAACCTTCCATGATGATCTTTTCACAATTAAATTTCTGTAAACTCCTTCTGCAATTGCGGGTTGCGGGTTGTGGGAATGCCTTTCAACTTTTTCGAAACAGGCTTTCGCAATTAACTTTTTGCAATTACGGATTGCGGGTGTGCATTTCCCAATTTTCAAAACCGACAAGCCCTATTTTGTGCCCACAACGTTCTTTCCGACAAGCCATAATTTGCATATTGCAAATTATGGTTGTTGCCGATTGTGAATTACGGATATGTTTTTCATAATTTCTAAAAAATGAACTTCCGCAAAACTCTTCTGTAATAATCTTCCCACAACTTTAACAAGCTTGCACCTTGGCATTATGAAAACTAATCTAGACCATTGATCTTTCTCTCTCTTATGATATGGGTCATCCAAATCTTCACTTCATATAAATTTAGCGTTATAATTATTTCGGCTCCGCTTAGCCAACTTCATCCTACATGCCATATCATCATGCATGCCATGTTATCACTTCCTTTGTTATTCCTTTGTTTTATACCAAGTTTTCCATACCATCATGTCCTTGGTTATTCCTTTGTCATTAATGAACTCCTTTGACATCAATGGCAACTATATTCAACATCTAGGAAGAAGCAAGCCCTTTAAGGGTGATAAATACTATCTTGTGATGGGCTACCTTAGTTCTAGTGGTGGCCAAATTATCCTTCAATTCATTGATTTTGATCAAGTAGTTCACCATAGTATTTTTCTTGCTCATGTGAACATATGAAATATGGTTTCACAAGAGAATCTATTGAGAGGCACAAGAATTTTGAAATAACTTAACCAAAGCATCAAACATGCTCTTACTCAACGTCTTATCATCCATGCGTGAGATGAAGTGATCCTTCATGAAATTAAGAATGATTCTCTTCACTCTAGCTTCCTTCTTTGATGAGTGGTCAATTGAGCTGGATTGGTAGGTTTTGGGATATTCTTTTCAACATGGTCCTAAATATTAGCCTACTTCATAAGGATCTAAACCCTAAGTTTCCATGGAACAAAAATTGAAGCTCCATCCAACGTGTCATACTCTATGAAAATGTCTCAAGTGGAGGTGCTTATCTAAAACAAACTAATGCTTTACACCCAATGACCTTAACTAGGTCAAATACCTGTCATTGGTAATCACTGGTTGAAATACAACTCCCTTTTATTCAAGAGTGATCTCAACTAAAACCAACTGTTATCATGTTGGAAATTTCATTTGCAATGGCCAATTTATGCAAATACGAAAAAATGAATATTCTTTAGATAAAGTTCCTTGGATCATAACTCTAGAATTTTCAACATTTAGGATTACTGTAAATTAATGCTTAAACAAATAAGAAATTACAATAATTCACTTCATAGTATCCCTAAAATTCATGACTATTCAAAGAGAAAAGATACCAATCATTCTAATGAGTTTCCATCCCTCTAAGGCAACTTCACATGCATATACTAGATACGAAAAATCTTCTTATACATTAGATATAACATCAAACACAATAGCAATAGATGGTTGTATTATTATTTTCAATCTTAGTGTTAGGTCCCTTAACAATTTTGTCTTGTGTGTTAAGTCAATGAGATAATTAAGAGTTGGAAATAACCATCCCAAGATGATAAAATGCTGAAGTCAAATATGCAATATACACAATATGCAATATAAATTCAAGTCTCATGTATATGCTCAATGAATAAAGTACATACATATCATAGCCCCCCCTCAAGGCCAGGACAAAATCCAACCACCCAAGGTGCCTTATATAGGGCTAGTCAACAAACCCTAGCTCTTCCAAGTGCAAGAATCCCTCCAACACTATCTCTAAGGCTAGACGTTCTCCTCCTCTTCTGCCCCAAATACATCCAAGGGTTTTCGAGGGATGAAATCTTGACTATAGAATCCAAGATGCTCCAAGAGACTAAGAAACCTTGTCACCCAAAAGAGAGAGAGAGAGAGAGAGAGAGAGAGAGAGAGAGAGATTAAATGTACAAGGAGAATCTCAAGAGAGTCTCTAATGGCTTCTTGCCTCTCTTCAACCCGCTTTGCTATTACTTTGAACTTTATTGATCAACCCCCTTTGTAAATGAGAAAACTAACTCTATTGTATAGTTTTTTAGGAGAGAAATGCAAAACCCAAAAATTAGGTTATAATCTCCTCCTCCTTGTTGCCGCTTTTCACACACCTGGGTTATGTGGCATAAATCAAGCCACTTGGTGTGTCCTTGGGGGAAAGTCTTGAGTCAAGGTTGTCACCTTGTTCTTGACTCCTCCGTTTAGGCTAACTCCTAACGAAGCCAAGGGGGATAGACCCTATTAGATTACTAACGCTAATTTACTTAGTGTGATGGTGTTATATTGATTAAGTTGTTTAGGAGTTTTGAAATTAACAAGTGGAAACAAAAGATAACACGATGCAAGATTTAAAGCAGATAAGCACAGTAATGACACTCAATATATATATATATATATATATATATAATTGAAAAAAATGATCAAGTAAATCACTAGTGCCTTAAATGGAGTCAACAGAGAAAATAATGTGCTTGCATGCGCTTGAATGAATGTTTTGCAAATGTCTCTTAGTAGATTTTAGATTAATGTGGAATGTGAATGAATTAATTTAGGCGAAAAAGGGGACTCCAGATATACTCGAGGGGTACTTGGAGTATGCCCAAAAGTGGAACTTTCACGGCTACTCGCAAGGTGTTTGTGGGCTGGAACGGAGTCTCGGAGACTATTGTTCATAACGCACCCGTCAGGGTGTGACAGAGATCGACGCCTCGAGGTCACTTTCTAGTTGTTCCCACTCCTTTGGGTATTTTTCCATTGTTTACAGTTCGTTTGAGGCGTTGGATTTTCGCTTGATGGTCTGTCAATTTGGGAGGTGAAGACTAATGAATCTAGTCACTCAAGTGCTTTTAATGTAGCTTGACTGATCGGATGAACTGCAACCAAGTACAGATCATACACACTGGAGTCTTTGTTATTTTTAGTAAATTTTAAAAGATGTGTTCTTATTAAAAAGAAACCCTTCAGGAACCTCTTTCGGTCCAAGTGGACCTCAATCAGGGAATCAATGAGGGGTTGATTTTATTATGATTATTAAAAGAATTAATAAAAAAGGAATCAGAGATACACAACACCAATTTTCTAATTAGTCCTACCATGCATCTCTTTCCCCTTGCGGGTCAATCGGGAAGTCGTGGGGTAAGTGGTATGATTACTTTTGAATTGAAAATATGGAATAATGCAAAATATTATCAAAGTATACAATCCTGCATGTCAATACTAAACTAGAACAAAAAAAAGGGAAAAACACAAAAAAGTGAAATGGACGCGGATCCCCCCAGGGGGGATGGTGAGATCTAGTTTATGAGCTTTAAGGTAGCAAGATCTATGTAAAATAAACTTTGAAATTTATAGATCTAAACAATTTTAAAGCTGCAAACAAATAACCAAACTGATTTTAGAAAAAAATGAAGAAGGAAGAGGAAAAGAAGAGCATTTGTTGCTGGGAGCCTTAAAGATCAATCGTGGAGCTTTTTGGTGGAATGTCGAGGGACTATGCCTTTGAATGGTTTTGGAGAGAGTGAAGAAGCAAACTAGATCAGCATCCTCTCCAAGCTAGGAACCTGCAACTGAATCTAAAGACTTTCCAAAATACTTGTGAGATCTAGTTAATACATACATAGAGATTTCATAATAACATGCATATAAACTTATAAAACATGCTGAATCTAGATCTCTAAACATGCATAAAAAAGGAAAGAGATGGCCAATAAACTTATTAATAAACTCCTTTCCTATCAAGATTATAATAAACTTATTATCAATCTTAACAATGAATACACAGACAATCAACAAATTATGAACATAGATACAGGTTACCTCAATGAAACATGACAATGCTCATCCACACATACAATGACATGACACCATCTTGCCTCCAAAGCTTCACTTTATTCCAATAGCAAAAGATATTACACAGTATTACAACAGCAATGGCTCCTTAATCCAACTCTAACTAACTCAAAAAGGAGGCAGCCATGCTTTATTTAAACACAAAATGGAAGCCCCAGCCTAGAGGGGGTGCAAATCCCAAGGAGATAGACCAGTGCAGCTGAAGAAGAGTCCATCAATGTCTGATCTGAAGCTGAACTAAGCTTCTACTGAGTCTGAATGTCAATCAGGGGGCTGATTGAGCTTACACATCGACATGCTGAGTGAATCATCAACCATAGAGCTCCTAGAAGAGCCCACACATGTGGAGGAGAGAGAGAGGGTGCAATTCCCCATAAAGGAGGCTAAAGTTTAACTCTGGATCTGCCATGATAACCTTCTTCAGTCAAGGATTTGTGAGATCTAGTCAATCTGGTGCCAATGAGACTGATTTCAATCAAATCGGTTGAGAATCCATTGATCTAGGATTTTGGATTTGCTCCATTATTCATCAATTTATTAATTAAAATAATCAATAATTGATTTTTTGGGGCCTTCTGACCTAAGTGATGGAAAATCACTCAAAACTAGGAAATATTGGGTCTATAGGTTTACTAGGTGCTCTTAGCTTGAAAGTGAGCACCTACATGATTGAATCTGACTTCCGAGCCCACTTTTATTACAAAACCAATTTTTCCAATTAAACTATTAAAAAATAGCCTAAGTTTTGGAAAAATTAAATTTTAATAAAAACCATTGAAAAAATTAAAAAAATTAAAAACCTTGGGGGACTTAGACATGTTCATATGACTCGACAATAATGCCTAGCATGTTTATACATTGACACATAGACTCTAATAACCTCATCAGGGCTAAATGCCAAGCCGACCACCCCAACTTTGGAGGTATTGAGTGAAAAATTCAGAAATGATCAGTCGTTTATTGAACAACCAATAATAACCAAGGGAAAAAACACCATGGGCTGATCGGATTGAAAAATAAAGTCTAAGAGATTGAGTCTTTTACAGACACTATCATGCTAGATCATTTATTACAACTCCCCCAAAGGGGTATGGACATGTGATATAGTACAACAAGCACTTTCGAAGGTGTTCTGAAGTCCAAACAAATCATCTTTATCCGGTTCATCAGGCTCACTTGATAAAAACCACTAAGTACAACTTAGGTGTTAACACTCCTCACATGATAATGTTTTTTTGTGTATTTGTAAAATGTAGCTAAAATAGAAGCATTTTAGACCCTTCACGAAATTCATAAATAAATTTGAGATTAATTTAAATTTGCTCTATTTTTCTCTAATTGAAAATATTAACTTTGTCACACCCCACTTTAATCTTTAATTGGCTAGATACCCCAAATAACCACACATTCTCATTTATATATGCCTAATGTATCATGCGCATGCGCAATTGGAAAAAATTCAATTGTTCAAACATATTGCTGTAACAACTCCTTAAAGTGGGTCAAAATAGAATTTTTAACCTCTTTTTAATTCTTTTATCCACTTACACTTTATAACAAAAACCCAATTTAACTTTATAAAATAAGATTCACACATAAATCTTAAACTCTTTCTGATCACTTTATAATAATGCATGCTTAGCATTTAATGATACTTTTGTGACCAGAAAATTAAAAAAGGATTATAATGCATGCAAGGCAGGTGTTTTATTGTTAACATTGAGGCCATAGCTTGTGACCATTCTAAATAACGACCCACCTTTCTCCTTTATGAGAGCCCACGTGAATGAAATAGTGCGTGGGATGTGTGCTGTCGTTAGAGGGCAGATGCACATTGGATTAAGAATATATTTTTTTGGTTGCGCGGAGTTTCATTTCATTTTTATATTTTTAACTGATTTTTTGACGTTCTAAACTTTTATTCGGTCCGTCACATTGTTTCGGTGAAAAAATAACTCTTTTAATAAAAATGTTTTTATTACTAAAATCTAATTGTGTCGAGAGGCGCTCTACAACCCAGTATGGGATATATTGTAATGTGATGTAACGTTTATAACATGTCGGCAAAAAAAATAGTGATAGTGAATATTATGGGAGAGATCTTGTAGCGTGATGTAACGTTTGTAACATGTCGGCAAAAAAAATAGTGATAGTGAATATTATGGGAGAGATCTTGTAACATTTGTAACATGTCGGCAAAAAATAATAGTGATAGTAAATAATATGGGAGAGATTTTGTAACACAAAATAAAAAATAATATCACTGTCGGCCACAGAAACAATCTAATACGGGGGAGATGTTGTAATCTTCCTACCTAACAAAACAGTAAAAAAGTAAAAATTTAATTATCTGTTAAAAAAAAATGTGAATCAAGAAAAAAACACAAAATTGAATTATTTGCAAAAAAATGTTGGCCTTGCACATGGTTTTAAAACCATGTGTAAGGCATTCTAAACAACCCATGGTTTTATTGTACATGGTTTAGGAGGGCCTTGCAAATGGTTTTAAGACCATGTGCAAGGCCTCCTAAACAACCCATGGTTGTAGGAGGGCCTTGCATATGGTTTTATAACCATATGTGGGGAAATGATGCAATGTTAGTTCCTAACAAAATAAAAAAATAATAAAAAATATTATATGTCGGCCATAAATAATATTAAATATTAATAGTAAAAATATTATATGTGGACCTTAAAAAAAAATGTGTCTTTTGGTTTGAATCAAATCAATAGATACCTAAGAAGAGGTTTGCACCTCGAGAGATTTGATCCATCTTGATGCTTGATAGAGCTTAGGATTTGGATCTACACTGGTTTAATTAAAAGATATGTATTTTAGCGAGGAGTTTAATTTTTAGTTAGAAATAACAATAGGGTCATTTACTTCTATTTTTTTTGTGGTTATATGTTTTGAAAATTGAGGATGGAATAAAACAACTTACCAACAATAACCAAAACAACTCAAAAGTAACATGTGCCAACATTATGCATGTGAAGTACATTAAATGATAGACTTAAGAAACAAACAAAACGTGGAACCCATAATCCTTTGAAAGGTTAATGTTAGGCCACATGTAATGCATCATACAAAATTTTGCAAAGTTAACATGTTGAATCAATGGTGTAACTGAAATTGTGACATTTTAATTTTCAACTAAAAGATATGTTTCTATTAAGGAGTTTAAATTCCAATTAAAAGATAACAATAAACTCATTCACCCATGTTTTTCGTTGATCGTGTACTTTGAAAATCAAGGATGGAACAAAACAACCTACTAACATTGACACATACAACTCAAAAGTAATAAGTGTCAACACTATGCATCTAAAGTACATTAAGTGATAAATTTAAGAAACAAACAAAAGGTGGAACTTAGAATCCTTTCCAGATGTTAATAGCAGGTCACATGTAATGCAACATACCAAAATTTTCAAAGTTAACATGTTGCATTGATGGTGTAATTGAAATTGTGACATTTTATTCCAGAAAAAGACTTCCTCATCCGCATAGAATGTGCAAAAAAAATTGGATAAATCCTTGTATTTCCAAATGCACCTAAGACTAATCATTGTTGTTAGCAAGGAAAAAATGAAAAGAATATAGATATGAGGACAACATGTTAATATTGTTCACTGAAGGCCACAAGGGAAGCTAAATCCCATCACTTTGCTGTAATGAAAGTCACCTTGGCTATCTTCCTACTGAAAGACCCAATAAGTAAACAAAAGCTAGAAAAGACTTGAAGTGTTGGTTGTGGATCCTGATCTTCCAGATTCAGAGATGTTATTGTTTAGCTGTGTTTGTACCATAGGTTTACTGTACACTCATCCCAACTGGGGGGTGTAGGGGGACCGGGGGCCTGCGCCCCCCCTGAAGGAAATTTTTGGGATGTTTGTTGGCCAATAGTTTGCGGACCCATGCTATTGGGTGACCTGTAGTATTTTCCCATGGTAATTCCCCTATAAAAGGAAAGCATTGTAATACGACTGTGTATTGTATTGTAGCATTGTAAACAATCTCTGTGATTGTGTGAGAGAGACTATGAGTGTGTGAAGAGGAAGTGCAGCGAGGTTGCTGCAGGTTGTATCCCTTCATTTTGATGGATGGTATAATAAAAATGACTGGCAATTTTTGTGTGGAGATAACCCATCTTGGGTGAACCACGTTATATCCGTGTCTCTCTTGTAATGTGTTCAATGTGTTTGCATCTTGTTTAATTATTTAACCGTATAATTGTTATTGCTCTGTGATTCTGTTTTTCTAACATGAAGTGCCTCTCCTAATGTCATGACTCCATTCTTTTTTGGTTGGGCAACCAACGATCGAATTGCTTACCTAGTTCTTGTCGGTCTCGCTTTGCTCATCAAAATGCCTTCCTTGACCAAAGGAAGATGTACTCTTTAACTTACTACTTGTTTTCATACCGAGAATGAATAGTTTTCACTTTAAGATATAATCCTCATGAAGAGACTCGATCAAGTTCCTTAGCCAAACTTTGTAGGTCTTAATCAAGAATTCCCCTTTCATCAAATGCTCAAAAAGGTCCCTCCCCTTTATTATAGGCCCTAAAGAGCGTTTACAACGAAGGAATCAATAATAATCAAACTATATCAGTCCGTGAATAGAGGCAAACTTATCCACATACTTTTCAATCAAATGGGAAAGTTTCAATCAACCGAGAAAGTTTCAATTTTCGTTATTACATATATAATAATAGCACTTATATAGACATACACAAATCTCAACAAGTTTATTTAAAAAAAATAATGATGGTTTGAAAAAATAATTACTCGTAAAAAAGATGTCCTAGCGAATTGTTTGCCCGTCCATTGAGACAATTTGTTAGAATATGTAACCGTATTTAGGGCCTCATTATAGACATTTTCCCTTCAAATTCTAACCATGGTTGTGCCCACTTTACAACATATTACATATTACCTTCACACGTGCGTCAATCATCTCCCGATAATTTTTACAGCCGTTGATTTGGAGTGGTAGGGGCTCCATCCAACGTTCGTGGGGATGGAGTTTTATTCCCTCCTCTATAACCCCACATCTATTGAGGGCAGTCAGATCAAACTTATTGGAAATGTTCATGGTCCCTCACCTCCAAGAACTTTCCAACGATTGTGATGTATGGGACGAAATATGCGAGTGGGAGACATGTAAAGAGTTTGGAACCATGGAACTTGGTACCATATGTCTAGAACATTGTGAACATACTAGTGGATCCTTTCTGGAATTGAAACTATGCTTCTCAAGCTCAAGAACATGCAATTTTATGCATTGTGCAATTGTGAGGAAGAGAAAGAAGGTTGAATATTTTTCTTCATGACAGCAGGAGTTGTGGTGCGTCGGTAGTTGAAATTTTGTCAATGTCTTAGCTTTATAGATGCCAACATACTCTTTGGAGGATTTAGTCAACCGTTGATTGTGTTGGGTGAATTTTGTAGTTTAAATCGAAAAATTCCTTTGCAAAAATTACATTTACAAATTGCTCTCACTATGATGTGTTTTGGCTCCTAAAAATGGAGATGAAGGATCCTTGGGTACATACATTTTTTTGTCACATTTTTTTTGGTCTCATTTTTGGCTTTGGGGCACCGAAGACATGGTTTTTGAGCACACGAAATTGACCTATGTTCATAATTTTTTTTGTCACTTGTGTGCTTCGCATAGGGAAAGTGTGTGGTACGTAGCCCCTATAGCTTTATCAACAACTTTATAAAATTTCTCTTCAAATGGTGGTGGTGGGCTAGAGAGAAGGAATTATCTATTGAAAGTTTGCATGAAAAACCTGGGACCAAGACGATTAAAATTGCGTCCCTTTGGTTTCTAAGATTGATAATGTTGTATCTTATGCATACAATGTCCAAATGATGTGTCGTCAGTGGCAATGGATAACCGACATGGAGGGATTTCCAACAATTGGTTACATGATGATTTTTGATGTTTGTTAGATATATATATTTTTAATTAGAAGGGAAAATTAGACACCTTTGCAGGAATTTTTTAATGTTATGTTTTTGTACTTCTAGAGGTCGAAATCAAATTTTGTCAACGCCATGATGCTCGATGACTTTAATAAACATGTTTGAACCAATCCTTGCCTCTAGATGTGTCATTTTGCATATATGTCCAGTTTGACTTAAAGCTCCCCCCCCACCATGTTTTCATACTTCTGCAACTCCGAATTTGATTTTGTCATCTCCAACATGATTACTGACCTCAAAAACCCAGTATAATCCACTCACTGTACTTGAATTACTTTCTTGGCCTGAAAACTTGATTTCACCCAAGGTGGGTCCCATGGGTCAAAACTATTTTTCATGCTTTTAAATGTTGGAACTAAGTTTTGTCAGTTGCTTACGGATTGATGAGCTCCATAATCTTGCTTAATCCATTCCTTGCATTAAAATATGTCATTTGGTTGAATTGCAAAATTTGGCCCAGGGTTGGCCCCACATGCAAAACTAGCTTTTGGGCCATGAGCCTTTTTAGGTGACAACAATGTGTCAATGAACTTCATCTTTACACACACACACACATGAAGTTTCCATCATTTGAAAATTGTCTTTATTGCATATTTGAAGCCACATATTTCTTCATGATTTTGTAATTTCCAACAGTTGCATGTCTTGTCAATTTGACGTAAGTTAAGGATGGAATTTTTATACTTGCGTTCGATGGGTATATTGTAATCACTTGTGAGTCAAATTATTTTGACTTATTATTAATTTTAATGGTGGGTCCCATGGGTCAAAACTATTTTTCATGCTTTTAAATGTTGGAACTAAATTCTGTCAGTTGCTTAATGATTGATGAGCTCCATAATCTTGCTTAATCCATTCCTTGCATTAAAATATGTCATTTAGTTGAATTGCAAAATTTGGCCCAGGGTTGGCCCCACATGCAAAACTAGCTTTTGGGCCATGAGCCTTTTTAGGTGACAACAATGTGTCAATGAACTTCATCTTTACATACACACATGAAGTTTCCATCATTTGAAAATTGTCTTTATTGCATATTTGAAGCCACATATTTCTTCATGATTTTGTAATTTCCAACAGTTGCATGTCTTGTCAATTTGACGTAAGTTAAGGATGAAATTTTTATACTTGCCTTCGATGGGTATATTATAATCACTTGTGAGTCAAATTATTTTGACTTAGTATAATTTTAATGTATAGTTAAACTTTTTCCAATGTTTTATCAATAATAAATATTAATATATTTTAAAAAAAATATATATATATATATAATTTAATTTTACTATTAGTACCGTAAATTCCAATTTGACCTGTTTTAAGTTATCAGAAAAGAAATCCAAAAATTAATTAAAATTCCAATTTGACCTGTTTTAAGTTATCAGAAAAGAAATCCAAAAATTAATTAAAATGCCACATAGTTGGCATAATTAAAATACAATTATGTTCTATTTAAGTTATCAGAAAAGAAATCCAAAAATTAATTATAATGCCACATTGGCATAACTAAAATACAATGATGTTCTAGTATGCAGACTCAGTCTTGGGCGATGATCATAATGGCGATTGAATACATATTACTCTAGAGTCTCCACCATTAAGAAATGTATTAGAGTTCTTCTAATAAATGACATTCCATACAACAAGGAGATGGTGCATGCATGTAGACTTATTTTACATTACATTATAATATGGCCTTCTTAGGATGTTTTACATCCTCTTTACAATGGTGTCATGTTTACTTTCATATGCCATTCCTTGATATGTCACACATGGGTTATTGTATTTAAATAAAATAAGTGTTTCTATTTTACATAATAATACAAAATTACAATTCTATATGATAATTATACTATTATATATGTTATTGCTGGGCAAGTTTTAATTAACAAGCAATGGATTATATCTTATTAAAATTTATTTAAAGAAATACTAAAAGCTTAAAAATATTTTATTTGAAATTTAACTTTTTCTTATAAACATGGATAAACAACTTATTATATTTTATTAAAATTTATTTAAAAAAAAACTAAAAATTTAAATATATTTTATTTGAAATTTAATTCTTTCTTAGAAACATGGATAAACAACATTGTTGTTGTTTCACCTGCTAAATAATGTAAAATTATTATTAAAAAAAATAAGATAAATTTACTATTGTATTTATAACTATTATAAAATTTATTTTATGAATGATAAGATTTCCTTAGAGGGCTGAAAATTATTGGCACACTTTAGTATTTTTTTGGATTGCCTTATTAACTGGGGTTGTTAAGAGGTGAAATATTGCTTATTATTGTTTTTATTGTTTTATCATATTTTTTAACTACCCTAAGATTAGAAGTTCACACTATCAAGATCTAGAAAACCTTTAAGAAAGAGGAGAATTTTGTTTAGTTGCATTAATTACCCTAGTGACAATTTTTATATATATAAATGATACCCTCCATGATATTGATATTATTAAAAGCACTAGTACAAATAATTTTAAAATAAAAATGTGGAGTGATAGGGAAATTGAAAATAAAAGTATTGATACAAATAAATCATTAACACATAATATAAAGATCAAATTTGTCTTTCCATTGTTGCTAGCTCAATAAAAAGAATAAATATTGCAAAAATAAGAGCAAATTCCAATGGGCTTCATAGTAAGACATAATGTAGAGGATAAGAATCACTTTCTCTAAGATTGCTTAACTTACCAAGTGAATATATCAAAATTTCATAACATTGTAATAAAATTAAACTACATAAATGGGTTCATAAAAATAGAAGGGAACTTGTAAATCTCATTTCTAATTTGTTTGATCACATAAACACCTTGATAAATCAATGCACAATAAATTTAACATTTTAGGTTTGATAAACCAAAGTTGTTTTTAACAACAAATAATAGTAATAATGATCATCATATACATCTAGAGACCCCCCCTCCCTCCAAATTAATGTCCTTTTCTTTTTGTAGTCCTGGAGGCAAAGACTATAAATTCCACATTTTTTAATTCATTTGCACATGTATATTGAATATACTTGAAATTTATAACATTGAATGCAAATATTTTATTTACTGATATTTATTAATAAAATATATAAATACACGTTTGTTGCCACCTTTCACACACCTGAGGGGGAATGTGGCAGAAATCTTCAAGCCACTCGGTGTGTCCTTGGGGGCAAGTCTCGAGTCAAGGCTGTAACCTTGTTCTTGACTCCTCCGTTTAGGCTCAACTCCTAACGAAGCCAAGGGGGTTAGACCCTATTAAGTTACGAAGGCAAATTACTTTAGTATGATGATGTTAAATTGAGATAGTTTCTTAGGAGTTTGAAATTAACCATAAATAACC
Organism: Pseudotsuga menziesii; assembly: GCA_001517045.1. NCBI lineage: Eukaryota > Viridiplantae > Streptophyta > Pinopsida > Pinales > Pinaceae > Pseudotsuga > Pseudotsuga menziesii. The sequence continues at coordinate 136,482 of LPNX011197777.1, forward strand.
ATAGATGACAAGATGAAAAATGAGCACAATAAAGCACAATGCTGACACACAATATATATATATATATATCAAAATATTTAAACACAGGACCAATGCCTTAAAAATGGAGTCATAAAATAATCAAATGTACTTGCATGTGCTTAGAGTGAATGTTTTGCAATTGCATCTTTGTACGTTTTAAGTTAATATGGAATATGAGTGGATTAAATTAGGTGAGGGGGGACTCTAGATACACTCGAGGGGTACTTGGAGTATGTCCAAAAATAAACCTTCACGGCTACCCGCAAGGAATGTGTGGGCTGAATGGAGTCTCTGAGTCTGTGTTCATAGTACACACAAAGGTGTAACAAAGATCGACGCCTCGAGGTCACTGTCCAGGAGTTCCCACTTCCTTTGGGTATTTTTCCACCGTTTACGATTTGATCGAGGCATTGGATTTTCGCCTGATGGTGGTTAATTGGGGAAGGTGAAACCTAATTAATCTAGTCACTCACGTTGCTTTTGATGCAGCTTGATTGATCGGATGAACCACATCCAAACATAGAGCATACACACCGGAGTCTTTGTAAATTTTAGTAATTTTTTAAAGGATGTGTTTTTAGAAAGAAAAACCCTCCAGGAACCTCTTTCGGTCCAAGTGGACCTCAATCGGGGAATCAAGGAGGGGGTTGATTTTAGAGAGATTGTTTGCAGAAATTAATGACAAGCAACAAAAAAAAAACCACAGGTTTTCTAATTAGTCCTACCACGCATCTCTTTCCCCTTTCGAGTCAATCGGGAAGTCGTGGGGTAATATTAAAGTTTTTTTTTTTGACTAGGGGAATCGACAACTGGGGCCGGGCTGGTACTCGCGTGACACGGGGTCCAGGGATCCATTCCTGCTACCACTATAAACCTAGGTGACCCACACCCGCCGCAAGACATGGGACACAGTTAAACCCGGGTGGGATTGATCTCGTGACCTCCAATTTACAACAACTTCATTACAATGGAACCGCCAATGAGCTACACCCGTGTGGGGTGGGGTAAGTATTAAAGTTACTTTGATACTGTAATATGGAATATATGATAAAGTAATCAAAGCATATTATTCTGCATAAATGAAACTAATCTAGAGTGAAAAAGAAATAAGAAAATGCAAAAAACGAAAAAAAAAGGCGCGAATCCCCTTAGGGGGGATGGAGAATGGGCTCGAAAGAGCCTATTCGGAGAAATTTTTTATTATCAGCGGTTACAATATCAGAAAAATTATCTGAATCCTCTTGGTTCTTATATAGAATGAAACCAAGGCTTTACAAAATGCCAAAATTAAAGATTACAGTAAAAAAGGGAGACTCTTGGGGGGATTCAGATGGCCCAAAAACCACTTTCGAACAACAAATTCTCCTCTTTCTGTTATGCCTGCTAAAAAATAGAGAGCTTATTAAAATGAAATATGCCCAAAATCACTTTGAAAGTACCTTTGGGTTAGCCTACTTTAAACAAAAAAAAACTAAGTTAAAACTAGTTAAAACGGTAAAAACAGAACCAAGGAAAGCAAACTTTCCTTGAGGTATTGGATTGCCTTTGGGGAATCCATTGTGATCTACACTAATTTATGGATTTTATCTTTTAAAATATAAAACAAAAATCTAATGCATGCAAACTATAGATTCTCTTTAAATTGCCATGCAAAACGAACGATTTCCCTAAACTAGATCTAGAATGCTTTATGAAACTTTTTAGGAATGAGATCTAGATTATGAGCCTTGAGACAATAGATCTATGTTAAGTTTTACTTTAAGATAATAGATCTGAATAATATCAAAGCTTGTAAACAAAGTAACCAGGTAAAATTTTGATTTTTAGAAGGAAGAAGAGAGAGAAAGAGTGCTGGAAGCTTGGGAATGTTGGGCTTTGGAGTCTGCTTTGGTGGAACACCGAGGGACTGTGTCCTCAAAAATATCCTGAAGATGAGGAATATTCTAACTAGCTCAACCCCTTCTACAAGTGAGATCACCTGTAACTTAGAAATCCTTGCACAAACAGATGGTTAAAACATGGGTGTTGCTGGAAAGAGATAATTAGAAAGCATGCAATTAAACTTAAAATACGTGTAACTCCAAGAGATTTGAAACAAGTGAACAGTAAAAGCATAAATCAAACTAGAATGATCTCTTACCCTAACAGGAGGGATCTCTATCCTTCAAGGCCAACAATTAATCAACAAAAAGCAAAGATCAATAATACAGTTTATACCTCATAAGCACTTGACAATCACCATCCACACATGAAAAGCATTACACCATAGATCTTGCTTCCAAAGATTCTTTATTCCAAAATAGTACACAATACAATAGCAACAACTCTTCAATCCAGCTCTAACTAGATTGGAAGAGGAAAACCGAGCTTTATTTATAACAAAAATTGGAAATCTAGCCCAGGGGGGGCGCAATTCCCAAGGAGAGAGAGACTGCAACTGCATGTGGAATCAAGTCGAGCTTGATATGAGTCTATTTGAGTCCGATATGAGTCTCACTGAGTGCAATTGTCAATCGTAGAGCTGATCAGACTGACACCTCAACCTGTTAACTAAAACATCCACCAAAACTTGTGTAGATGAGCCTACACGTGTGGAGGAGAGAGAGAGGGCACAATTTGCAAGATTGCATGCTCTAGTGGACTCCTAGTTCAACCCAGATCACCTCCTTCTGTCAAGGAATGGTCAGCTCCAGTCAATATCAAGCCGATGAGACTGATTTCAGTCAAATCGGAGGAAATCCCACTGATTTAGGATTTGGGGTTTTCTCCATTATTTAATTAATTTATTAATTAAAATAATCAATATTTGATTTTTAGGGATTTTTGACCTGAGTGATGGAAAAATCACTCAAAACTTAGGAAAAGTGGGTTTATAGGTTTACATGGTGCTCCGAGTTAGAAAATGAGCACCCCCATGACCGAAATTGATTTTCGAGCCCACTTTTATTACAAAACCAAATTTTTCCATATAGACCATTAAAAAATAGCCTAAGTTTTGTGGAAAAATTAAAATTAAAAAAACTTAAAAAAATTAAAAAATTAAAACCTAGGGGGACTTAGACATGTTCATATTGTTAGGATATTTAGACACTTAGGAGTTAGTTAAGATCAAATTGTGTAATATATCCGTTAGGTAAAAGTGTGTTTCTTTAGTATGCATTAGTATGCAATTGTAAATATTCTAATCCGACGTTCACGATATGTTCTAGACATGAAGTGATCCGACGGTTCAACTTCTCTTAGATCATACCTACCATTGATTCGTGGCTTAACACCCGATTGGTCTATGATCTCTATTTAAAGAGCATAGAGGGTCCTTGGCTACTTGATCGATTATGAGAAGCTCATGTAACTTTCTTTCTTTTGCATAATAAATTGCTCCAAGTAGCTATTTGGCTGGGGCTGTTGACTGTTTCCCTCTCGAGGGTTTTAACCACATGACAAACATCGATGTGTTGATCTGTGATCTATTTGTGTGAAGCGGTTGCTCAAGGTGTTCGGTATTTTGGGAGTACCCTGTGTACCCGAATACATATGACTCAACCATGATGCCTAACATGTTTATACATTGACACATAAACTCTAATAACCTTAGTTTGCCTAAATGTCAAGCCGACCACCCCAAATTTGGAGGTATTGAGTGAAAAACTCAGAAATTATGAGTCGTTTATTCAACAACCAATAATAACCAAGGGAAAAAACACCCTGGGCTGATCAGATTGACAAATAAAGTCTAAGAGATCGAGTCTTTTACAGACAATATCATGCTAGAACATTTTATTACAACTCCCCTATGGGGTATGAACATGTGATATAGTGCAACAATCACTTCCCATAAGCAATTATGAAAGTCTTCTGAAGTCCAAACAAATCATCTTTGTCCGGTTCACCAGGATCACTTGATAAAAAAGCACTAAGCACAACTTAGGTGGTAACATCTAGCTCCATCTAGGGACACATGCTCTAACTAATATTCTGATCAAAGAAGAGGATGCGAGAACTCCAGAATCTCTGGGTCCTGCATAGCAATTAAAGCTTGTCAGTAACATGAATATAAAAGAAATCAATTGTGAAGTAGATTAATGTACATAATTAATCTATGATGTACAAAAAAGCAATATTTTACAAGACTAATATACAAAAGAGAAAATTCAAGGTTAGTACTATGGTACAAAACATCTATAATACAACAATATCTATAATACAACAATATGATACATGAAATTTAAAAATACATTCAGGGCAAGGTTTAGAAATTAGACCTGAAACCACCGATGCCAATAAAGGCATCAAACCGTCTCGGTGAAGAACATCTTGAGGAGAAAACCATTCACTGGTAGGATTAACCTTTCTCCTTCTAGGTCATTTAGATAGAAAGAATTTGTTCCTGGTACTTCGTCAATGATATATGGCCCCAACCATAAACTGTCGAACTTTCCGTGTTCCCAGGATTCTCCCGCCGTTTGTCCCAACGCAAAACTGTGTCACCTACTTGAAAGGATCCAGGCTGGGTAGATCTATCAAAGGTCCTCTTGACTTTGTCTGAATTTCTGATACTTTGGTCAAGGGAATTTCTTCTACTTTCATCTAACTCGATCAATTGGTTGATTCTGTTATGAATGGCATCCTGATATGAGCTAAAGGTAGGGAGAAGTTGATACACTTTAAGATTTAAGTGGATAGGTAAGGTGACATCTAGGCCATAGACAAGTTCAAAAGGATTCCTTCCGGTTGAACTTAACTTTGTGATTCTATTGGCCCATAATGCAAACTTGATCTTGCTATCCCAAGCCTTTTTATTATCACCAATAGTTTTCTTGATTATGGTCATTAAGTTTTTATTAATTGACTCAGCTAGACCATTTCCTTGGGGATAATAGTTGGATGAATGGGATAGGACAATGCCATACTTGAAACAAAAGGATGACATCTCAGAGGAAACAAAGCACGGGCCATTATCTATGATGATTCTTGTTGGCACACCGAATCTTGTGATAATATTATCTTCTAAGAAATCCATGACTACAACATCAGTTGCTTTCTTGGTGGGTATCTCCTCTACCCACTTGGTGAAATAATCAGTGGTGGTGAGAATCCAAGAATAACCATTGCTCGAGTTATCCTTGAAATTACTGATGAAATCAAGCCCCCACTGCTGGAAAGGGGCTTGGATTACTATTGGGTTTAAAGGCAAGGATTTCATTTGTTACTTTCCAGTGAACAACTGACACTGGGGGAAAACTCTGACAGATTTGTTCACATTTGAAAAGCGGTTCGGCCAATAGTATCCTGCTCTAAGGATTTTATGGGTGGTTGTTCTTGCTACAAAATGCCCACCACAAAATCCTACATGGAACTCAACCATGAGTTTTTTGGACTCAGGTTCATCGACACATCTAAGTATTAAACCATCAGGGTTTCTTCAACCCAAACTATCTTTTGTTAAACAAAACTTAGTTGCTTTTAACCTTAATGCTCTTATTTTATGGCCAAGTAGGTGATCAGGGCATGTAAGGTTACAGAGGAAAAAGATGATGTCGGTATACCAAGGGTGATGCTCTAATCTCTGAAGCTCGTCTGATACAATTTGTTCTGAATCACTATTCTGGCAGATTATTCCTAAGGCTTTTTCATTTCCTTGGGTCAACATCTTTGCAAGACCTTGTCCCTTAATTAACTTAGTAGGTTTTATCTCTAAATCATACTCTTGAATCTTTGAAACCCACTTACCCTTGATTCCTAGACAATCCTGCCGAGACATGATATCCTTGACAGCTACATGGGATACATACCCAATGATTTTGGAGTATCCTACATACTATTCTGAAATGTTTAAGGGACTTGACAAGAGAATAATCCTATTTCTCCATGGTGGTATACTTCAACTCTGAATGTTGCAAGGCTCTACTCATAAAGGCTATAGGTTGCTCTTGTCCTTCCTTATTCTTTTGGAGCAAAACACCAACAATGGTGTCCTTTGAGGCAAAGGAAAATATCTAAAATTCCTTGGAATAATTTGGACTGATCAAAACTGGGGACCTGGATATGGAATATTTGATAGAATTGAAAGCATATTTCCCTTCATCTGTCCACTCAAATTTAGCATCTTTCTTTAACAATTTTTGTAGAGGTTTCATTAGTTCTACTAAATTTGGGATGAATCTCCTTATGAAATTTATCTGGCCATTGAAAGACTGGAGAGCTTTAAGATTCTAAGGAAAGAGGACTTTCTTAATAACTTCAACTCATCCAGGATCGAATTTGACACCATCCTTAGAAATGATGTGTCCCAACAACTTGCCTTCATCAACCCCAAAGATTGACTTGGCATGGTTTAAGGAAATACCATATTTTTGACATATTATGAAAACCTGCCTAAGATGACTTATGTGGTTAGATATTTCCTTTGAGAAAACAATTAATTCATATTGATATATTTCGATTATTTTTCCTATAAGTTCTTTGAAGGAAAAATCCATGGCTCTTTGGAAGGTGGCACTAGCATTTAATAAACCAAAAAGGCATTCTTAAAAATTTATAGGTGCTCCAAGGTGTGGTGAATGTAGTTTTATGTTGATCTTTTTTATTTACCAACACTTGGTTATAACCGGAAAAACCATCCAACATGGACATCATTCCTGATCCCGTTAATCTTTGAAGCAATGTTTCCATGTCGGGCAATGGTAATTATCTTTAAGGCATGATGTATTCAGATTTATGAAATCTATACATATTCTAATTGACCCATTCTTCTTTCTGACAACAACTAAGTTGGAGCACCATGATGAATGTCTTGTAGGTGCTATGATCCCTGCTGCTAACATCTTCTGAAGCTCCTTCTACACAATGGGGGTCAACTTAGGATTTATTCACCTAAGTTTTTGTCGAAAAGGATTGACCTCCTTAGCCTCTTCTGTGAGGGGGATAGTGTGTTGAAACACATCTTCCTGATAGGATTTAAGTTCATCATAACTAAAGGCCAACACACTTCTATATTCTTTGATTAAGTTGATCAAACTATTCGTTTCCTTTTTCGAAGTACCTTTTTCCAATTTTTATTAACTTGGGGTCCTTATCAGTTCCTATGTTTATTTCCATATAATCCCCAATTTTTATTTCTTCTTTTTTCTTTTTATGATGATCCTGTTGATCAAACATATTTTCAAAAGCCACAAGGCTATTCGGGATGTGATTCCTTTCATTATTCTCGCATTCCTGATACTCTTTACCCTCTTGCTGATAACTGATCTTGCAACCTTCAAACTCTTGGAGATTATGTATGAATCTCAAGAGTTGCTCATCATCTTTAAACACCTACCAGTGATCTACATTATCTGGAATTGATGGTCTGAAATTAATTTCCATTTTTCCATTCCCATTAATCATTTCATCTGAAGGCTGGAGGGTGGATGCTGCTACCGCCAACTCGTCTGCTAACCCATTCATTTCCCTATGGATTTTTTGAATGTTAAGTGCATCAAACCATTCCATGGTGTCCCATATGGCATTTTATTACTTCCTTAGTCTGTCATTTTTTCATGGATACTGATTCTTAATCTAAAGGATAACTAAGTCTGAATCACCTTTTATGTTCAACATATTTATCCCCATGTCTTTAGCGCTTTCTAACCCTAGAAGCAATGCCTCATACTTAGCTACATTGTTTGATGCTTCAAACTATAACCTGAAAGCAAAGTTGTAGACTTTATTTGAAGGAGAGATGATCACGATGCCCGCACCCTTTCTGGCTTTGGAATAAGCCTCATCAAAGTACATTTGCCAAACCTCATCTATCTTTTCATCTTTAATGTTTTCCTTAATAGGGGCCATGAAATTTGACAAGATAACATAGTTTCCATGAAATGGGTGTTTGGATTGGCCAAATGAGTATATATTGTTATTTCACTTTTATGGATTTGTGAAAATTTCAAACAATTTTTGTTTGTTTTATTTTAGTTTTTATGGATAAGTGGAAATTTCAAAATTTTTATGTTTGTTTTATTAGGTATTGAATTAATGTTTTTCAAATTATTATGCCAATACTTCACAAATCCTCTGTAATATGTTGACACAAATATGTCGATAGGGGTTCACACTCTGTCGACACCCCTAAACACAATGATCTCCATGAGCACCGACCCAGACATGTTTTACCCTGTCTAGCAACACCTGCAAAGCAAATGAAGTCTCACCCGAGATGTTCGAGGGAGAATTGTTGGAACCCCGTTTCTGCAGTAAGGAGGAGGATCTTGCACATCTAGTTTTTTACTATCTTCTTTCTATCACAACATTAACCAGAGATTTAGGCAAGGGTTTTACTATGATTTATTCACATCAGAAACCATTTAGATCGCATCGATAAACATTCATATTAGATCGCAACAATATGTTGACTCATAAACAAATCGATAAATATGGCATCATTCAGAATGCAGAGACATTAAATCATTCACGAATAACAACCATATTGCATCATTGAATTATTTAGATTGCATCAGCAGAACAACAAAAGTAAAAAACCCAAGATAAAGAGTTTCCATCAACATCCACCCATGGCATATTACTTTGCACATCAAAACAGGTTCCCAGAATACATCACATAGTTGCAAGACAGAGAACAAAATGCAGATCGATCTTCTGCAGATGTCAAGGAGATCATCACACATAAAGTCATAATCTTCTTAAGCTTATTCAAACTTATCAATCTTATCTTTCTACTACATTCCTACTTCTATATATTGGATTGTGCCATTACAAAATGGTCCACATTAAACAACTCTCTAACTGACTTGGACCAAAAACTACAAAATCATGACCAAAAAGTACAAAACTATGACCAAGCCGACTCTTTGTCAAATTCTCCACCTTGTGCACCATCCTTTGTCTTGCACATCATCATTTTCCTTGCACACCTTGCTTCGTCTTTCACACCAAAACCGCCTGCCAACATCCCCCAACACAATCTTGTGGCTCGCACTCAAGGCACGTCAAGTGGAGATTGTATACTCATTGATTTTTATCATAAAGCCTTTGTACTGTTGCTTGAGTTCCTCAACTACAGCCTTTGTCTTTTCACTGATTACCGTGCATTCTTCCACATCCTTCTCAGATGGATGTTCAACAAGTTTGGCGGTCACCTCCTCCCGACTATCCTACACAGCTTGAAGTGCATTCACTGCCTTAAGTGCTAACTGCTCACCAACATCCTGGAACTCGTCCAGTTGAGTGGTGCGACACTGATGATGCTCTCTTGCCTTGGTTGCACGCTGCTATAATGCTTTCAACTTTGCTTCCTTAGTCACTTGCACAATAGGGGGCATCGTTCTGAGTGATACCCTCATCACTATCAATTGCGCCTCTGCTTAATGCAACTATGTGCTCAATTGTTGCAATTTCTCATTTTGAACCATGCTGCCCCAAAATTGTGTGGTTTCATCAATGATTAACTTAGTTTCCTTCTCTTTTTCTTCCAGCTGCGTTGCCACATCCTCTATGGTTCCCTTGCACCCTGCAACTTTCTCTAGTGGTGTGCTTGGAAATGTGTGCGCCTGCAACTCTTCATTGTCTCTTCGTAAATATGCAATAATATGCCCTAACCACAGAGCTTTGGTCTTTGCAACCATTTCATTTGTTCTATTCGGGATTTATTGACAAGCGAATGCAATGAATTTCTCCAGTTGTTCCCTATCATCCTGTCACATGCCCCAATTTTGTAAAAAAATAATATTATCATATTTGATTTTATTTCAAGACATTATGTTAAATTTTATGTTAAGTGGTAAATGATGACTTAGTAAAGTCAAGGATATTGAATGTAATTCTGAATATTTTAATTATAAATAAATAAAAGTGGAGACAACAACTTGGGAGAGCTGTTAAAAGAGTGTTTATTGGTCAAGTTGGTGGAGGAGACTGGTGTAGAGAAAATAGACAAGTGGCACCATCCTCGAATAGTTCCAACTGATGTAGGTGGCAACCTCCCTACATTTGGGGTCATGATCCCCCAAGAAAGTGGGATCAGAGTAGGTGGCTCAATTAATGACAACTGACCCAAAATACCTAGGCAATCTTGATAAAAATTCCCATTGAAGAGAGCTGAGGCTGCTCATTTCCAGGGAAGTGATCATTCAGGTAAATGTACTTCAGAGGATTTCAATGGCAAGGGAATTTGTGGAAGGTGTTTGAGGGGTTAACTGCCAAAGTGATCTAGTGCAGTTTTTCAGCTGAAGGATCTTATTGCAGAGTGCAGAGTGATTACTGAGTCATTTAGACTAGTATTTTATTTGCTTGCTCCACCGGTTCTCAGCCAAGGAGACCAGGAAAAGGCTCGGGGGTCCTGAGGAGACACTGTTTGAGCGCTCTCCAGGAGTTGGTAGGGAGGAACGGCCTCCCAACGCTATTGTTGTCCAGCTTAGTTAGGTTCTACAGTCTTTTAATATTATTGTGTTAAATGTTTAAATGTGAATCTGACTGACTATTGAATGTTAAATGTCTAACTGTGAGCTATTAGAGTTAGTAATATTTAGTTATTGAAAAACTAAATCTGAAATTAATGAAAAATAATCCTAACATGTGTTTTTCCACATCTGGAATGGACCAGACCGTACTCCAGCACAGGCAGTGTAATTAAGTAGATGTAGGATATGATAGAAATCTGAAATGAATAGCTGTATTATGTATTCAATAATATTAGAATAATCTATTTTTTCATGTAGCTTGTTATCAGAGAAGAGTAATATCCTGTTAGTTAAGTTTATGGTTTAAATAGATTGTTGTTGTAAGAATGCTAGAAAATAAATAGCTATAATACTTTACAGATAGCAGTTTATTATAATAACGAGTTATTCAAATAGATAAGTTATTACTTTTACACAGTACTTTACTTTGGAAATCATATTATTAACCAGTAACCGAGGAAATAGAAACAACCCAGATAAAACACTTATCTTATTCTACTAAGCAAATATTAAGTATGGTTTATTTAGTTTATTTACTGATACTATTGACTGACTTAATCTACAAATATTCGAACCCTAAGTAGGGTATAATGACATAATTCAATTCTAAAAAGACAAATTATTACTGAGCTGAAGAACATCTTAACAAAGAACTTAAGTAATCCTATTGGTATTTTATATAATAAAAATCACTAGAATACAATAGTAACTAACGTTTAATCAAATGATTATTTTAACAAGGAATTGTTCTGAAATTTTTTACAAATAGATTATACATGTAAAGGAGTGATTACAGGGTCGAAACCCTTATTTCATTTCCTTGTAATCTAAAAGAGAAATAGTTAAGCTCTTAGAAATATTATCACTGAATAAACCAAACTAATGCAGACTGGTTACAGTCTTTATTAATAAAATGTATGTACAAATACAAACTTAGGAAATTATAGTATATACAGATAATAGTATCGACATAAAAAATATTGTTTACAAATTAAGAAATCACTTAAGCAAACAGAAGGAATCTTTTAAAACAGAGATTGGTTTTAGGAAACCCTAACTTGGGAATCCTTGAGTCATTATTTAGAAGCACCATGACTGGAAACAGTCTTGAAATCTATTAACAATAATATAATATAATTATTAACAAATAAAAAAAAATTATTATCTTACAAGTTAAATAGGGTAAAAACCCTAGCTTGTTTTCTGAGCAAACAATTATCCAGTATTCCTTTAATAAGCAAAACCATTATAGTCGTATCATAGGGTAAGTAAATAACTTATTTTTATAAAAAGAATTAAAAGGAAAATCTATTTCATTTACACAGAGATACAAAGTAATATACAAATGAAACGAATCTAAGTTAAAGACAGTTTGTCTTAAAGGACTTCTTTCATTACTTCAACGAGCTCGAAGGTTGAACATAAACCAAAAACTTAATAGAGTACAAAATTCAGCTAAGAGCCAAACACCCATATCGTGATATGGAATGGTTTATAAACAAGTATTAACAAACTTAATAATCACAACATTGTAAGTTCTTTATTAACACAAGAGGAGAGCATTACAAGTCAAGGCATTGAGCTGGAGACACCCTGCTAAAAGCAAGGGTTAGAATCAAAACTAAATTATAAAATGAAGAACAACAACCCAAGATTGGGAACGACATGGCCATGACTTCTTCCAACTGCAAAAGTCTGAACAAGTAGGGAGAACCTTTTTTTGAAACCGGAGCTTACCGTAGACTATTCATTGACCCATTTGAGAAGTGCTACTGTCAAATGTGGAGACGATTTAACCCTGCAGTATAAAAACCAGAGTTTAAATTAAAATAATGAAATCTGTATGCAGAAAGGAAACAATAAATCCTTGCTATCTTTTAAGTTTAAATATTTACCTCAGCTGGAAGTAAAAATGATGGAACCTCGAAGGAATAACAACACCACGACCAGTGTTAAGTAGAGCCAAACCCTCATACTCGCCAAGGATAGAGACGATGAGAATTTTGTTCAAAATCACATTGACAGCAGTGGCGAAGGTGAGCCTGGGCAATGGCCACGAAGGAGTCAAACAAGAACGAATCCGGACTTTCAATAATACGCAAGCGTAAGAACAAACCAAACTCCAAAACCCTTCGACGAAGGAGCTTATCAAACAGAAACGTTAAGCTCAACCTCTCACCAGTGACAAACCATAATAGAAGAGCAGTAAAGGGAGCTACAGGCAGGCCGTAAAGCCCATTTGCAAGGAGAGCAGTGAACCTTGACTGAATAAAAGAAACCACGGTGGAAGCGGGTGACAAAACCAAACTCAAGGGAGTAAGGCACAACAAACATCGACGTTGGAGCCTCTGCAACTATTTTTCACTCATGGCTGCCATGGGAGCTTGCAGAGCAACCAAAATGGCCAACACAAAAGTCGAAACTAGAATAAGCCAAGGGTTAGGGTTGATGGATATATATACAACCAGTGCATGGCCAAGAAAATACCACGTGGCCGCAATAATAAAAGTCATGCAGTGGGTCGACTTTCCATAGTCACCTGTGACCAAATGATAACCAATTATTTTACCAAATGATTTCATCAAACAACGTTTAAATCATATAGTTTGCTTGGATATCATGTTTTACAATATTTGTTGTAACGTATAGTAGAGAGCACATCATTAGCATGGAGATGTAACATTATATTAACTTGACCTAGCACATATTTCAATCTTTAGTCTCGTGACCCAAAGTCCTTGCATCAAACTTGGTGAGCAACGTTGTAAGCTTATGCTAGTAATTATTGTTGGGTTATATATCAATGTTAAAGTTTATGCTAAGAAATTAATGTTGAGAAATGTATAACATATATATGTATCAACCCTTTTAGAGTATAGAAGTATATATTAATAACAATGCTACGATATAAGAGTATTATTATCTAGGTTTTTCCATTGACAATTCTAGTCAAGTGTGTGATGGTTAGCATATGACTACTCTAGTTAAATGGTATAAAAACTATCTAAAAATTTTAGTTACTATTACATTGTGGTGTATGCTTTGTTACACCCTATCAACAACATTTAAATTGAAAACATTGCATCACATCGTTTGTGTAGATTCATAGATAATTTGCAAGTGCAACGCTATTAAAAACTTATATGTTGATAAACAAATAGTTTATGCATGATTATAAGTCTTAGAAACTATCAAATTAAATGATAGCAACTGTGAAGTGACAAAATGTGATGTAAGAACATTCCTATGATTATTTACATAGTTCAGATTGATGCGATCTTTTAGCATTTGGCTGTTCCTCTTTTCAACCATAACTACATTGGTAGGATAGTTTCATGCTTACACCAAAAATACTGGAGTTAACTTAAAATAGAAGGTTGACTTTATAAGGAAACATCAACCTCTGATTGTAGACAGTAATTTAGTACAGGAAATGTATTATAGAAATACTAAGATGTGCATATGAAAAATAAAAGATATCAAGCAGATAAGATTAAAATTTCAGAGCCAAAGAAATAGTTTATTGTCGCTACGTACTCTAAAGAAAGAAACACAATCATCTTCATTTCGTCTACAAAAACAACTGAAGAAAACAAACTGTTTACCTCACGGAAGTTGTTGGATTACAACAGCTTATTTTACTAAGCTTATTTGCAAATAGAAATATCGTTGGTTACTCTATGAAAATTAAAGCGTTATTCTTTCAAGCATACCTGTAAAACCTGTAAGAGCAAGTAATCTTTCTGCGTTAGCATAAGCGCTAAGTAAGCCCCGTATTTCAAAGTCAGATTCCACCTACTTATCATAAATAAAATTAATCAGTAAACTAAAAGCAGAATTAATGCGCAAGTTAAACTTAATCTGTTCAAAAAGTAAACTGCCGAGTTAACATAATTGAGATTATATAAAACTAATCCTTAACTGCTTCTTTTATTTGATAACCTTTAGCTGTTAGTAAACCGCAGTTCCAACATTTTATGTTATTTCAAAATTTTAAATTTTTGTGAAAATTTGAGGTTTTGACACATCCCATAGCTGTGTTTTCTCCACAATCAGTACATCTGATGCCTTCTTGAGGCACTCTATCTCTTGCTTTACCAACGCTTCCTGCTCCGACGACTTTAGTAAGTGATCGCCAATGATTTGTTCTCGGTTGACAAGCTCCTAACTCGCCAACTTATGCAACCACACCAAAGTGTGGGTTGGTCATTCATTAACATCCAATGTGACTGTATGAAACTATTAGAGTGATGCGTCAACATACTCACTGTTGTTCTCGAATACTCACGACAAAATCTGCACTATCTGGACCCGCTTGCTTGTGCTCAGCTCGCTAGTCCTCTACAACACATTGGCTTCGGGTACTTTCTCCAAAATAGCATTAATTAAAGACTATAATTGATTCTTCACCTGTTGAAATTCTTCTGTCGACTTCTACCTTAGATGCTCCTCGCTTGCAGTGGTTTCCATGGTGATCTCCACTATGATGTGATTTATCTGCTCATCTACCATCTGCACAGTGTTGCTTGCTTCACCTTGCTCCTGCCTTCACTTTTTCCTCATTTCTTTGAATTGACGATCCATCTTTGAGTCCATCAGAGTATTTGAGGAGGCCTCCTGCAACTCTTGCTCGCTCTCTTGCACTTGTGCTTCATCCACTGGGGCATCGGGTGGAGGACCCGTCGCAGTGTCTAACAACTCTTCGGTGTTGACTGACGCTCTCCACTCAGCAGGCCAATAATCCACTATCGTATCAAGCTCCTCATCAGTTAACTTGTATTGAGTAGTCAACCAATGCTTTTCATTGTCTCTTCTTGCTTGTATATGAATCACATGCGGGCCCATCGCAAACCTCGCGACCTGCCAATACTTTGCTGCCTCCTCTTCAGATAGGCATGGAACCTTCTCTATTGCGATTCACAATGCATCCCAATACAACCAAAACTGTATTGCAAAATCAGTCAACCAGTTCTTTTGGTTGAAATACTAGATATTTTGGTATCTCGCGCCCTTACATATTTGGGCGATATCCATTTCCATCCCTTAATAGTCCCTAGGCTCCATCCATGCAACTAATGTGATCAATATTAATAACCAAGAGTAAGTGAACAACCACTTACCCTCCTGGACCAACATCGCATCCTTCGTTAAATGGTTGAGTAAAAAAAATGACCAATTCATCTACATGCCCTCTGCACACTGCTTTGCGCATGCGATCACCCTAGATGTACATTGGTCGAGGTGGATCTTTCGTACTACTTTGAAGGCCAAAATATTTGCTGCAATGTGAACTTCATGATCATTTATAGTGTTGATGACATATGCTCTCCTGTCATAGTCCACTCCATATTTTTGCTTCAACTTAGAGGCTAACTGCTTATCGTTATCCTTTCCGTGAAAGTACTACGATGGATTAGGCCCCTGCATGGGAAACCCAGTTATTTTTGATATCATTTCTATGGTGACTGGCACCTTAGTTTCCAACCACAAATAACCTCCGTGAAAACGCCCATAGTTTCTTTGCACACACATTGTATTCCACTAGCCTGCCAAAGTGCAACATGTGTATGAGGCCTAACAACCCCGACCTTTGTAGGCCCATCGCCCACTTCTGTGGTGTACGCACAATTGGTTCACTACCCTTCCAATATTGTGACTCAAATGGTTCCGTTGTGCATTTAGTGTATGCCAATATATCGTGATCGCTGTATTTCATCCTCGTTAGACAAGGCACAATATTGAATGTGCAATGCATCCCCATTGGCAATTCCATCATCCGAATTGGGTACCTCTTATCTTCGTGAACTTAGGCCGGGATACACCAGGCTTACACGGGGGAATAAATACAAGGATGTTCATAGTTTCCACTCCATGTCTTGCTGTGGAGACTTTAGCTCCAGTTGTCAACAACCCAGCTTGCGTTGTTGCTTCTTCCTCTGCTCTACTTGAATTTCTATTCATTCGTTTCTTTTGCCAGGGCGACTTGGGCCGATTGGCCCCCCTCTTCTTCCATAGAATCCATGGAGATTCCATATGCATGCTTATCCCCTCTTCCACAATCAGTGTGCCAATAGGTGGTGAATCATGGATGCTACCACTCAAAATCACATGGGCCATCTCTACACTCTGAATTACTCACAACCTCACAACTTTGCTTTTCTATTGCTCTATTCTCTCTATGCTATACGCACTCAACAACAATAATGGATCATCCAACTCATGCCCCTCCAACTCTTATAATGTGGGAGCTCCTGTGTGAAAGATTTCCAATCATTATGACCAAATCCACCACTTATCAAACGAATTTGCCACCGATTCGCCCAATCTAACGGTTAGATTCTCCATTAATGTGCGTCTCGTCCATTGACACTGCCACCCGATTGGTTTAATTATTGCATTAACTTCTTGATTTGAGAGTATCGTGTCCTTGTGGACATCGCCAACTTGTTTCCTGTTGTGACTCAAACTATTTTTTCTTACGCTGCCACTACTTTCCAGTGCGCCAACCTCCTCTATACCACCTCTTGCATTTTTTTCCATTGCGTGATGCCTTAAGCATCACATCGCACCAGGTCCTCTTGGTCAGACTTGTGTCGACTTTCATTCACTAACTTAGGTAGCATCGCACCATCTAACTTCTGCAACTATACCGTACCTCTATCGGTAGTGAAATTGATTACATAAGGACCTAACCAATGCATTTGGAACTTACCTAAGTGTTTCACAAACTTGTTGTCATAGCGCAACACCATATCGCCTTGCTGGAAATGATTGGTTTTGATGTGTTGATCATGCCATTCCTTTTGACAAGCCTTCTCAATTGCTGATGAAATCCTATGACAAACTGATCTTCTTCAAGCTGCAACAACTATGTTAGGAATTCTTCTAGTGATCCTTCGTCATCCATCCCTGTCACTGCTGTGATGCAAAGACTTGGAACAATATATTCCATTAGCATCACTTCTTCTTAGCCATACACCAACTTGAATGACATTTTCCCTGTCAACCATTTGCAAGTAGTTCGATAAGCCCATAATATCACCAGAATCTTCAGGTCCCAATCATTGTGGCTTGCATTGCATACCTTTGTGAGTGCATGCTCCAATACCTTATTGAATGCTTCGAATGTACCATTATCTTGTGGATGATAGGGAGAGCTATTAGTGTGATAAATATGGAACTCATCCTTCAGTGCATTGATGGTGCGATTAATGAAATGACCCCCCTGATCGCTCATCAAAATATCCAGACTACCAAATCGTGTGACAACATTGTCGAATAGAAACCTTGCTGTAATCGCAACAATGTAGTCTGTCACTGGTGCAGGTTCCGCCCAACTTGTCAAATAATATGTCACTGTGATGATATACCACACACCTGTCCTTTTTCCTGGTG
The DNA here is from genome assembly GCA_001517045.1 of Pseudotsuga menziesii. Taxonomy (NCBI): domain Eukaryota; kingdom Viridiplantae; phylum Streptophyta; class Pinopsida; order Pinales; family Pinaceae; genus Pseudotsuga; species Pseudotsuga menziesii. The sequence continues at coordinate 154,355 of LPNX011197777.1, forward strand.
GGTTGATGGGGCCCACAAATCCCACTTCCCATTTATCAAATGGCTGCAGTGTTACCTGAGGTAAAATTGATATCCCTCTTTGGAGAAAGCCCTGGAACATCATCAGGAAAAACATCCCTGAATTCCTGTAACACATGAAAATCCTCCAACCTGGGAGTTTCATTCTCTACTACCTCCAAAACATGGGCCGCATATAACTGGAAATTCCTACATAACTTCTTTAGCTGCATGGCTGAAATATTCCTAACAGAAACCCCTTTTGGGGTGCCTCTTACCACTCTCGAGTGTACTTATTCATCCATGCATTCAAAAGTCTTATTGTAATAGTCAAGCTTTACCTTGTGAGCTTCTAACCAATTGATTCCAATAAGAATGTCATAGGATCCAAGTGGCATAACATTCAGATTTGCATAAGTCACTAACCCATTCATCTCTAATGGAAATTTTTCTACAATCTAATTGACCTTCCTCTTGGTCCCAGTGGCTAGTTGAACTAACCATGACTTACTATGCTTTAATTTCTTAAAATCACAAATCTCAACTACCGTTAGGAGTAATATAACTGTGAGTATAACCAGGGTCAATCAAAACAGAAATAGATCGCTCAACAATCTTACCTGCAACCTCAACCACCATTGATTGATGATCTGCATGCCGATCCTCTAACGCTGCATAAATCCTAGGGACTGTCCTTGCCACTTAACCAACAGTTTTAGCTTCTTGGATGTTGTAAGCTGGCCTTACATACACTTCCTCATGAGGATAGTTCCTGTGCATGTGGGGTCCTCCACACCTCCAACATTGGAGGGTTCTCTGTTCTGTTGTGGATCTCTTGGATTTACCCCCATCACTCTGGCTGGCTGATTTTGTGATGGTTTCTTTGCTATTGTTTCCTAAAGTTGGAAGGTTTGAATCCTTTCTTTCTCTGTTCAAACTTCTCATTCTTCTTTTCTTTCCAATCCTTATGATGATTAGGATTGCCTTTTTTCTGGTCATAACAGTACTTGGCCTTTCTGATAGCCTCTTCCAGTGTTCTAGTCTCATCAAACTCAATTCAGTCTTTGTAAGATTGAGGTAATCCACTCAAAAAACACTGGATCTTCACCTTCTCATCTTTGATGTACCTAACATATATTAACAACTCCAAGAAGTTATTAGCATATTGTTCCATTGTGAGCTCTCCCAATCTCAGCTCATGGGATTCCTTAATTTTGTCATCATAATACCTGTTAGAGAGGTATTTCTGCTTGAAATAATTCTTGAACTATTTCCACTTAAGTCTTCTTTCACTAATCCTATTTACATGTCTGAGGTGCTCCCATGAAATGGATGCTCTTCCTATCAGATTGAAGATGGCAACACTTTCCTTCATGTTTCTTGAATAGTCCTGGACTTGGAAATACTTCCTCATCCCAAGAAGCCAAGCTTCAGTTTCTTGATCAGTCTTTATCTCATGATTAAAGGTAGGAGGTTTAGGATTCTTAAATTAATCTCGAGAGCTATTCATGTGGCACCTCTTTCTCTTTCTCTTGTGTGAAGAAGAGCTTGAAACCCCACTGGATTCTTCTAAGTTAGATGACCCACTAGGAGTCCTTTTTCTTCTTCTAGTGTCGCTCTTAATTCCTTCTTGATTTACTATCTCATTCATAGAGTCCATATTTCTTTGTAAGTTTGTCAAAATCTGTATCATGGCTGTGTTCAAATGATTTTGATCTTCTTAAGCCTTCAACAATTTTTCATTGTCTGCTCCGTAACTTTGCATTTCCACCCTTAGGCTTGTCATGGTGGCTGCAAAATCTGGTGGGGTATCCCGATATCTCCTTCCATTATACTTGGTTTCATCATTTCCGAATCTAATGTTATCACCCATAACATCTTCCTCATACCCATGGGGATATCGTACATCATACCCGGTGTAGGTTCTCATGGCTTGAGCTAGCCCACCTTTCTAATCTGCACTGTGACTCTGCAAAAATGTGTTAACAGACATGTTTGTTAGATACTTGATAATTTTCTAAAATTAAAAACACAGTTAGCTGCAATGCTACAACCAATAGTTTTGGAAACTATTCACATGGCCCATCTAGGCCCAATATTGCAACCATTAGCTTTGATACCACACTGTCACGTCCCCATACCCTAGATAATTTAAAATTTTTTCTTAAAGAACCTCTTTGTTCTTTTGATAAACACTAGGTATGGACATTAAACTATTCTCCAACCTTCATCTCAAGCTTAGAATGACTATACCAGTCGTTCGTCCCTTCAATTATCCATTCCGCGTCCATAATGGCCATTTCCGAATTAATCTTTCCCTTTTCGCACTTCCGCTTCCGCACCACTGACCTAGGAACTAGGGAATCAGAACCTCAAGGTTTCGATGAAGTGAATGGTCTAACTTCCACCTTCCACCCTTTTGCACTTCCGTCTTCCAGCTCTGGAACTTGGAAATCAGAACTTCAACATTTCAATGAAGTGAAAGATTCAACTTCTGCCTTCCGCACTTCCGCCTTTCGCCTTCCTGCCTCGGAACTCAGAAATAAGAACTTCAACATTTCGACAAAGCGAAAGATTCAAATTTCGTCTTCCGCCCTTCCGCACTTCCGCCTTTTGCCTTCTGACCTCAGAACTTCAACATTTTGACGAAGTGAAAGGTTCAACTTCTGCCTTCCGCACTTCCGCACTTCCTCTTTCTGCCTTCCGGCCTCAAAAATCAGAAACCAAAAAACCATAGAAACAATAACTAAACTTGTTCACTTTCTACCTTCCACCCTTCTGATGCAGAACTTGGAAATTGGAACCCAACAAAGTGATATCTGAACTTGTTCACTTTCCGTCTTCCGCCTTCCACCTTTCCGCTGTAGAACTCAGATCGTAGAAACCCAATACTCGACCTTGATCAACTTTCATTCTCCCGCCTTCCGCCATCTGCACTTCCGCTGTGGAACTCAGAAATTGGGAATTTAAATTTTTGACTTAACTTTTCTCTGTCCTTCCGACTTCTACCCTCCGACCTCGGACTTCAGAAATCGGAATATTAACTTTTGACAGAGTCTTTCAATCACCGTTTCACCTTCCTCCTTCCGTACTTTGGAACTTGGAAGTCGGAAAACTATCAAATGATGGAACGTCTATCCTCGTTTCTGCCTTCCGCATTCTGCCTTTCCTCCCTCCAGTGTGGAACTCAGGAATCGGAAGATTAAATTTTTACCTTAACCTTTTTTTGTATTTCCACCTCCTGCCTTCCACCTTCTACAGGCGGATCCCGGAAGTCAAAAATCCCACATTAGGATTTCATAAAACTTTTTTCTCCACTTCCTGCATTCTTCCTTCTGCCTCCATCGCAGAACTTAGAAATCAGGAGAACGACTTTCATCCTTAACCTTTTTCTGCACTTTCGACTTCCACTTTGTAACCTCGGACTTCAAAAATAGGAACATTAAATTTTCCTTAGAACTTTTCTATTTTTTTCCACTCTCCCCTTCCCTCCTTCCCCAGGCAGATCCCAGGAATCGAAAAGTCACCCTTATTCCTTAGAATCCTTTTACGCTTCTGACTTTCGCCCTCCTACCTCAGACATCGAAAGTCGGAAAGCCCACTTTTTGCCTTATCTTTTATCCTAATTCCTACCTTCTGTCTTTTGCCTTCCGCAGGCAGATCCCGGAAGTCAGAAATCCCACATTCTGTGCCGAAGGAACTTATTTCTCCTACATTCCGCCTTCCACTGTAGATACTAGGATGCACAAACACAACCTTTCTGCCTAGTTAAACTGCTCCTTTTCGTCTTTCACCTTCCACCTCTCCTAGGCAGATCTGAAGGGGAGTAAACACTGAGTCAAAAGCATTCTGACCTTTGTATCAAGATTTCAACCTCCATGAACTCAGGAAAAAATGCATAAAAAAATATAATGAAAAAATAGAGATAAAATGTAGGAAATATACACAAGTAAACATCTACTTCATCATCATTAAGCATTCAATCATGAACAGAACAATTCATAGGAAAATACATTGCATAAAAACCATAACAAGAATACTTATCTTGAAGGATGAAGTTGTCCTACAACTAGCTATGTAGCTGCAACGTTTTCACCCAACCATAGGCCAGTGTGTTCTTTAATATCTCAACACCACTACCACCCCCAAGCTAGGAATGATTCCACAAGGAACTAGGGAACAACAGACTCACACATAGCCAGATATTTTTAACACACAACCAAAGCAAGATACATTTGGGTCAACAGGCCCCAAGGCCAATCCAATCTCCCTTGGGTTTACAGGATGCTCAGGTAGTGGAAAGGTAAAATGACTAAAGTAGTGGCTCACTCAAGAGCTAAGGACACCGCCACAAGGTCTATCTAGCCTAGAATCCACATTACCTGCATCCCAACACAAGGTAGCATCCCTTTATCTGCTCAATAGTCCTTCAGGCTATGCCTCCCTTCTATTGCTCTTCATGGCATGCAGTAAAGATCTACCAGCTACTCTCATATATTCTTGAGGTTCCTTTCTGCACTAGGTTAGAAGTCCATTCCTCTTCTCTTCCACCCCTCGGTCTTGCATACCAATCAGATCTGAAACCAGGGTGCACAAAACAACAACCACATTGTAGACCAGCAAAATAGTCTTTCTCACTTTGTAACAGAGAAAACCACAATGAAAAAACCTTCTACGACCCAGGAGAGTGAAATCGAACAGTCTGAACCAAGAACCCCTGCTCCCTTGCTTGACAAAGGAAAATACTTGTAGATAACTGGTTCTGTGGTTCCAGGAAGTGAACCAACACACCGATGGGATCAGGGATGGACAATCACAGACATAAAAACCACGGTTCTGCAACACAGGTGAAAGCACAACATGCATGAGCAATCTAGAGAGCTCGAGATGGTCGAGTAAGTGAACAACAATGGAATGGTTCCCATGAATGAGGAGGAGTGAGCAAAACCCAAACACGACCTCCTCTGATGGACTGGGAACACATCGCATGCTTGCTTCCTGTAGAAGCAAAAGTGAGGCTTCCCCCAGGCTACAGGCCTACATAGATTGCAGTCTACCATGCCTTGCACTACCCCAAGCATTAACTACCTCATCCGATTTATGGAAGAAATTAATTATTGAGTGCAGGGACAAAAAGGGTAGCTGAGGTTCAATGGTTTTATCAATGACATCTGGATTAACCCTATAGGTTCAAAGGTTTGACCAACTCCCCCATCCTATACCTTGTGAAATCATGCCCCCGTCTCTTTCACATTGCAGTTCCATAGCTAGCTGTGGTATTTTATTAAATTGTGCATTTACAAGATATATCAAAACATGCAGTGCATAACCAACAACACAACCATAGGCATCAACTTGATCACTTATTTAGAAAACATCCATCAATGGCAGTGCCTTGGCCTTGATATCATTTCCATGATTCATACAATATATACATCATGTACAATCAAAATATCATGGGTTCAAAACTGGGGTGTTACATCCTTCTAGATCTGCAGCTTCTTCTTTAACCAATGGGATTGCTTCAATACGATGCTTTCTTGAAAGCTTTTCTGGAATACTGTTTCTGGTGGACCTAGGGTTTGATAGAGAAACTCTATTTTTTCAACTTAGGTATATTTTAGATATGTTTGAATAGAAATATGCACCTCCTCAAGGAGAGCTGAGCATCATACTCATTTTCCCAAAGTTGTGATTAGAACTGCAAAATATCTTATGCCCTAGTTTTCGTCAATTTCTTCTGCAGAATTGCCTGATATTGTTTCTAATGCATCTGTAAAATTACTACTCCTCTAAGTTTGAAACTTCATAGTGAGGTATATTGGTCTGTCTTCTTTCCAACCCCTCAAGTTATAGAAGAATTTGTTTCACCAATTGGGACTTATGCTAAGTTTCCCAAGGTGATTTATTTCAGGATTTGTTCAACATAGAGAAATTGTATGGACTACCATGTGTCACTGTTTCACCTTCGGGGTCTGATAATTTTACCATAAGAACTAAATTCCATTCCCTATGTACAACATCTTGATAAATTTATTTTGAACCTTCCCATCCCGAGATATATCAATTCTCCCTAGGTCACCTGTTTAAGGATGAATTTTGGTAGGGGTCGTAACCCTACATTGGAGTAATCATATCTCCTATATTATAGCAAATATGAGGCTGAAACTTTTACACAAGGTACATCAGGATTTCATATTAGTCTTGTAAATGTTTCCACTCCTGATCCTTCTCCAATATCTAGATATAGAGAATGTCCCATCATGACTAGTTTTAGTCTTTTAGGGTTTTCAAGCATGAAACCCTAATCTTCAATAGATGTAGCTGTAACAGTGTTTCAGCTGCACAAGGACTTCTTTCAGGGTAGCTATGATACCATGTTAAGTTTTTAATTTTTGTACCAAATCTGATAACATTTAGCATTATAAAATCATAACCATATGCAAAAGGATCACTGAAATATATACAAGTGCAACCACACAAAAGAACACACAGATTTATCTTGGGAAACCCTCATGGGGAAGAAAACCCAACAAAAATTCGTATGTATAAGATGTATCAAAATTACAAGACAAGACCCTAGAAATATGAACCTATATATCCTATGCGTTATACACAAGTGAGTGTGTGTTCAAATGAGGAACACATCTCCTTTATTTATGCTCTTTTTGTCACTTGACTTTTAGCCTAACAAGTCGGCCCCACTTAATTAGTAACTGACTGGGACAAATTCATTTAGGAAGAATCAATACAATATTATATTATATTCATTATGGTGCTATTGACCCGACTTACAATGGAGGATTTACCTCACGACTCTATGATTACCAAATACAATAGTAACATCCCGACGGAGGAATAATAACATCTCCCTTAGGGTAGATCAATAAAATACATTCAAAATATCCTTTGAAGTTACAATGTTCCAACATTGATCTGTCCATATTCTACCTTCTTGATCTTGTAGACCCATCCGCATCTGACAAGCTTCTTATTTGAAGGAGGTGGAACCTGATCCCCAGACTGGTTCTCGAGGAGAGAGTTGTACTCCTCTTGCATAACAGCTTCCCACAGGGATTCCATGAAGCCTCTGCATAGGCCTATGGGTATGAAGATATAACTATGTAACAATGCATGGGAATCATTGGTTTGGTAGTTGTGAGTGCATGAGAATTCTCTTCAAACTAGGACTGCGTCCTCCTTAGATCCACTGGATCCCCCAGGAGGTCACCTGCATCTTGTGGGGTAGTCTGTGCATATATCTCTCTTAATCTCCTTGTCCTCTTTGGGGATATGGGATGTGGATCAACGTATTCATGCCCATTTTCTTCGTCAGGTTCAAAAATCAAATCTAAATCATGATCTAAACGAGTGGACATCATGGATGTTTGGTGTAGGTAGAGGAAGAACGGTCTCTTCATGTGACTCCAATGGTGCATACAAGGGTATTTCCTCAAACTAGACACTTCACTCAATAAATATCTTGTTTGCTGAGGGATCAACCTATAATTCTTCACATCATCGAGATATCCCACAAATATTCACGCGGTGCTCTGAGGATCTAATTCTTTCCTCTTTTCATAGGGTACGCGGGCCCATGCACATGATCCAAATATTGAGAAGTGGATGAATTCCAGTTTGCAACTACTCTATGCCTCAAAATAAGTCATGTCCTTGGCAAAACTATAAGGAGATCTATTCTATATGTAGTTGGCACAGTTAAGTGCCTCGGTCCATACTTTATAAGGAAGAGACCTTGCATGCAACATGCTAGAGGCCATCTCTTTGATGGATATGTTCTTCTGCTCAGCCACTTCATTCTTATGTGGAGTGTATGGTATTGTATGTTGCAACTTTATGCCTTCCTCTGAACAAATATGTTGAACATTCATGTTCACATATTCCCCCCCATTGTCTGTGCGGAGTATTTTGATCTTTCTCGCGGACTGATTCTCTGCAAGTACTTTGAAGTCTTTGAGATGCTAAAAAACTTCAGATTTCTTCCTGAGAAAATACACCCAAGTATATAGTAATAAATGATCAATAAATGTAAGCACATACCTCACCTTTATAATGGACATATGATTAAAGGGTCCCATCAGATCACTATGGATGAGATCCAAGGGAGAGGAGGCACTCTGAGCCTTCCCTTTTTCAAAATTCTCTTGAGGATGTTTGCCAAGAATACATCCTTGACAAACTCCTTTGGAAAATTGAATGTTGGGAAAGTCAATGACCATTCCTTGCTTGTAGAGTTGCTACATTTATCTGAAATTAAGATGACCAAATATTTCATGCCATAACCTACTACTATCATCAGTATGTGTAAGTAATAAGTAAAAATATGGTTCAATGAATTCATAAAAGGTGTAAATCCTAGATCTATGATTTACCTCACCAGTGGAAAATTTAGAGTTTCTTCATATGTCGAAGATATTCACAACATCAGGAGTGAATTGAACTAGCCCTCCTGATGTTGTGAATATTCAATAAATGGAGAGAATATTCCAAAACTCTCGATGAATATTCTCTCAAAGAATTCAACAGCAAGAGCATGTGCCTTGGAGCCCTTGAATTTTCCCATATCGATGAGCTTGTCTTGTTCTCGAGTTAGAGATTCAATAAAATCATTAAGAGTGGGAATGGTCCAGTTCTTACCAGAGGTGAGCCTCACTGAATGAAATGTGGAGATGAAAACAAATTATTCTAGTCCAACCTTTGAGAGAATGTATATAACCATCTGTGTTTCCTCCTTAGGTTTATTAACCCGCAACCCTTGAGTTGCAGCAGCAAATCCTTGTGTCTTGTCAAGAAATCATGAATATTGTAGGAGATTTGTGGATCCAAAGAGATCAACTCTACTTCAAGCATGTGTCCTTTCATCTAATATTGTTTGGAAAAGAGTCCTTTCATCTAATATTGCTTGGAAAAGAGTCCTTTCATGGTGGTCCAAACTTTATTGGGAGTTTTGCAAGAAGAAATATGGAAAAGAAGCTTAGGGGAGATATTCATGCAGAGGGCTCCATAGGCCTCATCCATCTGATTGAGGTATTTGGAATTTTCTATGGCTGTTGTAGGCTCAACCTTCGTGGCCATATAAATTCTATAGAATCATCTGTTTCGAAGAAATATCTCCATCTTTGCTTCCCATGCAAAGTAATTGTATGGTGTGATAATAGCTTCCTTTGGAAACTCCATTCTTTCAACGATTTTCAATATTTTGTACCTGCAAATAAATAATAATGGTGCACCTTTTCCTAGCAGCAGAGCTCTGATACCATGTATATGAGTGTTGAACACTTGCACATAAAGATATAGTTAGCAAGAGAGAACACACAACTTGCAAAGCAGAAAATAGAGAAAACCATAGAGAAGGAATGAAATAATTCTATATTGACATATGAAAAAGATTACTATATATATAATATTCCATGAGTAGCTTCGATGAGGTATGAGGAAGCGCGTCATAGTGCTGGTCTAGAGAGATCTACTACATCCCGCCAGTTATGCCCATCAGTTACAGAGTGAACCAAGGGGAGCCTGCATGGGAACCTACCTGGGTGTAGTATCTCTAACAATACTTTACAGGATATTCATCGGTAACAAATTTTGTCTTGAATATCCATTTGCACTTGACTAGATTTCTCCCTGGTGGGAGATTGACTAGATCCCATGTCTCATTCTTCTGGAGTGAATGGAATTATTCTTTCATGGTTTTTTCCCATATTGGATCTTCTAAATCTTAATCATATGTTTGTGGATCATATTCAATCATCAGATAACACTTCTTAGAAAATCATGGGTCCTTGACAGAAAGGGCACTCTTGAATTGAGATCTAGTTCTTCTAGGATCAATAGGATTCCCATCTAGTTCCCCAGATGCTTGAATGGTCTTTGCTGCCCATTTTTGTCTTGTGGGAGTGTTAGGATATGAAATTAAATCTTCATTATCAGACATATCAAAATCATAAAACTAATTAGAGTCTTCACTTACAATCAGAGGTGGTAGTGGTGAAGAGGACTCTCCAATTTATGTTGCTGGCATAGGCTCTTCTTCAAACTGAACACTTTGTTCAATGAAGGATTTTTTACTGCTCATGTTGATCAATTTTACCCTTTGGAATATTCCGAGTACCCAACAAATAGGAATTCTTGACTTTGGGGTTCCAAATCCTTTCTCTTTTCAGGTGGAATTATAGCCCAAGATCTAGAGCAAAAAAACTTGAAGTGTGACACATCAAGCTTGTGTCTACTCCAATATTTGAAAGGACTGACTCCATCCAAGGATTGTGAGGCACCATATTCTAGATATAGGTTTTATAGTTTATTGCTTTAGCCCAAAAAATTGGTGGCAAAGCTTTAGACTCAATCATGCAAGTGGCCATCTCTTTGAGAGATCTATTATTCCTCTCAGCAACACCATTCTACTGAGGTGTGTAAGGAATATAGTGTTGCATATGGATACCTGCATATTCACAAAATTGTATGAATTTGGATTTGACATAGTCACCACCATTATCATATATGAGGACTTTGAGCTTTCTTCCAGACTGGTTATCTACCAGAGCTTTAAAACTCTTGAAGAGGTAAAAAATTTCTGACTTGTGCTTGAGGAAGAAGGCCCAACAATATCTGGAAAAGTCATCAATGAAGGTTAGTACATATTCGGATTAACTCATTGACATATGAGGAAAAGGACAAGCTATATCACTGTGAATAATCTCAAGAGGTGCATAGGTTCTCTCATGGATGACTCTTTCATACTTTTTCTCTAGGTGTTTTCCTAGAAACATCCTTGACTAACTCCTTTAGAAAACTTTATTTTGGGTGAACCTATGACCACGTATTTTTCAAATAAATAAAATAAATAGTTGTATATAAGATGACTAAATCTTTCATGCCATAGCTTTCTAGCTTCATTAGCATGAGTGAGGAGAGCATAGGGGTTTAAGTAGGGCATTATGTGTGATAAATTGTGTACTTTAGATCCATAATCAACATAACCTTTTGCTATGACTCTACCATTCAACATATCAATGATTTAAAAATTATTGGGAGTAAATACAACCTTCTTAGGTGCCCAGTGTGAGTCATCTTATATATTGAAAAGAGGTTGGAAACAAGACCCAGGACATACAAAACATTATTGAAAGAACCATGGTCAAGATCTATTATACCCTTCCCTTTACATTCAGTTTCATAATCATCCCCCAATACAATATTAGGACCATTCGAATAATCAAGAGAGGAGAAGGCCTCCCTTGTTGAAGCCATGTGTCTTGAAGCTCCATAATGAATGATAAAGGAAGAGAATCTTACAGTTCTTGCAATGAGTGCATGGAATCTCTCCTTGTATTCAAAATTTGATGCACCCTCCTTATTATTTGTGCCTTCGAGAAAATAGATGTTGTGTTTTTTTAGAAAGTTGAGTCAACATATCAATTTGTTTCTTCATACAAGATCTCTCTATATGGAAGCCCTTACCATAGTATGTGCACTTCCTCATTTCATCTTTACCTTTCTTCTTCTAGGAATTATTCTTGGAGCTTGAAGACTCCTCATGATACTTGGACTTGTCTTTCTTTTGATCAGGAGGCTTCTTTGGATTATCCTTCTTCTTGCATTTGGAATCCATATTTGAATCTCTAGCAACCAAAGCTTGATCTTTGGAAGGTTTGATGGTGCCCATCATGACCAACTTATCTTGCTCCTTGGTCAAGGATTCCATGAAATCTACAAGTGAAGGCATATTCCAGTTTCAAATTGTCAACTTGATGGCATGGAAGGTTGATAAAAACAAATAATAGTTAGGGCCAAGCTTCGAAAGTATGGCCAAGACTAGTTTTTCATCTTTCTTTTTAATACCACACTGCTTTAACTAAATAACAAGGGATTTGAACTTGGAGAAGTAGTCTTGTACGGACTCAAAATTGCTTGGACTCAGTGAGACAATCTCATTCTCTAGTGAATGTCCCCTTGTTTAATCTGTCTTTCCAAATAAGGTTTGTATTTTATCCCATACTTCATTTGGTGATGTCAGTCCATCTAGATGGAAAAGAAGGTATCTGTAAATTCTTAGACATGAGAGACCATAAGCCTCATCCCTCTTGTTGTGCCACTTGATTTTCTCTGCAAAAGTATTAGGCTCAGCCTCAGTTTCCATGGTCACTCTGAAGAGGACCTTTCTCCTCATTAGATCCCCATTTGTGCCTTCCATTCGAAGTAGTTGAATGGAGTCAAGATGATATGGTGAGATTGATCCATTTCTTCAGCAATTGCGCCCCAAGGAAGACTGAATGCACTCCTTGAGAGAGTGATGATTAATCCTACAAAATAAATAAGAGAGGATGACAATAGAGCTAAAGGAGCTTTAATACCATGTGGAAATTAAGCCCATCCTTAGATCAATTGAACTCACAAAATTTGCTAGAAGACATGCAAAGATCCACTCAAAATTGGAGATTGAAATTGGTGCATAACATTTACTTGCATTGCATAAGTGTACATAGGCCAACCTTATATAGAAATAGGTTTTCCAAACATATCATTACATTAGGCATTCAAATTCCTAAGGAGGCAAGTTGAATCCTCTGAATAACAGGCTTACTAAAAGTAAAAAACCCCCTTAGGAGCATAAAACACTTTCCAAATTAGTCCAGGAAGGTCACGAATTGGATGAATGATGTATATCAACTAATAAGTGATGGGAATTCAATACACTCATGCTTTCAAGAGAGAAAAAAAGGAGGATGAGTTGTGCAAAAACATAACAGTTTCTATGTGACTAACTTTCAGTTTTTTACCTTAAAGTTGTTGGCAAGCAGTCTAAGTTTGGATAATGCAGGAAAGCGTACTTGTTAAACTAGGTAGTATATGTAGTTGTCAAAATATGTTGAAGGTGCTCCTGGAGATAGTTTTGGAAAGTTTTGACCAAGTGGGTGCCAACTAGCTAGTATAAGACCTAGGAAATTAATTAAAAATATTAATTAATGTATCCTAAGTATGGGAATGGGTTTTTGATTATTATAAAAATATTTTTTATTGAGACAATGTGATTCCATTATTGTGTATTATATTAATATTCATTTATATACTTCATATTTCTCCTACTCTTAAGTATGTATTGTATTTGTTTTAATTTCTAGAAAATTCATGGATTTTGTAAAGTATTCACAAAATTGTTGTTTCACTTAACGGGTATTTTGTGTCTCTTTTCCCTATAGTATTATTCCCTATGCAACATTTATAGCACTGTGCAATCATGAATGGTTGATACAAATAAGGAACGCTAGGTTTAAAACCTAACCATTATAGTAAAATCATGTATTCCACATGTATGATCTATGCTGGAATCCACACAATACATGTTACATTTTATCACATTGTTTTTTATGATGTCCTTTACACTATCATGGGCAATTGCTAGTTTTTACTAAAAATTATGCTCTTTCATTTTTGGGTAATAGCGATGAGATCATTCATCCATACACATGTTTAAGATGATATTTTTAGTTTATGACACACACCCATACATACAATACACATTGATCAATGATTATATTGTGATGATAAAACTCATCTCTCATTGGAAACTAGAAACATAAATAATAATAAGAATAATCATGGAGACACGGAAAAAAAATTCATTTGAATTTCAGTGCCTACAAGACTTCTTAGAGACCAAAATTACTAAATCAACCACTCACCACATACAACTGAATCGTGAAACTAGACTTTGGGATCCCCAAGAAATCGTATTGGAATAGATTGTTCAGTCTATAGTATACTGGATTTTCCCTTTTATAGAAACCTAAATCTTATTATGTAATATAATCAGTTTAGTAAAAGCAAGTTGCTATAGGACTTTCCACCTGTTTTAAATTAGGATCCAATTTTTTTAACCTATTGAAAGACGATGTTGAGATAACAACTTTGACCTTCTTCAATGATGTTTCAAGAATAAATATTGTTGTGTTCCTTGAGGATTTTTGAAACCCTACCCTCATCATTATAGTTGCCTTTCTTTTTTGTGGTGTGATTATTCAGTATTATTCATTCCCAAGAGAAAGAGGACCACATATGTGTGTTATTGATTATGTATAATATAAATATTTATATGTCTCATTTGACAGTCCATTTGCATGCTCTCGACTCGAACCTGTGACTTGTCAAATGTTAGTAAAAATATATGCACTATTAATTCGACATCAATTTCAACCACGGAGTCGTAGACCTAGAGGTGCAAGCATAGGAAATGCAGGATTGGATCCTAGTCTATCCTATTTTAATAATTATTGATTACAAACACACTTTAATGCAATAATAAAACAAACAAATAGAAATAACCCAACACCTTAAGAAGAATCCCTTCACAGGGAGGCCATGTCTCACGATTTAGGCCTTTAGTCTCTCCATTGGTGATTGAATCTACGAGAAACTCAAATTAAAGAAGTTAAAGTATAGGACAAGAACCAAACATGGATCTACTAACTAGGAATTAAAAGAACCACACCAATCTCTTAAATTTTGAGGAAAGGATATTTCAACCAATTCTCTAGTATTGTGGAGTCTATTTTAATATTATACAGTATAAGGTGCAGGGATGAAAATCAAACTTCATTGCAAGAAACCAGAAACAATCAATTAGTGCAAGCATAAAAGATTTAATTCATGAAAACAAAAACAGGAAAACAGTGCATGGATAATTGTCAAATTGTATGCAAATAAAAGAAACTAGTTTCACACTATGCAGGGATATAATCAATAAAATCACTCTAGCTTTAACTATGTTTAAATCCACATGTCAATCGAAAGGATCAAAATGGCTAGAATTCACATTTGAAGTGCTAACTCAACTTGTATCTTATCCTTACAATGAAAATTATACAATGGAAGTTGTAACTTTTTACAATGAAAGTTATACAATACCTTAATCTTACAAGGATAACCTAAATCTAATTCACCAATTGAAAATAATTGACTGCTCTAACCTTGATTTTGTGAAGTACCAAAATTAATAGACATGCACTCAATGTGTTATAGATTATTTGTAAGCCAAATTTGAGTGAAGTTAAAGCTTTGATTATTTGATATAATGAGTTTCATTTTCATAGTCACTTGGTGTTCATATGTAATTATATTAGGTCACTATTGACAATTCTTTATAATTTCAAAAATCAGAAGACAATGCATTAATCACTCTATAAACTATCCAAAAGACATTTGACAATACACATAATCATGAATATTGTACACAATATTTACATATATCTTTACAATGATCATTGGTCAAGCAAGTTATATTAAATAACAGGATATACAAATACTATTCCAAGTAAATACAAAAGTATAATTTGATTATATAACAAGAATCAACAAGTATAACAATTGATTCTTTTTCTTTACAAAAATAGAGTCTAAACAGTTACAAATTTATACAAGTCTAAATAAAGATCCACTTGTGAGTTCTGCAATTTAAAGACTACCAAGAAACTTATTATGTGCTAGCATGAAACTTCTTCATATACATCTATAAGATATTCTCTACACTTCAAACAAGGGAATGCACAACACTATTGCTAATAAAATGGGATCAATATTAAGGGAATAAAACCTAGTAATCTAACTTATCTAAATTTTGACAAAACAAAGTATTTGAGGTTTATTCAAAAGACTGATATAAAACTCTGCATATACATAAAATCATTAGCAGGATGAGAATTCATTCAAGTTGGAACATATACAAACACACAACTATGATCAACAAACAAATTAATGAGAAGGAAAAGATAGCAAGAGCATATTTGCTACATAATCTAGCTAAAACATGAGGCAATTCCAGACACAAAACTATCAACCATGAGTTAGACAATATCATAAACAGAACAATTAAATGACAGGCTATATAATACTATAACATGAGATTAAAACAAAAATAGAGAAATAAATTTGACCTTCGTTTTCCTTAGTTGGGCCCCTAGCTAAGTCCACGAAGTCAAATAAACACTTCATATCAAAACAAAGACAATATAATCAATATCTCAATCTTTTCATTAACATAGCTTCGTAGAAATTACATAGAAACACTAATTCATAGCTTGGATCTCTAACATTGTTTATAGAGTACAATTGCCAAGGTATATATAGCCATTATGAACCTTGATTTACTTTAATTACATAATATTTAGTTACATGACTCATAACATTAACATAATAGAAAACTACAACTTGCAATATTTCTCATTAGCGAAACTAGTGATCATGAACATTATTGTTGAGGTGGGAGTTCCATATGGCATTGTTTGATTTGAACAATTGAGAACCAGCCACAACACAAATCTAGAAAATCACGTTTTAATTAACACGTGTATCTCCCAATCCGTTAAGAATTTTAGAAAATCGCTCGTTGTTGAACTAATGGACCCATTATAGAAGTGGGTTCTCAACCATTTTTGAATATTCCCCATCGATTGAGGGAAATTGAGCGTGAAAATTGCTTCCAGGAATAATGACGAGAACTATCCATTTCTTTAACTGACCTGAGCTGTTCATAATTTTGATTAATCTCCCCCGTATGCTGGAAAATTGAGATGGCGAGCTGAGGTGGGCACCATTCCATCTTGGCTTCATAATGCATGTCTCCGATTCTAATTATCCCACTTACAACCATGCTAAGCCTGACAATTTGAGTCATTTAGTACCAAAATCACTTGAACTTGTCTATCACAAGCAAATTAGTCAAAAATCATAAATTAACTTCAAAAACATTGAAAATAATGAGTGTGTTTACCTTCTTAATTGCTTGTGGTGGATATTTTAGGGCAAAATGGCAGAGGTTAGTGGAAAAAGGAGGTTTAGCTAGGCAAAACTCACGATGGTGGAATGAAGAGAACTAAGGAAGAAAATGAACAAAAATGAGGCCTGACATCAACATTCTTAGATGAATAGTACTCTTTTGAGGGAATTTCGTTTTTCATTGAAGTGTGTTAAATTGGATAGAATTTGAAGTGGTGAAATTTTTTATCGTGATTTAAAATGATGAGAGCTTTAATGTTTTTTACATGTTCTACCAGAGTTCAAACAATACACTTTCACTGATTTGGGAAAAGAAAACTAACATCCTTTGAAATTATATTTGAATTAAATAGGATGATAACAAGGAACTAAAATGTCTCTTCTACAGGGGCAGTGCAATAAAATGTTGTTTGCAATGTTTTGGCAATTTCTATATAGTTGGATTAAATGTATGTTGCTTTGATCTGACCTCCAACATGTTTAGTAGTGCTATAATCAATTTCATCTGACAACCAAATGAATTTACGAGAAAAAGGTGTGATATATGTGAGTTTGTTCTATCATTTTATTTTACGTTGATATATATGTATGGATATCCATTCTTTTTTCTTATATTCATTATTTGCTACAGTGATACTGTAGACAATTACATAAGTGAAACCATGAAACAAACACGTGTTTTTTGGTATATAGGGAATTCCTTTTACCATGTATTCAATATATAATTATGTGGGAGTAACCTATACAATTTCTCTTGACCATTCAAGGCCCATCTTTATTTGATTTGTAAAAATACTTTGGATAATCCGCTAACCCTGTGCAAGATTTTTTTTAGATGAGGCTAATCCTGGGTCGCGGCCAACTCCAATGTTGGATGGAAAAACGATATGCCCACCACAAGAGTTACCCAAAACCAGGATTGTGCAAAGACGATGTCCTCATTGGAATCCCTATAGCTTGTTGAAATAATGTAACTTCGAAGAATATTCTACTTGTACTTCACATTATTATTATTCCTCCTTGGGGAGATGTTACCGATGTAAAAGGTCATGTAAATATCATGAGGTAAACCCTCAGTTGTAAGTTGGGTCAATACCACCCAGAAAAATTATTATATTTATTATTGTGAAGTATACCTAGGTAGGTCAGCCCAGTTACGTAAAATGTCAGTTGGGAAACTAGTATAAATAGGGAGGCACCCTCTCTATTTATACACACTCACTCACACTTGTATTTCACAAGAGAGAGAAAGAAGGAGAGACAAATAAGGAGGAGGACCAGTGTCTTTGGTGTCTTGGATTTTATGCTTGGGGGTTGGTCTCTCACGTGATGAGACTTTGTTCTTTGGTCATTGCATACTCGCAATCTATATTGAGGAAGTTTTGTTGGGTTTTTCCCTTTAAGGTTTTCCCAAGATAAATTGTTGTGTACCTTGTGATTGTGTTTCTTTCAATGATCCTCTTTATGTTGTTATTATGAAAATGTATTGAATGCTAATCAAGTTAGGACTTAAGCTATGCGACTGTAGAAAAATTAACATGGTATTAGAGCCATCCTAAAAAGAGCAGCTTTCATGAGGTAAAACTCTCTCTCCTTCTTCAGACAAGGAAATTAGAGTTTTCTCATAAAGTGGAATTTTTTAGTGCAAGTGACATAGGGAAGTATGCCCTCCTAGGCACATATTTTGATACCTAGGTGGAAGTTTTCTAGTGGGTAGATCCTCTAGAAATTCAAGCCCTAGTTTGGCTTGAAACCAGAAATTGCAATCCATGATCTTGCAAGTCCAGTTTCAAGGATTATTATTTGGATTCTTCATAAAATGATTGTACCATCATACTCGCCTCAGTCAAGCGCATCTTTTGGTGAGTACAGTTTTTATTTTTGAGAAATTTTCATTTTTTGTCATTTTCTAATCTCTGGGATAGGATGTCTCCAAGCATTAAGCTTAATGACAATTTTGAATGTAGAAAAATTCTATGCTTGGAAATATAGAATAGGACTCATTCTATAAGAGAATGATCTTGCAAAGTTCATTAAGGGAGTTGTGTCGGAACCTGAATAAGATGAAGAAAAAGAAACATACAAGAAAGATATGATTAGGGCTAAGAGGATCATAGTTGATTCAATCAAGGATCACTTGATTCCCCAAGTAACCTCTAAGGATACAACTAAGGAGATGTTTGATGTTTGATGCCCTATCAGGAATGTATGAAGGAAGAAACATCAACTAGAAGATGAACTTGAGAGCCCAACTCGAAAGTACAAAGATGAGAAAGGGTGAATCTATCCATGAATACTTCACAAGGGTCTCTCAATTCAAAGAACCACTAGAAGCAATTGAAGACAAGATTGATGAAATTGAACTAGTAATGACCTCTCTCAATGGTCTTACTAGACCACGGGACTTCTTCATCTAGACACTCTGTGCAAGGAAGGAAATCCTAAAGTTTGATATCCTATGGGAAGAATGTATTCAAGAAGAAGATAGAGTAGCTAACGGAGAAGCACTACTTAGAGAAGATGACCATGCTCTAACTACTCATATCGGAAGAAGAAAATGAAAGCATCATTTTAAGAAGCAAACACATAAGGCTTCTTATCCTCCCAAGAAGTTTCAAAAGAATAAAAGGGAGATTACAAGAAGAAATATGATCCTCTTATCAATGTTACCATTGTGATAAGATAGGACACATTGCAAGAAATTGTCTGACAAACAAAGAAGAATTTAAGAGGAAGAATAACAAAAGACATCATGCTAACTTAGCAAAAGAGGAAGAAGAAGAACCTCCTAGGAAGTTAGAAAAAGTAGAAGTTGAAGAATATGTTCTCTAGAAGATGTATCTGTCACTAGAGGGGGGCCTATATGAACTGAGAGGTCACTCAGAAGAAGCCTTTATCCATGATCAATATTTTCCTATGCACTTATGGGCTGAAGAAGCAAGGACAACGGTATATGTCCAGAAAAAATACTCCATAGTGCACTTAGATTCAATACACCCGAAGAAATGTTCACAAGAAATAAACATAGGCCCAGTCACTTCAAGATATATGGTTTTCTAGTGTTTGTCATATACCAAAAGAGAAAAGAACAAATTTGGATCCTTCTGAAAAGAAAGGAATACTTTTTGGGTATTGTGAGGTATCCAAGGCCTTCAGAAAATGTATACTAGGTTACCATTATATGGAAATTAGCAGGGATGTAATCATTAATGAAGATGAAACTCTTAATAAGTTGAGAACGTGTCAACCTGAAGAAACATATGAAGAAGAAGTTGTATCCCCAGAGCTGTAGAACTGATGAAGGAAGTTACACCTTCTCATGATGATGAGATTTCATAAGAACATGATATGTTGGAGCCCCAAGAACATACCCACATGAATATCTCCCACAAGATAAATCCAGCTTGGGTCTGTGATATTATTCAAGAAGTAGAAACTTATGGTGCTCTAGAAGGCTCCACAAGGCAGAGTAAGAAGCCAAAGCCATTTCCTACTTATGTGGAATTGATATATGATCTTATAGACAAAGAACCTACTTGTTTTGAAGTAGTTGTTCAAAATAAATAATGGGTAGAAGCTATGATGGAAGAATACCATTCCATAATGAAGAATGATGTATGGGAAGTAGTTCCCAAGCCTAAAGGAAAAAGTGTGGTATCTTCCAAATTGATCTACAAGATAAAACATACAACCGATGGAAGTATTGAGAAGTACAAATCCATATTTGTGGCCCGTGGATTCTCTCAAAAAGAAGGAATCGATTATGAAGAGGCATTTGCTCTTGTAGAAAGGTATACTTCTATCAGAACCCTCATGGCACTAGTAGCCAAGACTGAATTGAAGTTACACTAGATGGATGTGAAAATAGCCTTCCTAAATGGTATTATTGAATAAGAAGTGTACATAGAACAACCAAAAGATTTTTAAGTCGAAGACATAAGAACACATGCCTGTAAATTGAAGAAGGATATGTACAGACTGAAACAAGCTCCAAGAGCTTGGTATGGAAGAATCAATAGTTTTCTGACGAGCTTGGGATTTACCAAAAGTAAGGTTGATCCTAAAATTTACTTCAAGGTTATGGATGCTGAACCTGTCATATTATTGTTTTATGTGAATGACTTACTCAAGACAGGTAATGAGAAGCAAATATCAGAGTGTAAGAAAAATCTCATTGCAAAATTCGAGATGACAAAACTTGGATTGATGCATTATTTTCTAGGTCTTGAAGTATGGCAGAACCCAGAAGGAATATTCCTTAGCCAAGGAAAGCATGCAGTGGAAATCCTAAAAAGTTTTGACATTTTGGAATGTAAATCCATGGCCACACCCATGGATACACACTTGAAATTAATGGTTGATGCTTCTTAAGAATAAGTGGATGTGACACTATACAAACATATCAATGGTTCATTGATGTATCTGGTGAATAACTGACCATATATATTCTTTAATGTGAACACTTTGAGTTAGTATATGGCTGAACCTATACATGCTCACTTGGTAGCTACAAATCATGTGATAAGGTACTGAAAATGTACTATAGACTATGGTCTTAGTTGTACTAGAGATCATGACTTTAGACTGTATGGTTATACAGATTCAGATTGGGCAGGAAGTGTCTTAGATAGAGAGAGCACTTCAGGGGGATGTTTCAGTCTGGGGTTAGCCACGATATCATCGATAAGAAGGGAGAAGTCCTATGTTGCTCTCATCACTGTAGAAGCGGAATACATTGCAGCTTGTTATGCAAGTAGTGAAGCCATATGGATTCGGAAGTTGTTATCATATCTATTTGATCTTGAGATGGATGTTACCATGATTTTATGTGATAACCAAAGCTGCATGAAGATGATAAAGAACCTCGTGTTCCATGATAATATGAAGCACATAGAAATCTGGTACTTCTACATTCATGACATGGTGCAGAAGGGATCTATAAAGCTCCAATATGCGAGCACAGATGAATAGGTTACATATGTGTTAACTAAGCCTCTGTCTCATGTGAAGTTTGAACACTTCCAAGACAAGATTGGTATTGTCCTTAAGGACTTCCCTTGAAAGGGGGAGCAGTATTGATATTATGAAATTATGATCACAACAGGTAGATTAGTTAGGATCAATCATCCTTAAACTTGATCCCGTAATTCCAAAAGGAAGGATTGCCTTAAATGTTGACCTTGTTGGACTGGATCCCATAATTCTAAAAGGAAGGATCGTCCAAAGATGTTTATGTTAGGATTGATCATCCTTATAATTGATCTCGTAATTTCGAAAGGAAGGATCGTCTTAAATTTTGATCTTGTTGGACTAGATCCCATAATTCTGAAAGGAAGGATCGTCCAAATATGTTTATGTTAGGATTGATAATCCTTCGAATTGATCTCGTTATTCCGAAAGGAAGGATTGTCTTAAATGTTTATCTTGTTTGACTGGATCCCGTAATTATGAAAGGAAGGATCGTCCAAAGATGTTGATGTTAGGATTGATCATCCTTAGACTTGATCTCGTAATTCTGAAAGGAAGGATCATCTTAAATGTTGATCTTGTTGGACTAGATCCCGTAATTCCGAAAGGAAGGATCATCCAAGATGTTGAAGTTAGGACTAACCATCCTTAGACTTGATCTCATAATTCCAAAAGGAAGGATTGTCTTAAATTTTGAATTCAAAGGACTAACCATCCTTAGCCTTGACCCCATAATTCTGAAAGGAAGGATTGTCTTAAATCTTGATGTGGAATGACTAACCATCCTTAGAATTGATCTTGTAATTTTGAAAGGAAGGATCATCTTAAATGTTGATGTGGAAGGATGTTAACACAAAAAAATGTTCACCTAGCTCTACATGGTCTAAGCCTCATACATACATCATATTTTTACCATATTTCCCTTAATTTTGACCTTCAAAATTGTATTTCCACAAAAAATGGCCCAAAACATTATTATTTACTATGGTTTGCCCTCACTTTCTCCAAAAAATCGGTCAAAGATCCTAAAAAGGGGCAAAAACCCTAAAAAGGGTTCAAACCCTAAAAAAGAGAAAGGATAAAAAAATAGGAAAATACCATGGGTCGGAAAATACCATGGGTAACCACATTGGGTCAAAAAACCCTAGAGCCATTCTATAAATACATTGTGAAGACCTCTCCCAAAACACCTTTTTTCAACCTTTTTTCCTATTTTTCATTTTGTGAGTACGCTACACCTTTGCTCTCATGAATTCACACGCACTTTTTCCATCATCCTATCGCCATACCATTCCCACGTTAGTAGGTCGATACATTCTCCATACCCACCTGGAGAACCAGCCTGTGGAGAGGTAGACCACTTTCGAGACGACCACGGTGGCCCACTTTATCAGATCCTTGTTTTTCCAGGTTAGCTACATGCTTGTCTTCAGTTTCTTCCTTCATCTGTCACCGATCGGCCCCCCTCGCGGTTGATCCGAACCTTTACAGCGTTAGTGCCTTCTTCCCCGGCCCCTGTTGGCTCTGTCTTTTTTAATTTTTCCCTGTTTGGTGCCAGTCACACTTATAAGGCTACAATTCGCAAACCAGTTGCTCATTTTCACCCGATAAGCACGACCTAAGTGATGACTTTAGCCTCGATACGCACGATCTGGATCACACAGCCAGATCACACCTGTCCTGGCTTCCGAAGCGACCCCAGTCGCCCCTGTGACCCTGGTCCGAGCGACTCAGTCATGTCTTACCCTCTGGTTTGCACAACTGGAGTGTTTTCTGTCCAGATCATTTTTGCATCCCTATTTCACACGACCCATATCACACTTGTTTCATCGATAGGTACGGCTGTCAGTTTACAGATTGTTTTTTATGCCTGTTTTAGACCCATGTCTATCCCAAACCCCTCTCCAGACCTTTTTTTTTCTAGAATTGATCTGTTACAGCCCCTTTCTTGTTTCATGTAAAGAGTTCCTTATTACTCATTTGTTTCAAGATTGGAAGGAAAAGAAATTACATACAGGTGCACATAAATTCACACCAAGTGAATACGCTCGGTTCATGACCCCAAGCAGAGCCTTAAAAGAAATTAATTAACTTAATAAAATTCGGATTGGGGTATAAACCCCATCCACTTAATTGTGGGAAGTACTTGGGGATAGCCCTAAAACTCATTGTGAGGAGTATCACAGGAATCCCAAAGTAGCTAGCCATTGAGAGGACCTTCCAAGCGAAAAGGGAAACGATCCCTACCTGATTGACTAGTTATCACCCATGAGGAAAAATAAGAGTTGTTGTTTGTGGAAAATTGGTTATCAGTTTTACTTGAGCCATGGAGTGAGGAGTACTTCCCCAATACAAAAGCTGTCAAACAACATTGGTGGTCAAGTGACTCCCTTGAACCATTAGGAAGTTGATTAAACCTGGGGTCCATATTCACTCCCAATCAATAAAACTCAGCCAATCACCACATCATCATTTCTCCTCTACCTTACTCCTATTGGCTAGGGGGCACACCCCTCAGTTCGGTTCTTTGAAACTTCACTGTCGAATCCATCTTCGACGTCACTCACCCCCTTCAGATCCACACATGGCCTATCAGTCCGATTCATATTCCTACCAATATGAACCCACTTTGTTCACTGGCCCATCTAGCCCCATGGCTGGTGCGCATCCAGATCCCTTCCAAGGAGGGATAGTTGGCATTGGACCTACATCCTTGCCACCCATCATAATCGATATCCCTTCTAGTGGGCTCATCACCACTGCACATGCTGTTGTTGGTACGCTACCCACTAGTGGCGGCCCCACACCAGCTACCGTGGTTCCTACCATACCACCTTTTATACCTAGGGGAAGTGGCCCTTCCACATCCACTCTGACTATTCCTACTATTCAACTTCATCCACCCCCAGGCATGCATGGGACCTACATTCCTACAGCCATCAGCACCATTGCTAGTCCTCCTCGAGCCAACCTCGGTTCTAGCCTACCCTTCATGGCTAGTCTCAACCTGCCAGATTTGGAAAGGTTAACAAATGAACCCATTAGTCATCAACCAAACTGGCCTCCCATGCCTACAAAAAATCCCTCAAACATCTTAACATTTGAGGGAAAGGTGTTTATGTATTTGTAACTTCAGGATGTATTCACTTGTATATCTTATGTATTGTACCTCGAGGTTTATTCCAGGAAGTATCTATAATGTAATTGAGTCATGTCATGCCCTAATGTTCTGATCAGGAGATTCAATAAGTAAATAAGTCATGTAAAGTAATTGAGGTTAACCCTCCATTGTAAGTCGGGGAAATAGTCCCCACAATTGTGTCAAGGTTAACCCTCCTTGTTGACTAGAGGGCAAAGTCCCCACAATTGTGGGGCACTAGGGTTATTAGACTCTCCTAGAGATGTCGGCCCTAGTAAGTAATTGTTAAGTGGGGCCGACATGTTGAAGTGGACATTAAGTGAATGAAAGAATATAAATAGAAAGTGAGCCTCTCTATTTATTACACACTCACTCACTCACTGGGGCGCATGAGTGAGAGAGGAGGAGCTCTCTCAAATGAGAGAGAGAGAGAGAACAAGCTATTGGAGATCATCTTTATGTTTTTAGGTTTTACTACTGCCATTGGTGCTCATTCTATCTCTGAGGAAGTTGCAGGGTTTTCTCCTTTATGGTTTCCCCGAGGAAAATTTTGTGTCTCTTGTCTCTTGTGTTTATTGCTGTAAATGTTAGTCTCTCAGATAAGATCCTAAGATCATATTGCTTAAATGATAAAAATATAACATGGTATTAGAACTAACCTGAGAAGAAGACATTGTGCAGCTGCAGAAGCTAGGTCTTCTTTCTTTTAGGGTCTCTCTCCAAAATCCATCAGCAAAATTATGATAGGATGACTCTCCATTGAAGCACACATCTTTTTGTCGAAGCAGAATTCGATTCCGGGCATTTTCAGTTTTTGGTGCGGGAAATTAGGGATTTTTACAGAAGAAGAATTTTTGAGTGAGACTGGCATATGATTCCTCTCCTCATAAAAATCGAAGTTTAGAGACCTAGGTCGAGATTTTTGGTTGGGTGTAACTTCGGGAAATTCAAACCCTAGTTTGACCTTGGGCTGGAAAAACCCTAAATACTAAAACTCATAATTTTTGGTAAATTCGCTATATCTTGGGATTTAAGAAGTCTCAGGGGCCAAAAATTTCACAGGTCGAAGATAAAATACTAATGTAGAATTTTTCCAAGTTTCAACCTTAGATTCACTATATTATAGGAGATATGATTCCTCCAAGTTAGGGTTCCAACCTCTTCTAGGATTCATCCCTAAACGGGACACCTGGGGAGAATTGCTATAGCTTGGGCTACGAAGGTCCAAATTAAATTTATCAAGATGTTCCAAAAATGAAACATACTTTAATTTATTTGGTATAATTTTCAGACCTAGAAGATGAAGTAGTGACATGTGGTAGTCCGTACAACTTCGCTATTATGAACAGTCTTGAAACAAGTCACCTTGGGAAACCGCTCATAAGTCCCAATTGGTGAAACCAATTATGATGAAACTTGTGGTATTGGAATAGGAGTAGATGAAGCTACCTGAGTAGGAAATTTAAAACATAGAGAATCATTACGTTCGGACATACTGCAGAAATAGTATCAGGAATTTCTGTAGAAGAAATTGGTAAACTAGGGCTTCCTGTTCCAAGAGCTTCCCTCCACTGTTTTTAGAAAAGGAGTACATTGGACAGATCAACTTGAAGAGGTCTACCTTTCTATCCAATCAGATCTGAAAGATTCAAAGTTTTGAAAATTAGGGTTTCTTTGACAAACCCTAGATAAACCAGCTCCTGAACTAGGACGAACACCTCAAATCGGTAAGATCTAATATTTTGCCATTTTCATTTGAGGTTCTTATTTCAAAGTAATCTATCACATCAACTTTATGACAAGCTTGGTGAGGATGACAACTTCCAAGCATGGAAGTATAGGATGTCACTAGTTCTTGAAGGAAATGAATTGGACACCTACATAAGTAGAGAGGTTCCAGTTCTAGAGGGAGATGAGGCTAAAAGCCTTACACAAGAAGAAATTGGTCAAGGTCAAGAAGATCATTGCTGATTCAATCATGGATCAACTTGTACCACAAGTGTCTTCCGTAAAGACGCCGAAAGAGATGTTTGATTCCTTAACCAAGCTATTTGAAGGCAAGAACATAAATCAGAAGATGACTTTGAGAAAATAGTTGAAGAATGTGAAGATCCAGAATGTAGAGACCATACAGTCATACTGTTGAAGGGTCTCTCAAATCAAAGAATAACTTGAAGTGGTAGAAAAAGAAGTTGAGAATGCAGCAGTTGTGATAACTACCTTGAATGGCCTCCCAGGATCATGGGATTCATTTATTCAAGGAACGTATGCCAGAAGGAAGTGATTACTTTCAGCAGAATCTGGGAAGAAGAAGAAGCTTGACTCATAATAAGAGAAGAGAAGATGGGAGCAAATGAAGATCAAGCTCTCACGATCCAAAGAATATCCCTCAAGCGATGAGGAATATGAAGGACTCAACTCTTGAAGAACCTCTACATCTTAGCATTTGGATAAGAAATGATGAATGAAGAAGATGATGAAGCTGAAGGCTCAAGAAGGATTCTACCCAGGAAACAAATAAAGATAAGTATTCAATTGTCATTTCATGATATTGTTTTTTGTTATGCATTTGTTTATATTCAGTTGATGTATTATGCATGATAGAATGTTTGCATTAATGACAATATACTACTAATATGCATGTGATGGGTAAGTAGCTCATGGTGCTATACAACTCTCCATTACTACTTATCTAGAATGAAACCTCTTTGCTGACATATTGGATTAGTGCACAATCTCAATGTTGTCCTGGTAGAGATGGAAGGCATCTAGAAAGTTTCCGTGAGATATGGATGAATATTGTATTGGATGAAATAGTTGCATGATTATATCTTTATGCATACGAATTTACCATTATGAATATGCATTATGAAATGTTTCTAATCATATAACTAGTGCATTTGACTTGTAGGAAAGATCGCGTACAATCACCTACAAGAAAATAAGGATGAGACTTGTTCCAAAAAACAAGTGACGACAGTTCAAGATTCACTCTAATAATCCAAAATGAAGAATGATGTCTAGGATGCAGTATCGAGACCTGAAGAGAAGTTCATAGTTCCATCATGGAGTAGATGGAAACATCAGGGGATACAAGGTAGGATTCGTAGCATGAGGCTTCTCATAGAAAGAAGGCATAGACTATGAAGAGACATTTGCATCCAGGGGGAGTTGAGGCATATGACAAGCAGACTCATGTGTGAAAATTAAAGAAGGCCTTGTACGAGCTCAGAAGACACCTATGGGATAAAACATACATGATGAGCTTGATGAAGATCTTAACATTTTCTACAAGGTTGAAGATGAAAGCCTATAGAGGATAACACACTCACAGATGGGTGTGAGAATAAATTTTGAAAAGGTTCAAAATAGAGGATCTTGGTATCTAGTGACCCTAGATGGATACATAGAATAATAGTAGCAGAGGAAGATACTTGTCACTCTAGTACAAAATGTTTCAATGCATAAAGTACGAAAGACAGAGGTTGAATGATGCTTCACTTCAGAGGGAGTGACTACAGAAGATCCTGAGGTTCGACATGGTACAACAAGATGGACAGATTACTGATGACTCTAGGCTTTACTGAGAGTAAAGTGGATTCCATCCTTTGCTTTAAGGTTGAAGGCAGAAGACCAGTGATGCTCCTCTTATATGTCGATGAATTGTTCCTAACAGAAAAGAGGAACTCATTAAAGTTGCAAGAAGGATACTTGCTGCCGAGTTCGAGATGAAGTACTTGGATATGATGCACTACTTTTTAGGCATGGAGGTGTGGCAGAATCTCCCTGGGACAAGGTAAGTATGCAGTAGAGATCCTGAAGAGGTTCAGGATGATGGGATGCAAGGCCATGACCACACCTATGGCATCAAACCTGAAGCTATTGAGTGTTTCTTCATCATAGTCAGTTGATGCCACGATGTATCGTCAGATTATGTGTTCCTTGATGTACATGACGAATATGAGACCGGATATTTGCTTTGCTGTGAACACATTGAGACATGTTCACCCAATGGTTGCAAAGCATGCAGTGAGGTACCTGAAGGGTACAGTTGACTATGGGATCAAGTATGAAGCAAATCAGAAGACTAACCTAGAGGGTTATGCAGATTCGGATCTAGCAGGCAGTGCC
Source organism: Pseudotsuga menziesii (assembly GCA_001517045.1). NCBI lineage: Eukaryota > Viridiplantae > Streptophyta > Pinopsida > Pinales > Pinaceae > Pseudotsuga > Pseudotsuga menziesii. The sequence goes on from LPNX011197777.1 coordinate 183,384, forward strand.
ATTAATAGAAAGAGCACTTTGGGATGCTGGTTCAGTATGGGATTAGGTGTGATCTCTTGGTTTAGCAGGAAGGAGTCCTGTATGGCACTAAGTACAGTCGAGGCAAAATATGTTGCCACTTTCTCGGCTATTTGGGAGGTAGTATGTTTCTTTTGAAAACTACTATTTGATTTGATTGATCTGACTTGGATTTTTGTATGATGCAGAGAGGAGTAGTGAAGCTCCAGTTTGTGATCCAAATCAAGATCTCTCGAAAGAGGGAGTTCTAGCATAGCTGGTGAGACAGGTTTTCTGAGCATAAATCCTGGCAAAGCTCGTAGGTTGCTTAGACATAATTGGTCATGTAGGTTTGCCTCGGATGTAATTGGTCCTGGAAAAGCTCGCAGGTTATCCTTGGACATAATCAGCCCTGATGTGATTCTATGCTAAAAATGGCCAGAGTGAAGTTTGAGTACTTTAGGGAGAAGCTTGGTGTTCTCCAGATGGAGGTTCCTTCCAAGGGGAAGTGATGAGTCCATGATCCCTTCTGACATGGTGAGAGGATTGGTTCCTTCCATGGTCAGATGTAAGTGCAGAGATGCTCTGATATGATTGTGGGTTGTGTTACCACATGATCAGTGCAAAGCCATTCTAATGTGATTGAGGGATGTGTTCCCACATGATCAGATATAAGTGCTGAAGGCCATTCTCTGGGATAATGGATGCTGGTTCGTTACCAGGAACACTTAGCTTAGTGTTGAGAGGCCATTCTTTAGGAGAATGGAGGCACCTGGTCAGTTACTAGGAACACTCAGCTTAGTGCTGAGAGGCCATTCTCTAGGAGAACGGAGGCACCTGGTCAGTTACCAGGAAATTGATTCAGTCTGGGACTAAAGCTCAACTTAATGCTAAGAGGCCATTATCTGGGAGAATGGAGGCACCTGGTCAGTTACCAGGAAATTGATTAAGTCTGGGACTAAAGCTCAGCTTAGTCCTGAGTGGCCATTCTCTAGGAGAATGGAGGCACTTGGTCAGTTACCAGGAATTTTTTTCATTCTAGGATTGACACTCATCCTAGAGCTAAGAGCCATTCTAATGTGACTACACGATGTGTTCATTTCCCATAGTCAGATATAAGTGTTGAGCCCTTTTTACATGGTTGATGTGTTCATCCCATGGTAATATATAAGTGATGAGCCCTTCTTACATGGTTGATGTGTTCATCCCATGGTAAGATATAAGTGTTGGGCCTTTTTGACATGGTTGATGTGTTCATCCCATGGTCAGATGGGAGTCCTAGGTCTTTCTGACATGGTTGATGTGTTCATCCCATGGTCAGATGTGAGTGCTGGGCTTGCCTTTCTGACATGGTTGATGTGTTCATCCCATGGTCAGATGTATGTGCTGGGTGGGCCTATCTGACTGGGTCAGATATAAGTGCTTAAGAAGATGAAGACCTACCCAGAGGCTAGGCCTACAACCAGCATGAAAAAGGGTTGGCTCTATAGAACTTCCTATGACGATAAGAATGAAGAGATAGCACCATTTGATTCAGATAGAGAAAGCAGTGATGATGATGATGATCCAGTGATGATCTAGATCCAGTGATGATCCAGACTTGATGATGATCCAGTGATGAGCCAGACTTGATGAAGATGACTTGACAATGAAGATGACTTGAAGATGAACATGACTTGAAGATGAATATGACTTGATGATGATCCAGATGATACAGAGAAGAATGCTTGTGATGATAAATTGTGTCAAGAGAATACCTTCCCAGTTAAGAGGGAGTGTTGATGTATTTGTAACTTTGGAATGTATTCATTTGTATATATTATGTATTGTACCCCGATGTTTATTCTGGGAAGTATCTATAATGTAATTGAGTCATGTCATGACCTAAGATTCCAATCGGGAGATTCAATAAGTAAACAAGTCATGTAAAGTCATTGAGGTTAACCCTCCATTGTAAGTCGGGGCAATAGTCCCCACAATTGTGTCAAGGTTAACCCTCCTTGTTGACCGGAGGGAAAAGTACCCATAGTTTTGGGGCACTAGGGTTAATAGACTCTCCTATAGATGTTGGCCCTAGTAAGTAATTGTTAAGTGGGGCCGACATGTTGAAGTGGACATTAAGTGAATGAAAGAATATAAATAGAGAGTGAGCCTCTCTATTTATTACACACACACTCACTCACTGGGGTGCATGAGTGAGACAAAAGAATATCTCTCAAGTGAGAGAGAGAGAACAAGCTGTTGGAGATCATCTTTATGTTTTCAGGTTTTACTGTTGCCATTGGTGCTCATTCTATCTCTGAGAAAGTTGCGGGGTTTTCTCCTTTATGGTTTCCTCGAGGAAAATTCTTTGTGTCTCTTATCTCTTGTGTTTATTACTGTGCATGTTATTCTCTTAGATAAGATCCTAAGATCATATTGCTTAAATGATAAAAATATAACAAAAGGCAGGTGAGGACCCTCAGAACCATATCATGTCTTTCCACTTGTGGTGTTCATCGAACAACATTGTGGATGACTTTGTTAGATTGATATTGTTCCAGCACACACTTACGAGTGTTGTGGCCAAATGGTACATCAAGCTACCTCAGGCCACTTATCCTGATTTCTTCTCACTTGCCTCAATGTTCCTTCAATACTTTTAGCTACATGTCTGATATGACAAGGGAGTGGATATCCTTTTATCCTGTCACCAATATACAACTACCCACATCACAGATCATATCCATGAGTTTCAACATCAAATTATCTTGGGAAATATCCAATTGGATGATAGGATCTTCCTTGATTGGTTTCTCAAAACCTTACTCTCCCCCATAGCCAAGGATGTCGCATTTGAGCGACCCCAAACTGAGGAAGAATCCATCTTGAAGGCTCAACAGTTCGACTTGATCTATCCCAGTTTGGGTATTTATATACCACCATACCTGATGCTCCCCAAGATGGAACCTCTTGTTGTGATAAGTTGGGGGCATCCCACACTGCTTATGGATTCATCAGCTCCTTCACCCAACACCCTCAGTTCCACATGGCCCCTCCCAGGATGCCACCACACCCGGGTAACACCCATCATGTTTCCCAACCCATTTATTCCCCTGATTACTCATGTATGATGGCTCAGTTCGAAGCCACCCCTCCTACACACCTCCCACACTAACTCATCACATCCATGGACCGACTTGTTTGTCCTAATCATGTTCTGGACAAGCGGTCGGGTTTGCAGCCCCTCCAACTCCTCTGGCCTATTATGCACCACCTGTGCATCCCACTTCAGAGTCTGGCCCTGACTCCTCTAGTTTCTACGGGACTGTTTTATGCTTTGAAAAACCTTTCTAACTAACCCTCCCCCAATAACCAAAAAGGGTAGGGAAAGAACAAGCGAGGAAGAAATCAAGGCAATAATCAACCCTAAGGAGGCGACTAGTAGGCCAACCCTCCAAACAATAATGGTATTGACCCACCTGCATAGAATCCCTGGCGTAAAAATTGTCCTGGGAAGAACCCATAGTTACATACCAAACATTTGTGTGCTATCTGCAACACCTATATTCATTACACTCATATGTGTCCTCACATGGCTCACATCCAACAACTTCTCCAGAATGAAAATCAACGTGATCCGAACATGGCTCCTCTGGCTCCACCAAACCCAGTGCCACTAGGTCCTCCTCTTATGGTGCTCCAAAACCCACTACCACACCAAGGAATGGTGGCAACCCAAGCCTTGGACCTACCTATTCCCGCAGATCTTGTTGCGACCCCACCTACTGAGGATGATGTCCATCACCTCATGACGTTGTCGTCCGAAGTCAACCTCCAGACTCAACGCAACTAGTATGGCTCCAACACTGAAACCGTTAACACATCAAAAATGTATACCTATACTACTCTTGATATGTATATGCACTTACCAACACCCCCCATATATGGGGCAACTAGAGTCCCACGATTTCCTATGCATCGTGTCACAAACAATGCTACTGCCAAAGCTGCCCTCAACTATAGTATAGTTGACAACTTGGCCCAATATCCTTCAACCATGTTAGTTCTGGAAGTGCTTAAAACTTGTCCATCATAGTGTAAATCATTGTTGTCTACACTAGGTTCTGTAGATCCCTATGATTCCAGGTTGATCACCTTTGACCTGAATCAAGGAGAACCCAAGATTTTGTCTATCGTCGCCTTCCAAGTTTCGGTCTCAATTCAGAATTTGGTTGTACATTGATGCATTATTGATGAGGAGGCATCTACCTATGTTATGTTGACCTTTGTTTGGCAAAAACTTGGGTCCCCTACCCTTCAAACTTCCACTACCACTCTCCGCACCTACGATGGTCACTCTACTCAGCCCTAGGGGATTCTCACGAATGTCCCTGTCAAGTTAGGTGAAAAAATGATTTTGATTGACATTGAGGTTGTCAACTCCCAACTTGATTACAACCTCCTCCTAGGAAGTATCTATATGTATGCCATGCGATCCATGGCCTCTATCGTCTTCCAACTTATGATCTTCCCTCATGATGGGAAGATCATGACTGTAGACCAGAAAACTTACTACGATCTGAAGGGGACGACCACATAGAAACACATCCTTCTTACCATCGATACTGCCATTGACAACGCATCCATTCCTTCCTTATCTGTTATTGGATTGGGCTTTTTTTCCAACACTCTTATGATAGACACCTTCTTGTCCTTACCACCTCCACCTACTCCGACTGACATATCAGATTTGCGTACTATCACATTTGGTACCATCCTGACCACATCGCAACATCCATCGCAACCCAAAACTTATTCACCCAGGAATTATTGAGGTTCATTACCGATCCACACGATTCCCTTCCTTATTCCACCTTTTGGAATCATGAGAAATCCTGTCATGGCTACTCTCAACTTACCTAATTTTATGTTGGGAATTCCTATGTGGTACCTCGATCCACCCACCCAACCCCCGGTTCCCCAGGTTGTGTTGACTCCTGTCCAAACCATTGAGACGGTGTATCGCCCACCTCCTGGTCCATCAAAGACTACACATGTCTCCACATCTGCCCTTCCTCCTCCAAATAATACTGGGGGTAAGGTCACCAAAACAATGATTGAACCTCATCCAACTCCCACTTGCACATTTTGCGATATCCAAGGTCATGCGACACAAAATTGTCTAGATTTGCCTCTCCTTCGCACCCACATGGACGCCATAGATGAGTCCGATGGTGCTCTAGTGGTCACCACCCGGATCCACCAATGGTTAAGAACAAGTCATTGTAAACCAACCATCCTTGTGCAATTTGGGGCTTATATGGTCATTACTCTCACCATATCCCCAACTTGCTTGAGTATCGGTTAACCCTTCGCGACCTTCGAAAACACTCCTGTGAATCTGACATTACCGTCCTTGAGGAGATCCATCATCTGGCTTCTTCCTCAAACACAACCAACACCATATACATGATCTCTACTTCCAGTAGTCCTTTCCCATCCTTAACTGTGGAAGATCCACCTGATCTATCTCAGCACCACTTTCGCGATGACGAAGAGATCTCTAAAACCACCACCACCATTTCACTTAGTTCATGGTGTGGAGTCGGTTCTTCCCATTGAATGTCAGATTCCAATACCCCGCCTTGCCGACGAAATTCTACCAGATACTTCACCATTAAACAAACCCATACTTATGCTTGAATAGGCCAATGAGGACCGTCATGCTGCTCTCCAAATGACTGAAGCATCCAAGACTAGGTCGAAGTCCCATTCTGACTCCCACATCCACCCTCGCACCTTTAGCAAAGGAAACATGGTCCTTGTCTATGATCAAGCCAATGATAAGTTAGGAAAAGGGAAGTTTGATTCCATGTGGTACGACCCATACATCGTCCATTAATGTCTTGGCAAGGGGGCATGTCTCTTCACTGACTCTGACATTTTCCTCTTGATGAATCCCTGCAATGGGATCTACCTCAAGAGGTTCTATGCATGAAGTCACCCACCATGAGTACACTTGTGTCATAGTTTTCCTTTTTTGTTTTACATCGTTTTTACCATGATTCAGTGACCCCCTCCAGTAGTTTCTCCACATCTATTCGGAGTGAGTCCATTGTAGAACTTTGTCACATCATTTGCACATGAGTGGGTGGATATAACATATCCACCCTTCCCCTGCTCCGCTGGTACCCCATTGGAGGGTGCATTCCCACGTCTCCGCATGCAGATAGTATGTCGCACATATGATCTAGATACCACCTTGATAGCATACTGTCAGGTCCTTAGACCTGTATTGGAGGCCAAGGCATCTCTAGGATCTCGCAGTAGTCCATGCTCATGTATGGATCATCCTCTATGAGGATAGGAAGTTTCCACTACTATGCAAAAAGCTCTCGGGTGAAGAGATGACTTGTAATAGATTGAATCCCTCCCTACTTTCTTTGAGCCATTTCTTGAAGTTACTTCGATTTGCCACCACGCGAATCACACCTTGTACGTTGAGCTAGCTCCGTACCCGTAGGCCTTTATTTGGTCTAGTTTTTCTTCAATGCACCACAGAGTCATCCAGAGTCTGTTTGAGAAATTTTTTGCATCATCGGGTTGGATTTTCCATCCTTTGTCTTTTTACGAGACCCTCGTCTCATGTTCTCACTATGATTTTCAGGGCCATTTCTCGGAAGCCATGTCGATTTGTGTGCCATCACATGAATATTCCCTTCTATGTATTGGCATGTTCACAAACCATTCGCTCCATCCATACTGCACAGTTGGCCATTTTTTTCCACCATCCATCATCCCGCAAGGAGGCCCCATTAGTGTTCTGCATTTATTCCTCTCAGCCATGTTCACAACATAACATCTTTCCATATATTGAACACTTCCCCCTTGCTTGATTCCCCATTATGGATTTCTTGTTAAGCCCTTTTCTGACTCCTAAACAAATGAAAAGATTGTCGAGCATGCTTGCTTCCTTTCACGCTCATAAAAGTATTTGAAAGGGAGTCTATGTAGCATCGTGTATCTCTTTTTTCGGACTATGTAGACTATTATAAGAAAAGGACCACCCTGGCACACTCAAGTCAGAAACGTTTCCCTTTGTATCCTTTTATGCTTTCTCAGACATTGGGACCATGCATTACGAAAAAGCTCATCATGGGTTGTCTTTAAGCTCTTTTCCAACCCTCTCATAAGGAAAATATTTTTGAAAAAACTTGGTTTCTCTCATGCTCGTAAAATTATTTGAACGACCGTCCAGTCAATATAGGTTTAACCTTTTCCATCCTGATTGGACTACCAAAGGTAAAGAAGTCTTCCTTCCCCAAAGGTTGGGAGAGATATCTTGTGTACACTTTTATCCTTTATCGAGCTTAGGACACTACATACGAAAAAGATACCACACTAGAGTCTTCTTCCTATTTTCAGACTCTTGAAACATGAAAACACCATCAAGCATGTACTTTCTCAGGCTTGCTAAAAATCCACGAGATCATGTCATAATGGTGTCTTTAGGAACCACTACATATTATATTAGAGTGTGGCAGCTTCCCCCCATTGGTTTGCCTTTGTTTAGAGTATTTTTCTATAAGTCTTCCTTGGATCCCCTGGACATCACTAGTCCAATTACTTCCCTCAGTATTTCCCATTCGCAGTTATATTCTTGGTATTACAGCTATGATCCCTCTCCCATGAGTCAGTTTCATTTGCTGCCAGGTCAACCCTTCCATCATACTCTGAACAAAGGAAGTTTGAGTCCCCCGTACTCCCCTGCCCATGTTCCCCCATTCAGTATGGCGGTCCCCATATTGGTCCACATATTTGGTTATCCCCCTCATGCTTCTATTTAAGGACACAATATCATTGCATTGATTAGTTGCAGGTCCCCCTCTATTGATGGCAATGCATCTATTCAATAGGATAGACCCAGAGGTCCCTATATCCTGGTTTCATCCACCTCATTGATGAGTTCCTTGGACCACTTGAGAGGAGTCATTAGTGCCTCTCGGGATGGTTGTGTCTCACGTGCTCGAATTCAGCTACATCATCACACCATTGAGATTCGTACAGGGTATTGGCCTGTTCATTATGTGGTCGAAGACCCTGGTTGTCACCTAACTCTAGAACATTGGTGAGTCTACTATGAGACCCACACAGTTTCATGTCCTTTGTGATTTCTGAGCTTCATTGGTGACAATGTTCGGAAGCCCCCAATGTTGTGCTTCAGTGTATCTCCAGTACTTGATGCTGCATATTCTATCACAAAGATTCTGAGTCTTAGTCATTGGGTCCATATATATGTACACCTCCAGATTTAGTAGAGCATCAGTTGTGATGATATTGCATTCCATGAGAATGCCATTGTTCCTATGTATCAGTTCTTCAAATCAGCATTGTATTCAGCCTCCTATTGAGGACACCATTATGTATCATTATTTGTATATGTATTGATCGGCTCCCATTTTTTTATCCTTGATCCCATTATTTATTCTTTTGACATTGTTGCAAGCATGGGTATGGCCACCTCGTCCATATGCATGTCACACATTATATGTATCTCATACATTTTTTTATAACCATTAATAAAAAACCAAAATCCATTGTGGTTCGAATGAGAAAGCGCCACTTCTCTGGAGGTCTCTCCGGTCTCTCCACTATTCCCATGATCCTATGATGTCCATCGGTCATAGGATGAGCTCCTTCCCTCACACATCAGGGGAAAATTCGTTAACAAAAAAAATTGTTCACCTAGCTCTACATGGTCTAAACCTCATACATACATCATATTTTAACCATATTTCCCTTACTTTTGACCTTCACAATTGTATTTCCACAAAAAATGGTCCAAAAAATTATTATTTACTATGGTTTACCCTCACTTTCTCCAAAAAATGGGTAAAAAACCCTAAAAAAATTCAAAACCCTAAAAAAGAGAAAGGGTTAAAAAACAATATGAAAATACCATGGGTAACCACATTGGGTCAAAAAAACCCTAGAACCATTCTATATATACATTGTGAAGGGCTCTCCCAAAACATCTTTTTCCCCATTTTTCATTTTGTGAGTACGTTGGGACACCTTTGCTCTCAAGTATTCACACACACTTTTTCCATTAGCCCATCACCATACCATTCCCACTTTGTACATAGAGACATTCTCCATACCCACCTAGAGAACCAACCTGTGGAGAGGCAGACCACTTCTGATATGGCCACGGTGGCCCACTTTACAAGAAAGAAGGTATACTTTTAGTTGTTTGTATTTATTTAGTTTATCCCTCATATATTCAAAAAACATTAAAAATATTTGCTTTGTGTTACTAATATTGTTTGTTGTTTTAATTTTCCATGAACTCTCCCTTACGATACCATTGATTTAAGGCTGGTGCTTTTGCACGTAATAGGGGAGAAATCCCTGTTACAAAGGACTAACCATCCTTAGACTTGATACCATAATTACGAAAGGAAGGACCATCTTAAATGTTGATGTGGAAGGACTAACCATCCCTATACTTGATCCCGTAATTTCGAAAGGAAGTATCGTCTTAAATGTTAATGTAAAAGGACTTGATCCCATAATTCCGAAAGTAATGATTGTCTAGAATGTTAGTGATGGAATTGATCTCGTAATTCAAAAAGGAAATATCGCCAAAATGTTAGTAAGTGGACTTGATCACGTAATTTCGAAAGGAAGGATCGTCTAGAATGTTAGTAGCGGGCCAAATCGCGTAATTCCAAAAGGAAAGATTGCCCAAGATGTTAGTAGTGGACTAGATCCCGTAATTCCAAAAGGAAGGATTGTTCAGGATGTTAGTGGTGGACTTGATCCCCTAATTTCAAAATAAAGAATCGTCCTGTGTATGTATGTGTTAGTTGTGATTAGTATTGGTAGCCCCACAAAGAATTGATCTTAAAATTCTGAAAGGAAGGATCGTCTGAGTACCACAGATGTGTTTTCCATGATCCCGCAAGGAAGGATCATGATTGGTATTCGTTATACCTTCCATAGATTATGTTACTCCAGCCTTGAGATTTTGATGATGATGTCACATGTTGTTCTTATTATTCTAGCTTTATGTTGATGAACCTGCCTTGTGTTGTCGATATTAGTGATGTATTAGTTTTTTATGCAGATGATAATGATGTTCCAAAAGATGTTGATGATGCTATAGCTCCATGCTATAGATGATGCCCCAGTTCCATACTGTACATGATGATGCTCCAAATCCATGTTGTTGATGATGCTCCAGTTCCATGATGCAGATGATGATGCCTCAGTTCCATGCTGCTGATGATGATACTTCATCTTTGTATTGAAGATGTTGATGATAATACTTAATCTATGTATTGAAGATGTTGATGATGATACTCCAACTCCATGCTAAATATGATGATGTTGTTAAAAAATTATGGTGATCTATAGATGTACCAGACAATGTTCCAAAACATGATGTTGATGATGCCTCCTCTCTCTCTCTGTCTTTCTAATGATGTTATGTCGAGCCACACCAGTCGGTGTTGTTGTTAGTAGAATACCCTTCTTATTAAGGGGAAGTGTTGAAATTATGTAACTTCAATGAATATTCTACTTGTACTTCACATTATTATGATTCCTCCTTCGACAGATGTTACCAATGTAAAATGTTATGTAAATATCATGAGGTAAACTCATAGTTGTAAGTCGAGTCAATAGCACCCAAAACATATGATTATAATTGTTATTGTGAAGTATACCTAGGTAGGTTTTTCCTGTTAGTTAGAAAGGTTGGCCTAGTTAGGTAAAATGTCAATTGGGAAACTAGTATAAATAGGGAGGCACCCTCCCTCATTTATACACACTCACTCACACTTGTATTGTGCAAGAGAGAGAAAGAAGGATAGACAGAGGAGGAGGACCAATGTCTTTGGTGTCTTGGATTTTATTCTTGGGGTTCGGTCTCTCACTTGATGAGATTTTGTTCTTTGGTCATTGCATACTAGTAATCTATATTGAATAAGTTTTGTTGGGTTTTTTCCTTTAGGTTTTTCCCAGGATAAATTGTTGTGTATCTTGTGATTATGTTTCTTTCAGTGATCCTATTTATGTTGTTATTATGAAAATTTATTGAATGTTAATCAAGTTAGGAATTAAGCTATGGAAACATAGAAAAAATAACATAGCCAACCCTATTTTGTTGTGGCTACCACCCTCAACCCCTCCCCATGAGGTTTCAAACACATGACCAAGTGGGGACTAAATCCCACACAAACCATGTGAGATACACCTCATGGGTTAACCTTGTACAAGATGTAAACGCATATCAAGCACTTGAAGACTTGTATATTTCAATTTGTTAGAGAATTAATCCATTTTAGTACCATGTTCATACACCTAGGATACGTTTTCATTTGTCTTATGCTATGTTATATGGTCAAAAGCTAGGTTATATTGGTCAATCTTGGTGTATTAGGTGTTTTGGGATCATAATTTCACCCATTCAATCTATTTTTATCATGATGACTGCTCATGTGCCCTCATTAATGACATATCAAACCTTGGTATGCTCCTCATCCCTTAAATCATGGAAATTGTTTGACCATAGGTGCCAGTGCATGTATTTTGTGGTTTTTTGCTCTTCTTGGACATTTATTGTTGCATAGAGCCACTCCAACTCACCTGTGTGCTCACCCACTCCTATCCTACCCTCATCTATGTCCCATCATTCTCTAGCCACATCCACATTGGAATTCATGACCGTTTGGGATGGTTTGGGTGCTCATTGGTCCACCTAGGGGGGTTTTGAGGTCAAACCCTAGCCTGACACATGTATGCATCCATATTGCCTCCAAATGCTAATGATTTCTCCCTAATGTAACATAAACCTGATCCAGACATATTTACATGTTGGTTAGTCATAATAAACTATGTTATTGACTACATTTCTATGTGTTAATTTCACTATTTCTACTATTTTGTGCATATTTTGTGAGTAAAATTGAATTGTGAGAATCCCCATGGATTTTATATCCTATTATGATTCAATCGTAACATGGTATCATATATTTGGATCTTCAAATGAAAACCAGAGTGTTTGATTTGTTGTTTAGGGAATTTCCCAAAAAATTTCAAGTGTTTGCATTGCAGGTACAACCAGTGTTTCTATCACTCACTGCGCAAGAAGAAATGGAACAAACTCATGTACTGCTTACTCCATTCAACTATTTTTAATGGAAGTCTGAAATGGTGATCTATATGAGTTCAGAAGTCCTGTACAGTGTCACCATGGGAACTGATACCGAGCCCAACTCTACTGTGGAAAAATCGAAGTACTTCAACATACTTGATGAGGCATTTAGGATGCTTTGTCTCAGTATTTCAAGGGAAATTATCTTCCATGTAGACATTCTGACAACACCCAATATAGTATGGCTCAATATCGACTCATTTTTTGGGAAGACTGATGAGATGAGTGGTCACCGTCTCGAAAATGAGTTGATCTCACTGAGCCCAACTCACTTTGAGATGATCCAGGATCTGTTCACCAAGTTCAAATCGTTGGTTCTTCAGTTGAAACAACGTGGCATTGAAAATAAATAGGATCACTTTATCTTGTCCATTATTTCAAAGCTAGGGACAGAGTATTTAGTGTTTGTGTCAACATTCCACTCTAGCAAGCTCACAGCTTGAAATTGGAGGATTCCATCGCTGGAAGACTTCATGGAGTAACTGACTCAAGAGTAAGATAAGCTGGTGCAAATGGGTACCATGAAATCTAGTAAGGATCAGGCCCTTGCTATAGGAGTTTTGAATCCATTAAAAGGCAATAAGAAATCCATAGATTAGAAGTAGCCAGAGAAGAAGAAGCAGGAGAAGCCCAAATCTTCAGATGGGCTTCGAATCCTAGAAAGGACAAGGACAAGAAGAAGAAAGAGAAGAAAAGATGCACTTATTGTCACAAAGGGTGGCATACAAAGAGTGCTTGCATGAATACAACCATTGACATGATGGCGCGAATACTTGAGAAGAACAACATCCCACTTCCATAAGGCACGAGGAAGAAAGAGGGAGGTTCAAGCTCATACAACAAAGAAAGATGTTATGCTTTGGTTATTGGTTCATCAAGCTCTTATTCTTTCATCATAGATTTAGGGTCCTCTAGGAACATGGCTTCCATGCATGATTCCTTCTCATCCATGCATCCTTACATTGGTCCATTCATTCTTATGGGTGATGATTGAAAAACCCAAGCCAAAGGGATTGGTAAGATTGATCTTGAAGATGGGTACTTCAACAATGTGTTGTTTTTGCCTGATCTAGTAGTGAACCTACTCTATGTTTATCAAATGACACACATTGGTACAGTCAAGAGAGTAAAAATAATGTGTAGATCTCATAAGTATCTATAGGCCAAGTTGTGGCAGTGAGTTTTGCTGACCATGATTCGAGAATGTACAAATTCTCTCACTTCCTTCCATACTCACAAGGGAATGTGCTCATGTCACATGCTAATGAGACAAGCAAGTTGTGGCATGAGAGACACATTCATCTCAACTACATTTACCTCCAATAACTAAGCAAGGAAAGCATGGTTGAAGGGCTTCCTACCATCAAGTTTTCCAATGGTACATGCAAAGGGTGTGTAATGGGAAAGAATGTTGAGCGCATATATGAGAAAGGAAAGGAAAGGATGGTTGTCCAAGCAATTGATCTGATCCATTCAGATATCATAGGGCCTCTTCTCACACCCTCATATGGTAATTCAAGGTACGTGTTTACCTTCATAGATGATTTCTCAAGGTACTGCTGGGTGTATTTTTCTCAAGCTAAAATCTGAGGTTTTTGAGACTTTCAAAGTGTACAAAGCCTTAGTTGAGAATGCATGTGGGAACAAGATAAAGGTTCTTAGGACTGAAAATGGTAAGGAGTATGTCAATAATAAATTTCATCATCATTGTGAGGAATTTGGCATCCAAATGCAGCACTATGTGCCCTACACAACACAATAGAATGGTGTTGCAAAGGACAAGAACATGGCTCTCAAGAAGATCGCAACATGTATGATGGAAGAAAAGGATTTGAATCCTAAGATATGGGATGAATCTATCAATTGTGTTGCACATGTCCAAAATATATCTCCACATAAAGCATTGGATATAAAAACTCCATGTGAGGCTTGGAGTGGTCACAAGCGCAATGTTTCTCATTTCAGGGTTTTTGGCTGAAAAGCTTGGTCTAGGATTCCTCCCGAGAAGATAAGGGACTTGAAAACTCAAATAAAGGAGTCAATTATGGATGTATATAATTAATATGCAAAGGTATACAATCTATTTGATCCCTCATCTCAGAAAACATTCATTGAAATGAGTGTACAGTTCAAAGAAGAGCCCATGCAGGAGATCGAACTAACTCAAGAGGAATGCTCAAATCCTCCACTCCATGATTATGTAAGTGATGATAATTCATATGAATTTTATGATTCTTATATTTATTATGATTATTATGACATTCATTCAGATCATGACTCACCCATTCGACCCAAGTGGGCTGAGAAAACCATTCAAGCAGTTGGGGATCTTGCTGGAAATCCACTAGACTATAAAAAGACTAGATCTCAATTTCACAATGCTTTCTCTACTTGTGAATTGAATATTTTTTATATATGCTTGATCATGGTTGGATATAATCCTCATACATATTAGGAACCATCACTTGACCCAATATGGAAAACAGCCATGCAAGAAGAGTTCAATTCATTGCAAGACAATGAGACTTGGGAATTGGTTCCCTTGCCCTCCAAGAGGAAACTAGTGAAATGTAAGTGGGTATATAGGACCAAAGTGAATGCTGATAGTTATGATATAAATTATAATATAAGTTTTGTTTCAAAATGCTTCTATAAATTCCAAGGAGTGTACTATACAGAGACATTTTTACCGGTTGCAAAGATGGACTCTATCAGGCTAGTTTTAGCCATTGTTGCACCTAAGCGCTGGTAGGTTCACCACATGGATGTGAAGAGTGATTTTATTCATGGTAAAATTCAAGAATATATATATATGAAGAATCCTAAATGTTTCATTCATGATCCTTCATTTGTTTTTAGGTTGAAGAAGTCTCTCTATGGCCTCAAGCAAGCCCCCACGGCTTGGTATGCCAAGATGGACAATTTTCTGCTATCGCTTGGATTTGAAATATGTAAATCTGATTATAATGTGTATTTGAAGAATGTTGGTGATTCATTTCAGGTCACAGTACTTCATGTTGATGAAATTTTTACTACAGGTAGCTGCACTAAATAAATTGGATCAATTAAGTCTTCTTTGCATAGTGAATTCTCCATGACTAACCTTGTTTTGTTGAGACAATTTCTTGGATTAGAGATTGAGAAATATGAAGCAGGGATCAAGTTAAGCCAACAAAATTATGTTGTATACCTTTTATTGAACTTAAAAATGGCTTAATTTAAGGTATCCAAGTGTCGATTCCTCTCAGGAATAAAACTAGGTGATTTTGGTGTATCTCCATTGGTGGATAACTCGTTGTACAAACAACTAGTTCGGAGCTTGTTGTATATTACACACTCTCGACCTGATTTGGAATATGTTGTAGGTGTTGTTGCTAGATACATGCAGGAGCCTCATGAGATCCATTTCAAGGATGCAAAAATAATATTTCATTATGTGAAAGGAACCAAACACTTCGGGGTACACTATGTTGTTTGTTCTCCACTAGAACTAGTTGCATTTACTGATTGGGATTGGGCTGGAGATTCCATTCGTATAAAGTCCACTTCAGGTTATTTATTCATGCTTGCACATGGTCCCATATATTTTTCAAGTAAGAAACAACACACCATATCCCTCTCTTCAGCTGAGGCGGAGTATAGAGGAGAAATTAACACATCTACACAATGTGTGTGGTTGCAAGGTATTCTTGGGGAATTTGGATTTACATTTGATTCACCCATAGTAATTTGGTATGAGAATCAAAGTGAAATCAATATTTCCACTGATCCAATGTAGAGATAGAGGATCAAACACATTGATATACACATGCACTACATCAGGATCTTTGTGCATGATCAGGTGATATCATTGCCCATCTGCAGAGAAAACTGCTGACATCTTCACCAAGAGGTTCACGGAGAAGACGTTCACCTATTTGAGATCCCTTCTTGGAGTGGGTGACACATGGTGATGGCTGATATTCACTTTCATATTTTTCCCCATGTCCATTTTAGAGGGGAGTTTTTGTTCCCATGATTTTTCCTCCTTACCTTGGTTATATGGACAAATAATTTTTTTGTTTGAGGTGACTTGAGCCTTAGTTGCCAAGGCCTCAATAATATGGTGTAGTTTTACTAATTTAGGCTTAAGGGGGGGTGTTAGATCATTATTCCACCTTAGTACCATGGTCATACACCTAGGAAACATTTCCATTTGTCTTATGCTATGTTATATAGTCCAAAACTAGGCTATATTGGCCAACCTTGGTGTATTAGGTTTTTTGAACTCATGATTTCACCCATGCACTCTCTTTTGATCATTATTATTGCTCATATGCCATCATTAGTGACAAATCAGACCTTGGTGCACTCCCCATCCCTTAAATAATGGAAATTGTTTGACCATGGGTGCTAGTGCATGTATTTGGTGTTTTTTTGCTCTTCTTGGACATTGTTTCCTAGAGCCACTCCCACTCACCCATGTGCTCACCCACGCCTATCCTACCATCATTTATGTCCTAGAATGATCCATCCACATATACACAGGAATTCATGATTGTTTGGGATGGTTTGGGAGCTCATTTGTCCACCTAGAAGGGTTTTGAGGTCAAATCCTAGCCTGATACATGTATGAATCTAGATTGCCTCCAAAGGCTAATGATTTCTCCCTAATGAAGTATAAACCTGGTCCAGACATATTTACATGTTGGATAGTCATAATAAACTATGTCATTGACTAGATTTATGTGTTAATTTCACTCTTTCCATTGTTTTGTGCATATTTTGTGAGTATACTTGAATTGTGAGAATCCCCTTAGCTCCTTGATCCTACTGTGAATAAATTCTCACAATTTTAAAAAAAAATCTAGATAATTTTCTAACCTTATACAAGATGCAAACTCTGAGGATTATTGATGGAAATAATTCCAATTTCATTTAAACTTCCAAAACAACTCATGCCATGGATATATAGTTGTTGTAACATTCTATCTCAACCCAGGTTCACCCAAAACACACACCGAAAAATCCCAAGATATCGTCCCAAAAGGGTTTGGCCCTTTCGAAAACACCCGCAAAGAAGATGTGGTCTCACCTTAAGTACCTATGGGAACTACAGGAACCAGGTTTTTGCAACAAGGAAGGGGAATAGTTCAACATATCAATTATAACTTCGATAAATCAATATCTTTTACATGCCATGCACTTTGATAATTAACATTAAATAACTACCATATTAAACCCTGATTCATGCAATATACTTATCATTAATAAATTCCTTCATTAAGCACATCCAGTTGCAATCTTATGCAATAGTAAGCAACATAAACATAAAATAAAAAATCACAAGCACATTTGACACAATGAATTTTAACGTGGAAACCCAAGACGAGAAAAAACACAGAAGCGTTCTTCTTATTATAGAGTGTAATATCCCAAACTGATATTTTCCTGTTTATGTGTATACTGTAGATGATTAATATACTTACTCAATCAAATAGGAAAGCAAACACCGAACTTTGCATGCATGCAGTTGCATGCAAATATTTTCCCTAGAAAAATACTGAGATGCTATAAAATAGGAGAAATCAATGCATGCACATACTAGTATATAGATCAGCTGATGGTGAAGAGACTGGTCCCATCATGCAAGGATTCTGCTGGAGGAATAAGGATATACACCAAATTGTCCTCCATAGGTGAATGCGCCCTCCTCTCAAACTATATAAGCTCCAGAATAATAAATAAGTTGCTGCTGGAAGCCCGGATGATGTGCACTAGGGTTATAATACCCCTCTGGTGATGATGGAAGTAGCATGCAAAAGTTCTGAACCCTGTAGGTAGGAAAATGAATTGCTTTGTCTCTAATAATGGTGACATGGTGTGACGGTGAAACCCTCTTGCTGGATGAATAATCAAGCTCCCAAAATAACTGATGAATGTAACCTGATGATGAACTAGTGTTGAACCTGGATGATCCAACCTGATGATGAACTAGGGCAGATAGATTTCGCTGCCGAATTACACTAGTTAGATGAGAATGCGCTCAACCCCAACTTAGCTCACCGAGCTCTCCAATTCGACTCCACAAATCAATTATCACATAAGTGACTTCTCCATTCACTTTATCTTTCTTTTATATCTCTCAACTGCGAAAACCCTAACTTTTGACGTAATTAGGTCACTTTATCTTCTAATTTGCAGTTGACTTGCATGCATGCACATGGAGACTTAATCAGGTGCATGCATAATTAAATAATTCCCGGATGTCATGCATGCAGGTGGCCTTTGGCTCTAGTGTCCCTCTTCAACCCAATGGTGATATAATATTGATGCCCTAGATCTTCTATAAATGGCATCAGTCTTCGGCTGATTCCTTGACTGTCAGTACCCACTCAAACCTATAGGAATCACATAGGTTAGTGGGTTGGTCCTCAATGCCTAAGAAGAAGAGGACATTACAGTCCTCCCCATTTGAATTTTCTTGTCCTCAAGCAAATATAAAGTTGGGTGCTGTAATACCTGTTCTACCTCCCAAGTAGCCTCCTCTATAGGAAGATATTTCCACTGAACCAGGTAATCTATGATGACTACGTTCCTCAGTTTCCACTCTTGTACCTCTAGGATGCGCTCCGGAATTAGAACCAATTGCCCCTCATCATCAAGGGGAGGAAACTCGAAAGATGTAACAATCTGTTGACCAACCACCTTCTTGAGATTGGAGACATGAAATACGTTTTGAATCTTGCTCTCTGTGGGTACTTATAACTCATATGCTACCTCTCCAACCTTCCGAATTATCTTGTATGGACCATAGAAATGAGGTTGGAGTCTTTCTGCTCCTTTATTTTTAAGAGATGACTATCGGTAAGGCTGGAGGCATAAATAAACGAAGTCTCCCACCTCAAAACTGTGCTCAACTCTGTGCCTGTCTACATATATATTCTGTTGATTTTGAGCAGCCTGTATGTTCTCCTTGAGTATCTTGAGGATATCTTGACCCTCCTAAATCCACTCCTTAGCCTTGGGGGCCCTGGTATCACCAAATATCCGGTCTACACAAGTGGAAGCATCATACCCATACAGGGCTCGGAAAGGGGTCATCCTAATGGTCATATGGTAGGTGGTGGTGTAACAATTTTCACCCAAGTGTTACCATTTGATCCATGTCCTCTGCTGACTTGATATGTAATTTCTCAAGTATCCCTCAATCCATTTATTAACAGTCTCTGTCTGCCCATCACTCTGCGGATGATAAATTGTGCTCATGGCTAACTCAGTCCCCACTAACTAGAAAAGCTCTTGCCAAAAGGCTCATGTGAATTTGTTGTCCCTGTCACTAACAATGGTCTTGGGTAACCCATGGAGTCTAAATACATCTCTGAAAAATAGTTCTCCTACCTGTGCTGCTGAATAATATGATGATATGGAAAAGAAGTGAGCAAACTTAGTCAATCTGTCCACTACTATGTACAAGTAGTCTCTACCTTGGACCTTGGGCATCCCAGTAATGAAGTCCATAGAAATGCTCTCCCATTTCTGCTCAGGAATAGGTAAGGGATGTAGTAAACCAGCCCGGTGGATGTGCTCTATTTTGTTTTGTTGGCACAAGCTGCACTCCCTCACATTTTGTATCACATCTTTCTTGAGGCCCTTCCATGAGAACCTTTCTCTAATCTATATGTAGGTCTTGAGAAACCCCTGATGCCCTGCTAATGGTAAATCATGCGATGCCTATAAGATTTTATTCTTGAGTGGAGACTCTAGAACCAAGAAGATTATATTTTTGTAGTATATGATATCATTAATGATCCTTTACCTATCATCCTGAATCTATCCATCCAATAGCTCGCAAGCAAACTTATCTTTGGATTACTCAACCAAAATATGAGACCTCCAATCTGATGAGATGCTCATAAGGGATAAATTAGCTGCTTGTTTAGAAAGTGCATTGGCCACTACATTGCTCTTCCCCTTTATGTACTCAATCTCGAAGTCATAAGCCTGAATTTTACTTACCCATTTCTGTTGTCTCTCATTTAGCTCTTTCTTCTCTAGGAAGTATTTCAGGCTATTGTGATCTGTCTTAACCTTGAACCTAGCACCTACTAAGAACTGTTTGAGCTTGGTTAGTGCATGGAGGATAGCTAACATCTCTTTGTCATATATTGAATAGTGGCGCTCATAGTCTTTGAGCTTCATGCTCTCAAATGCAATGGGGTGGTTGTTATGCATCAAAACTGTCCCAATTCCCTCTCCTAAAGCATCACATTCTAACACAAAGGATTGAGAAAAGTCTAGTAAAGCTAATACTGGGCATGAAGTCATTACCTCCTTCATTTTCTCGAATGTTTGTTGTGCTACCTCCAACAAAATAAATGCTCCCTTCTTGGTAAGATCTATGAGAGGTGCGGTCAACTGTGAGAATCCAATGACATACCTCTTGTAGTAGGTGCAAAGGCCCAAAAATCCCCTCAGTTGTGTCACATTTTTAGGTGTAGGCCAATCCAAAATTGCACGAATCTTCTCTAAGTGCACCTGGACCCCGTTGGCCCCTATCACATGTCCTAAGTACAACATCTCCTGCATGTCAAACTCACACTTGGACATTTTGGCATATAGTGACTGCTCCTATAGAATACCAAGTACTTCATCAAGATGTCTCAAATGTTCTTCCCAAGTCCGACTATATATCAATATGTCGTCGAAGAATACTAGAATATATTTACGCAACTGTGTCCTGACGATATGGTTCATGCATGATTGGAAAGTAGCTAGTGCATTGGTGAGCCCAAATGGCATCAATAGAAACTCATAATGTCTATAGTGGCATCGGAAAGAGGTCTTTGGAACATCCTGTTCCCTGACCCGAATCTAATGGTACCCTGAGTGGAGATCAATTTTGGAAAAGTACTTTTCCCCTTGTATTTCATCCATTAACTCATCAATCCTAAGGATGGGATACCTGTTCTTTATTGTCTTCTTATTGAGTGCCCTGTAATCAATGCACATGCGTAAGGTTCCATCCTTTTTCTTCACTAGCACTACTGAAGATGCAAAGGGACTGGAGCTAGGTTTGATGTATCCCAGCTTGAGTAGTTCCTTGATTGTACTCTCGATCTCATATTTATACCTCTTGGGATGTTTGTAAGGAGTGGTGATAAATTCTTGGGTCCCCTCCTCTAACTCAATCATGTGCTCAAATTCCCTATCTAGAGGTCGACCTGTTGGAAGGTCTCCGAATACTACCTTGTGCTTATGTAGTAAGGCCTCTATATCTGCTGGATGTTGTGTGGCCTCATCTGGTGGTTTCCTAAAGGTAACCATACACTCTGCAACCCACTCAATATCTCCCTGCCAGAGTGCTGCCTCCATCCTATGTGATGTCACTACTGTGGGAGGATAGGTATTCATCCCTCTCAATACCACCTTCTGTCCTTATGCTCCTGTAAACTCCATCTCCATGGTCTGGTAATTTGTGGAATACTTCCCTATGGAATATAGCCACTGAACTCCTAGTACCACATTCATGTCAGGTACATCTACCACATAGAATGTCACTATCACTGTATAATTCCCAAGCGTTACCTTTAATTTAGGAATCCTTTGACTACACTCCATGGTGTGACTTGCTGCTGCTACCGAAAACCCATCAATTTCTCAGTCTGAATGTCTCTCTTTTTAACCCATGCAGCATCAATAAAGTTGTGGGATGCCCCACCATATATTAGTACTCCCACTCTATGGCCCTGTACGGTACCTCTGATTGGAAGAGTGTGGAATATAGGAACCCTTGTCATGGTAGCAATAGTACCTCCTGAGGCTTGTCCCTCAACAACTATCTCTGTTGTCTCTCCCTGCTCCTGATCCTGGTAATCCTCATCCTCCTCACTGTCAGAATAAGCCTCTATGTAGTAGGCCTTTCCTTTTCCTAAACATCTGTGACCTGGTATCCATGGTTCCTGGCAAGTGAAACATAACTTTTTTCTTCTAAGGTCCTATCGGGGATCATTGTCCATCCATTCTTTCCTGGGCCATGGTTCCCTTTCTTTATATATAATAGAAACATTGGTCCTGGGAGGAAACCTATTTTTGGGAACTGCATCTTGCAAGTCTCTAGTCCATCTGATGGCATCTACTAGGGTGGTGGGCCTATAAGACTTGACCCATCCCCGTAAGGGTTCAGTGAGAGCCTCAGTGAACAACATAATCAATCTGCTCTCTGATATATCTGTGACCATGATTTCTATCCTCTGAAACTCAGAAATAAAAGCATCTACACTCCTTGTCTACTTGAGCTGTGCCAGCTCCCTAAAGTGTACCTCTGGATCCTTCTGATCAAATCGCTCAATGAGCCTCTGTGTAAAATCTGTGTATGAGGTGATAGTGTTGTGACCCAGTGTCACTAAACCATGGTTCCACCACTCATGTGCTTCTCCATCCAAATGCAAAGTAGCCAATTTAATGGCATCTGTCTCAATCATGGCGTTGAACTAGAATTATGTATCCAACTTCTGCACCCAATTCCTAGCTGGGCCACCCCAAGTGCCCTCAAAGGTAGGGATAGTCAGTTTCCCTATGGTGCGATGTAACTCATAGTTCTGGGTGAATGGCCTATTGTAAGCTTTGGGTTTGTTCTTACTTTTAAAGTGGCAGAAGTTAGTGAATGTCATGGCTGAATGGAAGTCCTCTCATAAAGGCCTATATTCTCTCAGATAGGCGCTCATGGGTTCTTCTGGTTCTGCTTGTGCTAAAGGCACTGCAGCTGGACTATCTAAGAATTGAGGCATGGTAGGTCAGAAAGGCTTGTATATATGGGGATGGCTCTACATGTTGCATTAGAGGAAATTTGAGGTCTAAAATGGGCCTCCTAAGGAAAATAATAAAATAATAGTTAAAATAATAAAATAATAGTTATTAATTTTGGAGGAAGAGTGAAAAAACTACTTTTTTTGTTCGTATTTTCGACATATCTCCCTGTGTTTTTACTCAAATTCTGAGCAGCAGTGCATGTTGGATGCAGAATTTAATTCTGCATCCAATGAGTACCCACACTGTATACTTTTGATAGACCCAACTACCCCAAAAACAAGAAATACCTGAAAAAACATGATGATGACATCATCATCACATTTTTTCAAGTATTTCTTATTTTTGGGGTAGCAGAGTCCGTCAAAAGTATGCAGTGTGGGTACACGTTAGATGCCGAATTAAATTTCGCATCCGACGAGCTCTCCCGCTTGAAATTTTAGTAAAAACACAGGGAGATATGTCAAAAATACAAACAAAAAAAGTAGTTTTCTTTTATGACAAATATGTCAATTCAACCATTATGGTTGACTCATTTTATTGAAATTCTATTGGTTCTTGAATTCCAACTCACAAAATTTATTGTTGGCGCGTTTTCTTATAAGGCCCATTAGACCCCAAATTTCCTCTAATGGTATGTAAGTGCTCCCTACTACTGCTGGTGGATACCCTATCACTATTGGGAAATAAGGGACTGTGTGGGGTGGGCCCATTCTTCTCAGTCATTTTCTTGAAGGTGCTCATCATTTCTTTTTTCCCAGTGGTGAGTTCTTTTATGGCTGATATGAGACTATTGAAAGCTATTTTATCATCATCGGCCATTGTTTCTTTGCCTTTTTCAAACTGACACTCTCTGTTCCCCAAATCTATGTCCTATAACTCCTCTTCTCTATCTCTATACCTTTGTCTCCTGTGAGTAATGTTGTATGGGTCTCCTAGATTCATTTATAATTTTTTCATGCCCACAGCTAGCAAGGAAAATAGCTCTGATACCACTGTAATATCCCAAACTAATATTTTCCTATTTATGTGTATATTGTAGATGACTAATAGACTTACTCCTTAATCAAATAGGAAAGCAAACCCTGAACTTTGCATGCATGCAGTTGCATGCAAATATGTGCCCTAGAAAAATACCGAGATACTAGAAAATAGGAGAAATCAATGCATGTACATACCAGTATATAGATCAGCTTATGGTGAAGACACTGGTCCCAGCATGCAAGGATTCTGCTGGAGGAATAAGGAGATACACCAAATCATCCTCCACAGGTGAATGTGCCCTCCTCTCAAACTATATAAACTACAGAATAATAAATAAGTTGCTGCTGGAAGCCTGGATGATGTGCACTAGGGTTATAATACCCCTCTGATGATGATGGAAGTAGCATGCGAAAGTTCTAAACCCTGTAGGTAGGAAAACAAATTGATTTGTCTCTAATCACAGAGACACGGTGTGACGGTGAAGCCCTCTGGCTGGATGAATAATCAAGCTCCCGGAATAACTGCTGAATGTAACCTGATGATGAACTAGTTTTGAACCTGGATGATTCAACTTGATGATGAACTAGGGCAGATAGATTTCGCTACCGAAATACACCAGTTAGCTGAGCATGCGCTCAACCCAAACTTATCTCACCGAGCTCTCCAATTCGACTCCACAAATCAATTATCACATAAGTGACTTCTCCATTCACTTTATCTTTCTTTTATAACTCTCAACTACAAAAACCCTAACTTTTGACCTAATTAGGTCACTTTATCTTCTAATTTAGAGTTGAGTTGCAAGAATGCGCATGGAGACTTAATCGGGTGCATGCATCATTAAATAATGCTCGAATGTCATGCATGCAGGTGGCCTTTGGCTCTAGTGTCCCACTTTGACCCAATGGTGATATAATATTGATGCCTTAGATCTTTTATAAATGGCATCAGTCTTTGGCTAATTCCTTGACTTTCAATACCCGTTCGAAACTATAGGAATCACATAGGTTAGCGGGTTGGTCCTCAATGCCTAAGCAGAAGAGGACATTACATAGAGTTACAGTAAAGAAACACTTCATGACTACACACACATCCTACATAATTATCTTCATCAACTTATTACAATGGATATGTGCACATATCCTACAGATCATACATCATCCATATGACTCTCTCTCACTTCATCTCTTAACAATTCATACTTCGACACATACAACAAAAAGTATATTATGTTTGATTGCTAAGTGATCACAACCAAAAGGTGTCACTAAAGCGTAACCCCAAAAATTCCAACATGTTACATATTTATAGGATTTTGAAATCCCATAACCTCGTTCCCATTACCCAGAAATAATAATGTAAGTGTATATAAAAATCTAACTACCTAACTAACTTTGCAACTTGACACTGCCAAAATGCACAAATTCCTTAATTCTTAGCCACTTCATCAGTGCCTCGCTCATACCAAAACTGATTTTCCAAAATTGGTACCCAAACCTTATTAGGGCCAACAAGCCACTAACATTCACACGTGGCTCATCTTAAGCCACTTTAGGTATGTTATACAAGTAGTTGCAACTATGACAAAAATTATTCATGTACTTTATTCATTGCTTCGAGTAACCATTTGATTCTATCGCATTGCTTACTTACTTCTTCAACAAATTATGCAGTGATGTGCTCTGCACTATGTTCCATAGTCCATGCAATTTCTTTCTTAATTTTTGCATTAGATTCGACAATCACTTCAGAAACTTGTTCAACCTTTGTCTGGCGTTCTTGACCCTTCATGTTCTCTTTTGATACTCAACGCTTAACTAGTTAATTTATGCATACAATTCCTTTTTCTTTGAAGCTCCTTCCATTCTCTCCACTAGAAACAGATTCTTTAGAAACATGTATGTTTATCATTCTTTTATGTGTTGTGCTTAACTTGGCAGTAATATCCTGAATTTTTGTGTCTTCTAATAGTGATTCCCAAATCTGTGATATTTCTTTATACATCTTTGCACCTTGAATCTTGGCCTCATTACTATGGATGTCCCCTTGTACATATATATGTCATTGTCCTGCAAGTTCAAGGTGCATGCTTGGTACCATATTTTCTTCTAATTCTCCAACCTTTTTCCTGAAGCCAGCTATGACTCCTTCAAGTCACAATATTTTCACCTCAATAGCCATGTCATCGAATACCTCTGCTTTTGGCACTTCACAACAGGAAACTATGATAGCCTCATGCAACTTCTTTTTTTCCTAATTCAATTCATACCCCTCTTTTTAAAGCTCAACATATTTCTCTTTAAGGACATCATTTTAGTTCTTATATCCCTTCATTAGACCATATATCGACTAATCCTATTCCTTTATCTCTTTGTGACTTTCTGTTGAAGGTTGTGCAACATAAACATAGGCAAGGTTGACAGCTTTATATTAATGTATCCTGACTGGATATATTTCTCATTTAATCCCGCCGCCGTGAATTTTTATGCCCATAGTAGCAACTTAACTATCTATTTTATGGAAGATGATGATTCTAATTGTTCTTGTTGCTCCTCCTGCCTCATATCCTCCTGTGGCAGAACTATTTGTTTTGTTGGTGTTATCCTAATTGATTTTACCACTATGTACAGTATTTCAAGGAGGTCCTTCACTCCCCAAAATAGTTGGACATTATTTTCCTTTACATGCTTCCAGCTTTCAACTGCAACTTCACACATCCTATCAACCATTATGTTAACGTCATCATCAATTAATGGAGTCACTAGGGTTTCCCTTCATTCCTTTTGCTTATTTATCCCTCCTTGTGTTGATGTTGTATCATTTCGCTTTCCCCCCAAGCTTGGATCAGTTAGTTTCATACTTTATTCTACCTAACATCGTGTAATCTGGCAGGATTTCATTATCACCTCCAGTTCCATGGCACCTAGATGTACCCTCCTAACATGGATTCTGTTGCGACAGATCTGTTGAAATTTTCTCTTCTTCAACAGGGACCTTCCACTCTAGTGGCCATTCTTGGACAATGGAATCCATGTATTCTTTGGTAATCTTATATTCACTTATTATCCATTGTTGATGTGGATCCCTCCTTGCTTGCATATACATGTGATGAGGTCCAGCCTTGAACCTCACAATTTCCTAGTACCTTGCCAATGTTTGTGCCTCTATAAGTGATATTTTAATAAAATTATACCGTAACACTTATTTATGCATATAGAAACTAATTTTTATTATTATCTATTTTCCTTCTCATGTTCTCTCTAAACTAGATATTTGTGTATCTCATGATGAAACAGGTCCCATGTTGCTTCGCACCTTGGTAATCTGTTGGCTCCGTCGATGCAACAAATGAAACTAAATTTATAAACCATGAGTATGTGAAATGGTTACCATTATCCTAGGCATCGACACAGTCATTTAGGAATTCATTGAGGACAAATGTTGCCTAGTTCATCTACACACCATTTCCACCCTAGTCTATTGTTTTTATGACTAATGTGGGTACCTAGTTTGGTTGAACCTTCCTCATTAGTTTTGTAGTTAATTTCTTTGTTGTGAAGAGAGCGAACATCCTTGTCATTGATAGATGCAATATAAACCCTCTTTTTTTCTTAGACAGATGATACTTGTACTTCATCCGACTTGCCAATTCTTTGTCTTGTTCTTTACGAACAAAAACCTGAGTAGGGTCCTCCTCAACCTTGGGTAACCCTATTATCCTTGAAATCAAGTCAGAATCAAATAACACCTTCTTTTCAAGCCATAAGAATCCACAATGGAAAAATAACAACAATTTTTGGACACATTAATTAGCCTCTTTAGTCTGTCCAAAATGCGAGACATGCATCAACGACAAAATACCAGACCTATGCAACCCCAGAGCCCACTCCATAGGATCAAGTTCTAGCAGTGCACCCTTTCTCGTATAGACTGTCTTCATATAGTGTTTAATGTGAAACTCTGGGTACTTTGTAATTTTTTGATCTGCATAGGATAACTTGTTGATATTAACCATTATGTCCCCCTACACATGAACACCCTTCTAAATAGGTGGTGTTACCATAGTTCAATTCGCATTTTTGGTTAGTTGGACTAGTTTCACATCCATATTTCATGGCACGATGTATCCATCAAAAAATCTAGTAGGCCCAAATCCAGAAGACTCGGTATAAGTCTTCCTTTTTTTATTTTCTCTAGGTTCATGGTGTGATATGATGTTCTCTTTCTCCTCGACATATTTTCTATAATTTGTGGTGATAGGACTTTCGATTGTTCTTTGACAACTGATATGGACTCCTTCATTTCAACTTATTCAATATAGAGCCATGTGTGTTACAGCTGATTTTACCACACATGGTAGATCACACCTTTATGGCCTTCCCTGTCCCTCTACAGACTCTTTAGACCCCATGGACCATTTTTGTACCTTTTATGTTTCCAATATCATCCCTAAAAATATGCATTATTTGCTATACGTGACTTTTAAACCTATTCTCGCGTATATACGCGGATTTGACCCTTAAACCTGTGTACATCAGGATGTGTGCAAAAGGCCAAATAGTTTTGGAGTTTTCCTTGATGTGGATCTGAGTCACTTGTCTCTTGGCCTTCCATATGCCTTGAGATCACTCGGACTTGACCTTCCATTACCCCATTGAAGCACTATATAAGGAACCCTTTGGATACATTGAAGGGGAGAGGAATTGAAGAGCAAGAAAACTATAGTCCATTATTGCCGGAGCTTATACTTGAGTCTGCATCCCTTTGTCCCTTGGAGCACTTTGTGTTCTTCCCAATATTTCCTTTGCTTGTGAGCTTGCTATTGAGAGATGGAGGATTGAAGTGGTGGACACCCAGGTGGAGGACTCAGTTTCTTCGATTCACAGACGTGCCGACAGAGGCTGTCACTATTGTAATCTCTGATTTATATTAATAGAAATACCTTTTCATGTCCAATAATGTGTATTCAAATGAGTATTGAATCCATGGATGCTTTTAAATGCTTATATGTTATTGATTATATATGCTAGAGTAGGTCTAACACAATTATATATATAGCATGCTTGTCTTGTTTGCTGAATGTTGAGAGAGTAAATTATCAATAAAAGCGAGAGTGGAAAATCTCAATGGGGATCTACATCAACCGTCTGTAATAAGGTATGTATCGAGATCCTTTAGTGTTAGATGTTTGGTTTCTCTTGCATATAGGAAACGATTGATTTTTGTGGTTACCCTGTCTGTTGTGGTACCTGAAGCCATAGGAAGTTATTTCCGTAACAAAATTGGTGACCATACTAGGGAGTTCCTAGTCATTTCCTTTGGGGGTTTTATCGGCATTCAATGTTCTTGAATTGCTCTAATTTCTCTGTTTCTGAGTCGGGTCTGGGGGCATGTTTTCCTGGTAATTTCTGATAGGAGTAAATTTTGTCTCAGCTTGTCCGTTTACCTTTTTTTATTATCTCTTTTTCTTCCTGTACGTGATTTTTTGCTTCACAGTCGTGTGTACACACGGTTTTTACTGGGATATCCACGTATATACGTGGGTTTTCTGCACATAGTCACGTATGACTTGAGTTTTTCCTTTTAGGGGAACACTAAGTGTTGCTGGGTGAGTTTTGATGATTGCTGAGTCTCCTTGGATGCTTCTAGAGTCTGTATACACCTCTGTTTCTGACCAGAGATGGTTTTTAGGTTGAATTTTCTTAAGAATGTTCTTGCCATTGCATTTTTTTTTTTTTTTGGGATTATTGAATTAGGTCTCTTTTACCTTGGTGCTTTGCTTGGGTGTTGTCTAATAGTGCTTGCAGAGTCTGGGGGTGGTAGAGTCATTCTTTTGCTTTATTATCTCATTTTAATTCAAAAATTACAAAAATATTTGCTTCTTTGCATCATTATGTATCATTGCATTTTGCATTTTGCATGGTACTTGCATTAGGTTTGCTTGGAGAAGTATTAGTCAGACTTTCATATAGGAATGATTGCATTTTAATTTGAAAGAGAATTTTGCATTTCACATAGTAGCATACCCCAGTTTTCATTTAACACAGTGAATTTGCATTAATTCTTAGGTGTGCATTTTACTTGTTGTTGCATCGTAACACCATTAGTTGCACAATCATTTTCCCTTTTGAGTAAGAAGCCAATTAAAATGAACGCATAATAAAATTAATTACACTCTTTTATTTTATAGGGTGCACCTACAAGATTAGGTTTTAGGGTCTTGGAATAATTCATTGTGAGTAAATTCTCCAAGACCACTAAACGAAACATGTATGTGTCTGTCTAGGTGAGAGTGTTTCTCAGGATCCTCCTGTGACAAGGGAGTTAAGCACGAGGCAATGTGAGCAGTTATTGATTGGGATGACCCCTAGTTTTAACTGAGTAGCACCGAAGATATTTCCAGGATTGTATTCGTATCTGGGGTATCTTTCGAGAGTTTCGGGATTTTCTACCCTACCCATACGATCAATCCCACCTGCAACTGTCCACCTGAGCATTGATTATATTGAGGTGACCTTAGTTTCCTTACCTAGGTTATCGAGGGGGTACTTCACAGAGGTTATTCTGCAGTTGTCCCAGCCAGGTTGGGGTCGGACAACATAGTTGCTATATGCATTGAAGCTAAGGGCCACACTAATTGGTTATGAACCTCTGCTTGTTGTGTATGGGATTCTCAAGCCTCTCCTAGGCGAGACATACCTGCTTCATTCGGGAGCTCACATATCGTACCCTTGCTTGCTTGTGATTTGGCTTTACATTATATAGGTGTATGCTTTGTGCATGCTAGTTTGCACGTAATTAGAAAGAGTCTTTTTTCATTTTTTGAGTCATTGTGGATTTGGGTGTGGCACTTCGTTGTTCTCATCGTTTAGCAGGACTTTCGCCTTCCACATCTCCTCTTCCTTTGGGAGAGAGAAATAGACAGTCTGGGCGCACTACTTCTCACATTGATTCACACATGATGGGATATCACGAGGATGAGATTCCTGAGATGTCTTTTCCACCTCAAGAGGTTGGGGAGGAAGATCCTACTCCTATATATGATCCTTCACCAGATATACCTTCACATTCCGGTTATGATCCCTCATTCACAGGTCACCGGTATTGGTTTTCGGGTGACGAGACTCACCATGATCCCACAAGCACTAGTCATGTTCATTATGGCATGCCTGATATCCCTGCACATGATCTAACACACCATGTCGAGTCAGAATTTGAACCTAGCACTACACCTGGGGGCACTCCTATTCCTTTCCATGCAGAGAGATTTGGGAGCACTAGTCACATTGCACCTTCCATCCCGGCAGTGGAAGCCACCTCACATGTTCATCCTAGAACCAGTGTTAGTAGTCATATGTGGATACCAGAACTGAGACAAGTGACCATAGGGAATACCACTTATATCCCTTCACATGTCCCTTCATCCTCTATTCCTACTCGTTCGAATGCATTTTTGACAACCCTTCCTCCCCCTCATTCACATGGTCCTTCGGGTCAGAATGTTGCTACTAGTCATGTTCGTATTGCGACTGCTCGTACAGTAGTATCTCAGAGTCAAGTATCTACTATTGTCTCAGGAGGTCATATTCCTATTTCTAGATCGTCTTACTGTCCATCGCATGGAGTTCCCCATATCCCTACTTATGGAGCTTCTCATGGGATATCCCATGGGACATCTTATGGAGCTTCTCATGGACAATCTTATGGATCGCAGTATGGATAGAGCTATCAACCTTATGGGTATAGGTATCAAAAACCAACTTACTCCTCTAATTATGTCTTTGTAGCACCGCAGAGTCAAGGTACACCACATCATAATGCTTCCATGCAGCCCTACACAGGCCAAACGGGAGGAGGATATTATGGCCAAGGCCATGGTATTTACAGTAGTTAGCCTTATATGAACCAAAAATATCAGGAGCGTGGCATATATCATCTCAACCTAGGCTCCCTTTCCTCACAACATTAAATTTACCCGACTTATCAAGACTAATGAACGATCCAATATCTCATGACTTGGCTTGGCTGGCTGTCCCTAACAAAATTCCCTCGGACATTCCCAAATTCAAGGGAAAACTAGGAGAAGATCCTAGTGAACATGTCACTACCTTTCACCTTTGGTGCTCTTCCAACTCCTTACACGATGACTCAATCCGCTTAAGGCTATTTCAGCGCACCCTCACCGGGCCTGCAGCAAAATGGTACATAGAGTTACCGAGGGGGGCATTCATTTTGTTCAATGACCTTGCCATGAATTTCCTCAATCACTTCCATCTACCAGTGCGTTATGACGTTGGTATAGAACTCTTGTCTACATTTCGGCAGGACAAAGCCACACATATCTCAGACCATATCCAAGAGTGGTGTAGATGGAAGAGGTTGATTAAAGCTTTCATACCGCTGGAGTTTCTCCTTGGGTGGTTCCTTAAATCGTTGCTACCTTACATCGTGAAAGATGTTTCTACATCTAGATTTTAGAATGAGGAACAAGCCATTTTTAGGGCACAAGAATTGGATTTGATTTATTCTCAATCCAGACTATTATATGAGATCATACCTAATGCTCTGCGTTCTAGTTTCGATCCTAAGATCAAGCCTGGACCACATGCCGATGGCATTGTGGGTTGTACAAGTACCAAACCTACAGATTCCATTTCGAAACAAGTGAGTCAACTGTCTATTAATCAATCCACATTGGGACAAGATACGGCTTTGTCTCAACCCACCCAAATGGCGAGTGTACTTTCCGTGCAATCGTCGAACCAGAAGGGCAACCAGTAGTTCAGAAGGAATAAGAAAAAGGGTAAAAACAATCATGAGGGTGGGAACAAGAATGAAAATGCCAATTTTAATGACAAGAATGACTATAATGTTGGGGGGACAAGCAGTATAAACATAACGTTAAGTTTCCTTGCAAATTGTGTAAGGATGACCACCTCACTCACTTGTGCCCTTGTATGGAAGACGCCTTGAGGTTCATAGCACAGGGCCCAGCTATGCTGATCGATCCTTTACCCCATAATCAAAATATGAACTCGAGGACTCGTGATCCTCATTCTACATCAAGTGGAGATCAAAATCCGTCGAAAACCAGTACTAGTCATGGGTGCATCAACATGGTGCATGCTACTAAGGTTGTGACTCATGTGAAAGACTATGGTTCGTCACAACTAGACCTTGGGAAGGAACCTCCTCCTATCGAGATCCCTTTGCGTATTGAAAACCCTATAGATAAACTTGAGATTGCACCTCACATTCCTAAGGGAGTCCTAAAGCGTTCGGGGCACAATCCTAATGCCCGAGCTGCCCAGAACTATTATGTTGTCAAGGATTTGGGCCAAACTCCTTGTGCGATGTCTGCGCCTGAAGTTCTTTAGAGTTGTCCTTTGCAAAGGAAAGCTTTACAAAATGATCTTGGGGTGAGTGATGATAACTCTTATTCTGTCATCAAATTTTAAACCATGGGACTATAGCCTCGCTTGCCTTACTACATGTCTCTCTTGATTCATGTAGAATGTCTTAACCTGACCATCAAACACACTATGATTGACGAAGGCACTGCTGCTTCCATGATGTCTTTGTCATGTTGGAAGGGTTTGGGTTCTCCCGAGTTGTCTAAATCCGCTACCATGTTGACTGCCTTTGATGGTAGATCGTTTCGACCACAAGGAATTCTTCCTTCTCTTAAGGTCCATTTGGGAGGGAATACCGTCGCGATCGAGGTCGAGGTGGTTGATGTGCCCCTTGATTACAATATTTTACTAGGTTGGAATTGGATGTATAGTATGCAAGCCGTAGCCTCTTCTCTATTTCAAGTTGTATTCTTTCCATTTAATAAGAAGATTGTTACGATTGATCAGACATCATTCAAAAATCCGAGTGTTAGTGCATCGTCAGGAGCTTCTATCCCGATTATCGACCATTCTTAGCCGGCAACTGGGAGTGTGGGTGTAGGTATGTATCCAACCCTTATGGGAACATTTAGTTGTCCTACACTTGTCCTTATGATCAGATCTAGTTTCGATGGGGCTTCATCTTCATTGAATTCGGTGTCTTTTCGCACTACATATGGAAGATCCTTGGATTCTTCCTACACCGAGTCCTTCAAACGGATCTATCGAAACAGACATGTCGTTGCCTAAAGCAATGATATCATATCAAGTGAATCTCGATGGTGTTGCAGAGCCTAGTCCTTCCTCTTCATAGACGGAGGAGGAGGACCCGTATGTGCTGCCTGCATGGGCAGTTGAGTCCTCTCATGCACATGATTTCCTTGATAGTGTTTTTCCATCAAATGAAGCTATTATTGAGGACATGTCTGGGGTTGAGCCACCTTGGGAAGAGTTACATCATAGATCTTATTTTCTTCCCAAGCTTGACCATTTGGATCATGAGGAATTTAGGGATATTCTTAGCGAGAGGATTGGTAGCCCTGTGGTTCCATTAAGCTCTCCTGGTTAGATGGCTGATGGGAACATGGCGAATATATCACCTACTATTCCTATCAATATCTCTCACGATCTTGGAAAGATTGAGAATGTCTGTATTGGGGAAGAATGTTCCCATGCTGAGATTTAGGAGTATATCGAGCTGTTTAAAGAGTTTCATGATATATTTGCTTGGTAATATGAGGAAATGCTAGGTATCGACCCGCGTATTGTCGAACATGAAATTAAGACCTAACCGAATGCAATCCCGTTCGACAACGTTTGTGTGCGGTGAATCCTAGAAAAGCACCCGCGATTAATGCTTAGATAGAAAATCTGTTAAAAGCCAGTTTTATCTATCCCGTTCCCTTGATAGAGTGGGTTTCAAACCCCATTCTGATTGATAAGAAACAGGGAACGATTCGTATATGCACTGATTTCCGCAATTTAAATCGTGCTTGTCCTAAGGATAATTTTTCCACACCATTTATTGATCAAATTTTGGATGAGTGTGTGGGAAGCAAGGTATTTTCCTTTATGGACGGCTTTTCTGGATATAATCAGATTCAGATCAAACCCAGGGATCAACACAAAACTGCATTTATTTGTCCTTTGTGTACATTTGCATATTAGAAGATGCCTTTCGGTATTAAGAATGCCGAAGCCACATTTCAGTGGGCTATGACCTTGATTTTTCATGATCTCAAATTGATTATTGAAGTCTTTTTGGATGACCTTGCTGCTCATTCTCGGTTGAGAGTGCGTCATTCCTACCATGTGAGATTAGTATTCGAAAGATGCCGCCACTACCTGGTTAGGTTAAATCTACATAAGTGCATATTTTGCGTGAAGCATGGTCTCTTACTAGGATTCATTTTTTCCAAGGACAGTATAAGAGTCGATCCCTTAAAGGTTGAGGCAATACCTCAATTGTCTCCCCAGAGAAATATTAGACATATTCAATGTTTGCAAGGCACGGAAAACTTCTTATGGATATTCGTGGTTAACTTTGCCAATTTGACTAAAGGATTTATGCATATTTTAAAGAAGGACACTACCTTTTGCTGGGATGAGCGAGCCCAGGAGTCCTTTGATGCTCTTAAGCGAGCCTTAGTATCGCCCCCCATTCTTAGTCCACCCGACTATAGCCGTGAATTTTTTATTTATGTGGCCACGTCTATGGAGATGATTGGTATGGTTTTGGTTCAGGAGGATGAGGAGCTCCATGAGCATGTCACATATTATTTGAGCTGGAACCTTATATATGTGGAAATCCATTATTCCCATATGGAGAAACTTGCCTTAGCTACCGTTCATGCGGTTCAGAGATTGAGACACTACATTCTCCTTCGCTAGACCTTGGTGGTATCTCATGTCAATCCATTTCAGTTCGTCCTCACTAGAAGGATGATTGGGGGAAAGTATAATAAATGGATTGTTATTTGGAGAGAATTCGATCTCGAGTTTGTTTCGGCGAAATTGAAGAAATTGTTAATTTTTGCGGAGCTCATTTTTGATTTCCCAAGTGAGGAGGAGGACGAGGTTTATAAGGATACGTTTGTCGATGAGCATATTTTCCTCATTTCAACTTTGGATCCATGGTATGGGGATATCATCATATATTTACAAACGTTGAAGGTCCCTACTCACCTGTAATGGGATGAGCGATGACGATTAAGTCACGTATCTAAGAACTACCTTATAGTGGATAACACTTTGTATTGCCATGGGGTAGATTCCATTTTACGTCATTGTTTAACCCATGAAGAGGCTAAGGTTGTGCTGAATGATTGCTACGGAGTGGCGTGTGGTGGTCAATTATCTAAGCTTTCTACAGTCCAAAAAATCTTGATAGCAGAATATTTTTGGCCGTTGATCTTTAAAGATTGTGTTAATGCAGTTAAGAAGTGTCACCCTTGCTAGGTGTTTGCACGCAATACGCGCTCACATCCTGCCCCATTACATCCGATTATCACCACCGGTCCCTTCACCAAGTGGGAGCTTAAATTCAAGGATTACAACCCAGCTTCGGCTGGGGGGCATCATCATATTATAATGTTTGTTGATTATTTCACGAAATGGGATGAGGCTATGCCCATGATTAAATCTGACAGTGAGACAATCGCATCGTAGCAGGGATTTCTCCTTGCTACAGGGGCAGGAATGGCTCCCTTCTATCTATAGGATAGAAGCATAGGTTCCTGCATGGATAAATGTTGAAAATGAAAACGTAATGTAAATGGAAAACAACTAAACTAAGAACAGAAAGAAGAGAGAAGCAATGGTGAACCCCTCTGCAAACAAGGGTTAGGGTTCCACCTCCAATAACCTACAAACAAATCCTAAGCTACAATAAACCCTACAAAACAATGTTAAACATAAACCTGTAAATGAAATATTGGTTAGAAAGTAAAGAAAACTAAGAAGGAAAGAAACAAAACATGAAAGACAAGCTATACCTTCTCTGGTGGAAATGGGCCACCATGCCCTAGGTTGTGGAAGCACCTTTCTTGGATGGGGGAGCAATGGCTCAATGGAAATGGAGGAGAGGGAGTGTGGGTGGCTTGAGAGGCAAAGTTCTCAAGGCATCCATGAGCAACATAACAGTATGCAAGGGAGAAGTGTTTTGAGAGTGACCCCCCACCCTCATTTTATAGATTTTTTGGGGTTTTAGGGTTTTAAGCCATTGGTCTGGGCTTTAGCCCCTTTTTTGGGCTTTTAGCCCCTTCCACCCTAATTTTAGCTCCTTTTATGGTTTTAGCCCCTTTTTGGGGACTTTAGCTCCTAGGAGAGTATTTTGGGCTCCTTTTTAGGGTTTTTAAGCCATTTTCTTCATCCTTAGGCTATTTTGAGGGTGTGGCGGTCTAATGGAGGGTCGTGAAGTGGTGTCCTTGGGTGGTGTAAGGTCATAAAGAGATTAGTGAGGGATTTTTTGGGTTAACATGTGCATTTCGTATTCAACCAAATTATTACTCGGTTCAGTATTCCGAAAGAGCTTGTCACTGAACATGGTAGGCACTTTCAGAATTGAATGATGGAAGAGTTGGACTCAAAGCTAGGGTATAATAAAGAGCACTCCTCTTCTTATTACCCTCAAGTGAATGGACAGGTTGAAGTAGGGAACAAATCACTTAAGTCCATTCTCCCACGAACCATTGCACAAAGCAAAAGGAAATGGCATATCATGTTATATCCTGCTTTGTGGGCCTATAGGACTGCGGTTAAGACTGCCATCGATTTTTCTCCATATCAACTTGTACATGGAGTGGAGTCTATCTTTCCAGTTGAATGCGAAATTCCTTCATTGAAGCTAGCTATAGAGCTTTTACCATACACTTCCGCATTGGAGGAACATTTGGCCCACTTAGAGCAGCTTGATGAGCAACGTCGAGATGCTTTAGTGGCTCTAGAAGTAAATACGCATCGCGTTAAGGTCTAGTATGATAATTATGTTTGTTCGAGGAGGTTTAGTGAAGGAGATTTGGTCCTTTTGTGGGATCAAGATAAAGAACCCTTGGGGGCAGGGAAGTTTAATCCCATGTGGCATGGTCCTTACGTGGTCAAACATGTGTTAGAGAAGGGCTCCTATGAGCTGGTGGATTATGAAGGGACAACCTTGGCGGAGCCTAGAAATGGGCTCTATATTAAAAAATACTATGCATGATCTTCAGCCAGGGCTGATTATTGTATATTATTGTACAATTTTTTGCATAGTTAGGTTTTCTTATGGTGATCGGGTTTTTTTATTAGCTTTTGTTTCTTATGGCAGATGTCAATGGAGTCTTCCACTTACATAGGATTTGTTGATGATGCTAGCCGTCACACTAAATACTTAGCCTCTGTTGCTTGGGTGATTTATACTCCAGGCCAGGTATTGTCTTCAGGAGGCGTATGTTTACGGCCTTCTTTGAACAATGTTGCTGAGTACAGTGCCGTTATCGAGTTATTACGGGATTCCATTTCACATGGTGTTATCTCTCTTGAGGTACATATTGATTTGCAGTTAGTAGTTTCATAGCTTAATGGATTGTATCGTATTAGGGATCTGATAGTATTACAAAGATTCTTATGTGTGATATTGTTAGAACGGAAATTTGACAACATAACATACATACATGTTCCAAGAATTTTTAATCAAGTTGCTGACTCATATGCTAACTATGTGTTAGATTGGAATTTGTTTCGTAGAACATAAGCACATCACAAACATACATTTTTACACATGTAAATAAATAAAATCAATCATCATAAAAAAATTTCATTAAAACATCCAAAATGTGACATCATAATACATAAGTGTCATAATAAAAAAATGGGGCTTTCGAGCCACCAAAATATAATAAACGATAGTACAAAAATGAATCACTCTCAGGTCTCTAAGCCTGTGGAGGAGGAGGGGGGTTCTGATCGTGGTAGCACACCACGGCTCTAGCTAGTCATTGGAATAACCGAACCCATGCTCATGGTACACCAACCACCTGACGCTGCATGGCCTCAAGCAAGTCCTTGACTTGTGCCATGGGTACCCTGTGTGTCAATCATATAAAGTTTGTGTGGATGCTTCGGAGTGTCCGCTTTGCATCCACACCATGATATCATCTCCTTTTCCCCTCTGTCTATGATGAGGGAAGCCATTAGGCCGTCGTGGTCCAACATCTACATACATATGACAGATTGTCACTATGTGTCATCACACCAAAACATGTCTTTTGAGTCTATATATCAAAAAACACAAAAAAATTTAATAATTCAAAAAACTTTAAAAAGAGGGTTTGGGATTCGTTACCAATATCACTGTATGTTGCTCCTGGTGGTAGGGGCATGTACGAATCTCCCCGGAAATATATCCCTGCATAAGGATAGTCATCGATGGCAATGATATACCGCCACCACCATGGAAAGAAGTCAGCTGGGTAGGGGTTGGACACCCTAGATCCGCTCAGTCTGTGCATAACATCTTCCCAATGTCATTGGGTCAGATCTTGAACCCCGTGAGGAGGAACGTCAACTCTAGGGATTAGCCCCGGAACACGCTCAAATAAGAACGTGCTCAATATACTGCCGAAACCGAAGTTTCGTACCCTGCCCATATTCCAGTCACTGAGCTACTGCTTCATGTTACTCAACAACGTAGTGCTCCAATCGTAAACTGTGGGTCTCATGCACTCCACTGCATAGAACATCAATGGCCGTGAGGCTTGGTGGAGTGATGCTATACCAACTATCCTGCCAAGTGCCAATAGTATGGCCTTCAGTCCTAGCACCTAGATGGAGTTTGTTGGGATTTGACTCTCAACCTTTTTCATGTCCAGAAAATAGTATAATGTAATGTACTTATCAATGGTGAGGCCACCTCCAAGCCCACGAGAGCGTAGGTTCACCACCTCTCCCCGTCGAGACTATCCAATAATGAAGTTTATGTCCTCCACCTCTATAGTGAGGTACATACTGTCGATATGGAAAGACTCTGAGTCTTGATCCCAGTAGTCTACTAGCATTTGCAGGAGTCTTGGTTTGGCCCTCAGGCTGCCAAGACACCAAAACTTGTATAACCCACATGCACATAGATCTTGTTGAGCCATCAAATCACCCTGAACATCCTCTTCTACATCTCCATGTTCCCTCTCCCTCCATTCTAGAACCATCCTGCACATTAAAAATAATTTTTGGTCAATATATACCTTAAAAAACCATGTGTGCGGCTGCATACCTGACTGTTTGCAAAACAGCTGCATATGTACGTGGGTTTGGGAGGTTTTTCCACGTATATCCATCCCTATATGCGGAAAAAGCCCCGATTTCCACGTGGGATGAAACAACCAATTTATACTGGCCTAAAATTCAAATTTTACCATGGAAATTGAAATTTTTTTGCATGAAACTAGAAGAGGAGGACATGAGAAGTTACCTGGAACAAACGGTGTCGAATTTCGTCGGACGAAGCCCCCGGAATTCATGTTTGAAGTTCTGAGCTCAAATGGGTAAAAATTTCAAATGATATGTAATTTTTTATTTTTTTACTATTTATAGATAAATTTTGAAATTTTTTACCCCCTTTCTATAGCTTTGAACCATTTCTGACCATTTTGGACTGTTTTGGACTAATCTGATGATGTAGGAGTCTGTTTTGAGCGCCATTTCGACCATTGTTTTGACCCGTTCATGCCTATTTTAGGTATTATGTCTAAACTAGCATATAGGTTAGATTTCACATCCATGTGCATTTTTCATGACCTTATGACCATTTCATTATAACCTTAGGTACGAACCCATTCTATCTTGTCACAGAACCTTCTTATTGTTTTAGAAGTGGCATGATGTGAATGGTAGAGCTTGACCATACATGGGTGCCCTAGCTAGCTCCTTTTTTGCATTTGGTGCCCATGCCGACATTTTTCCCTTTAGGGTGTGGGAGTCCTTTGTATAGTATCGCCATGTCTTTGCACAAGATCCTCATACTCCTATTGATCTTTTTGCTGGCCTTTGTCCCCAGGACTCCCTTATGTCAAGTTGTAATTGCATTATCATGAGTTTTGCTACCTCATTGAGCCTTATTCCAGCTTCCCTGACTTTTATTATCAGCCATATAGCCCGATCTTGTCTCATGTCTAGACACACAGAGCCATTTTAGATATCCTTTGCAGCTTGATTCCCCATTTTTTTACCGGGAGGTGACTTTCCCCCGAGAGTCGTTATCCTACACATGTGTCCTTGCATTGAGCATAGGTATGTTCTGTTGCTTGGAACTAGTTTTTTTTCCCATTGACACTCATTTCCTCCTAGTTTGTAACTATAAAGCACTTTTATTCTTTTTCAAGCTTTTCAAAATATTTGAAAAAGTCCAAAAAAATTAAAAAAAAAAAAAAGTCGGACAAGAAAATATGTTATCTTTGGTAGCAGTCGAGTCGTGTCACCTTCGAACAGAGCACTGTATATCACATCTGTTGGTTGGGTTAATAGTTTGACTTTAGGAGTTGTACTCGTTTCTTGAAGTCTATCTCCACCGACTAGTTAAGCTTCCAGCCCCTATGGAGCCTCTGTTGATGCCTCCTGTGTCGCAAAGATGTCCTAGTTTTGTATATTAAGTCTATGCTTCCTACATTCAGTCACCATTCACCTTTATGCTCTTGTTCGAAGGAAGTTGAACCCTGAGTCGGTCATTCCTCAGTTCTCTTGACTTTGCATGTCGGCCATTCCCGGTACTGATATTGGTTCATGCACTTTATGATCGAGTCCTTCCACATTATAGAGCCTTGTTGAGTACCTCGTGTTGGATGATGAGGGATGCATTAATGCCCTCCTTCCAGTGGATTTCATCCCATCAAGTTCATATCATTTATTCTGGGATAGGAATCTAGAGTCATTTTTGAGTGCCTTGAGACTTGCAGTCATCAGTGGAAGGTTCTCTTTACATCGATAGTTTTGGGAATACATCAATGTCCCCTGATCGATGGATCCTTTCAAGTGTTCAACCTCAACACATTTATTCACACTTGTTAGTTTGCACTCTAGTAACTTGATTCCCATTTTCATTATCGGTGGGTGATCTTGCATCTGTTAACGGTATACTTCAATGACCGGTAATCAGACGATGGACTACTATGTTTGATCTTGAAACCTCTATTCACATAGTAGGACATGTACTCATAGTGGATTGTGTAGAAGACCTTCCATATTGGTGGCATTTCATATATGCTACTTAATCGTGCCAGTGTTCATGAGATTTCAGCTCTCGTGACTTGATTCCAGTTTATGTCAGATGTTTCCAGCCATTATGGAGATCTTGATCTATTATATATCTTCAGCCTTCATGGAGATCATGATCCTTTTTATATCTTCATCATGGAGATTCTAATTTATCTATATTGTACGTGCCGATGACCACACATGTCATATTTTGTATCATGCCTATTCATGGCCATTGTACTCTTATGTATCCAGGACTGCTATATCTACTTGTACTTATGTGCGGATTTTAATCATTGTATTGTACTGTTGTATGGCTGGTTCTTCATCACTCCACTTCTGGGATGGACTTATAATGTATTTCGGCCATCGTATAACTCCTATGACCTCACACATTAGGGGGCATTTGTTACAACTAATTTTACCACAGATGGTAGATCACACCTTTATGGCCTTCCCTGTCCCTTTGTAGACTCTTTAGACCCCATGGACCATTTTTGTACCTTTGATGTTTCCAAGACCATCCCTAAAAACATGCATTATTTGCTATACACGACTTTTAAACCTATTCTCGTGTATATACGTGGATTTGACCCTTAAAACCGCGTACATTGGGATGTATGCAAAAGGCCAAATATTTTTGGAGTTCTCCTTGACGTGGATCTGAGTCACTTGTCTCTTGACCTTCCATATGCCTTGAGATCACTCGGATTTGACCTTCCATTACCCCATTGAAGCACTATATAAGGAACCCTTTGGATACATTGAAGGGGAGAGGAATTGAAGAGCAAGAAAACTATAGTCCATTGTTGCCGGAGCTTATACTTGAGTCTGCATCCCTTTGTCCCTTGGAGCACTTTGTGTTCTTCCCAAGATTACCTTTGCTTGTGAGCTTGCTATTGAGAGATGGAGGATTGAAGTGGTGGAGGCCCAGGTGGAGGACTCAGTTTCTCCGATTCGCAAACGTGCCAACAGAGGTTGTCACTATTGTAATCTTTGATTTATATTAATAGAAACATCTTTTCCTGTCCAATAATGTGTATTTAAATGAGTATTGAATCCATGGATTCTTTTAAATGCTTATATGTTATTGATTATATATGCTAGAGTAGGTCTAACACAATTATATATATAGCATGCTTGTCTTGTTTGCTGAATGTTTAGAGAGCAAATTATCAATACAAGAGAGAGTGGAAAAGCTCAACGGGGATCTACATCAATCGTCTGGAATAAGGTATGTATCAAGATCCTTTAGTGTTAGATTTTTGGTTTCTCTTCCATATAGGAAAGGATTAATTTCTGTGGCTACCCTGTCTGTTGTGGTACCCCAAGCCATAGGAAGTTTTCTTCATAACAATGTGCTTGAAAGATTGACTTGCATCCTTGCAATCTTTTGTGATAAAATCCCTCTGTGTTATCGCTTAAGTTACATTTTACTTAATACAGCTCAACATCTTGAAAACAATGAGTCATGAATGGTCGGTTGATGTGCTTTTAATTTTTATTTCACACATGTTTTTCCTGTCAATTATTATTTTCAATGAATATGGTCGGGTATTTACAATGATTATGGAATTGGCGACCAATACATTCACACACTTGAGCTTTTCCAAGAATTTATGACAAAATTCCACTAACTCCACCACTACTTCTTCCATAAAACCAGTCATTAATGTGCAATAAATGAAACTACAACACAAATCCAACCTCGAAAAAGCATTGATTTACTTCGACAAAAAAAAATAGGAAGGCCACAAACTTACTACGATAAAATCATACTTTGAAAAAAATACACCTTACCATGATAGAAACAAAGACTTCGACTTATAAACAAGACTTCGACAGAAATAAAAAGTTGTGGTTTCTAATTTTTATAATTTTTTACTTTGTAGAAATTTATAAAAGGAACAGATGACTATCCATATAAGGTTCTAGTCGTCTCCCATTAACCAACCCTTTGAGAGGCTTGCCACTTAGATTTTTCAATTATACTGTGCCTCCTTCCATCACATAGTTAATGACATAATTGCCTAACCAATGCATCCTTAACTTACCAAGGTATTTAAGAAACTTGTTGTTGTAGAGAATAACTAAGTCCCCTCACTAAAAATGCTTCTTATTAATGTGGCGGTCATGTCATTCCTTCTCTCTTTATTTCTGAACTTACTGCTAGAATCCTGTAATAAATCTGTCTTCTTCTAGTTGGAGCTGCTGCGACGATATTTCTTTGACAACACGAGTATAATACATACTAGTGAAAGAAACAATCCTTAAATTCGGTACAATATACTCCATAGGAATAACA
This sequence comes from Pseudotsuga menziesii, assembly GCA_001517045.1. Taxonomy (NCBI): domain Eukaryota; kingdom Viridiplantae; phylum Streptophyta; class Pinopsida; order Pinales; family Pinaceae; genus Pseudotsuga; species Pseudotsuga menziesii. The sequence continues at coordinate 227,773 of LPNX011197777.1, forward strand.
ACTTCTTCTCCATATACCATCTTGAAGTGTGTTTCACCCATCAATTTCTTACATGTTGTTTTGTAAGCCCATAAAACTACAGTGACCATCAAGTCCCAGTCATCGTGGTTAACATTAGAGACCTTTGTTAAGGAAATCTCCAAAATATTATTGAATGCTTCGATAATCCCATTTTCTTATGGATGATATGGAGTACTCTTTCTATGATATATTTGGAATTCTTATACAAGTGCTTCAATTTTCAACCAAATGTTCTAACTACATTCTCAAATAGGGACTTCGTAGTAGAGGAAACACTGCAATTTTTCATTGGTGCAGCTTCATCCCATCTATTTAATATATTTTCCGCAATGATAATGTACCTTTATCTAGTCCTCTTCCTTGGTGGGTTTATCAGGCCCACAAAATCAACATCCCACTTGTCGAAGGCATGCAATGTCACTTGCGATACTAATGGCATTTCATCCCTCCTTGACAGTTTCCCATTCCTTTAGCATACTTCGCATGTATTACAATACTCCTTTGTGTCATTATGCAGGGTATGCCACCACAATCCAACCCTTAATATCTCATGCACAGTAGCTTTCCCTACGTAGTGGCCGCCCACAATGCCATCAGAAGCATTATCCAATATCATTGGTCACTCATGCTCTACAACACATCGATGCAATATCTCATCTGGTCCTAACTTATACAACTGACCGACTATCAATTGATAATATGCATATTTAACAACTAATTACTTCTTATGTGTAGTTTTATAGCCTTCTGGATCCATTCATGTAATCAGAAAATTCACAATATCTTCAAAGTATTCATCTACCATTCTTACCAAAAAGAGTTGTGCATCTAGGAGGTTATCATCTAAGTTAGTTGGTTCCTTTCCTATCTCTAACTTAGATAGATGGTCAAGCCCCACATTTAACCTTCATAGCTTTACTACAATTTCAAAATCATATTCCTGAACCAATAAGAGCCATCGACAAATTCTCTCCCCCAACAGTGGCTTGTTAACAAGGTACTTCAAATCAGAGTGATTTGTAAACATTTTAAATTGGTATATTCCTAATTGATAATGGCTGAACTTCTGCAAGGAATATACCATAGCTAGCCCTTCCCTTTCTATAGTAGTGTAGTTCCTTTCGGTTGTTCACAGTTTTCTACTAGTGAATGCAGTTGGATGATCATTCACTAGTACATGTGCACATTTTTCCCACAGAAAATCATTGCTATTGCAACACTTGTGCATTGCTATAGCGGCGAACATGACCCATTTTTTTCATGGAAAAACTTTTGTCACTCTAGCAACACTTTCCAAAGTTCATTTCTATAGTGACACAAAAGACATGAAACGTGGGTTGTTTAAAAAATCAAACTGTGTCGTTGTAGCGACGAGATGCTGCCTCTGTAGAGATGTAGTGTGGACATTGTAGAAAACATAATTGAACCTTAAACCCCTATTTTAGTGAAAAGGTGTCGTCGTTGTAGCGATGCAGTGTGGACAATGTAGCAAACATAATTGAACCTTAAACCCCTGCTGTAGCGACAAGGTTTCGTGGTTGTAGCAACGAGGTTCTATCGTTGTAGCGATAAGGTGTCGTCATTGTAGCGATGTAGTGTGGACGTTGTAGCAAATAGAATTGGACCCTAAAACCCTACTGTAGCGACAAGGTGTTGTTGATTTAGCGACGAGGTGTTGTCATTGTAGCGATGAGGTTCTGTTGCTACAACGATGCCCATTTGTGCAACTCACCGACGGGTATGCTATACTAGTGACAAAAATTTCGTCACTAGTATAGCAAGCCCATTGGAGAGTTACACAAATGACCTCAATATCATGTTCACTTGTCTCTCGAGAGGAATTCCTGTGGCATATCTTCCATCTAGGATGCAAATTATTTTTACCATTATCAATTGAGTCCTCTCTTTCTTCATCAATTTCTTGAGCATATCATGCTTTATCCCTCCTTTCCTCTTCTCCATTCAATGTAGTATCACCATTACCAGTTGAGTTCATAAGAGTTTCATGTTCAGGTTCCTTTACATTGTCTGACTCATTATTCTCTCTTTTAGAAGGAACTTCAAGGATGTCTTTAGCTTCCTGTATAACAACACTTATGGAACGCGTTCTTTTGAAAACTCTAAGGTTTCCTTTAGCATTTTCCTTACCTTTATTGCCATCCCGAAAGGATTATTGATACTGGGTTATGTTCATAACAGGCCTATCATTAAGTGTACCATACAAATCCTCACTAATATGTTTTTCATTTTCAACTAAATAATCCTTATATCTCCCAACAAAGGACACAGGGCCAATCCATGCCCATGGTACTCTTTCAGGAACCAAATCTTCTGCTTTTTTTAGTTTCTTGTTTCTGATAAATAGATTCAAGCTCTTTCTCAGAAAATGATTTAAAAATCCTTGAAGCACATTTATGCAACCATGCCAAAGGGCTAGTATTTTAAGTGCTTATAGGTGTTCTCACAAGAGATATTCCAGAATTAAATTCAAAGTTTGCATTCTTTGGCATAGTAACAACACTTTGTGTAAGTGCTACCTAAGAATTTCCATGCCCAGGAGAAATAACTTCATAGTCATTTATATTGACCCATGAAGGTTGTTGCTCAGAAACCTTTAATCTCTCTTATGTCATTTTTAACTCATATTTTAATTTTTTTAGTTCTTCAAGATATGCTTGAAGTTCTTCCCTCTCTTTGTGTAGTGACTCTCATTATTCCTTAAGTTTCTCTCTTTGTATCTGGAGTTCTTCAATATATTTCTTCATTTCAGACCACTCTTTCTCTGTGTGCTCCTGATTCATGGAAATTTCCTTCCTTTATCTCTTCAGTCTCTATCTTTCTGACTTCATTTCTTTTGTTTCCTTGCGTAGCATTTTCCTCTATGCACTAATATACTACATTTTTTTTTCTTTCTCTTTTTTAAATGATAATTGTTTTTCCTGGTAATGCCTCTCTAACTCTTCCCATCTTGTTTCAATACTGTTTTCAATTTCTCTGGTTCACAACTCAATTTTTCGGACAAGATCTTCCCGCTCCCTCTGAACTTCAGAAAACCATACTACTCGTTGATGCTGCATACTACTTTCAAAAGCCTCTTTCTCAAGACGTAGCCCTTCTTCATCACACTCTATTTCTTCCCTCAACACAATCTTTTCTTTCTTTAATCTTTCTTCTTCATCCTTCATCCATTTTGGTAGTTTCTTCCTCTCATCATCAAGCCATTCTAGTTCCTTCCTGAGTTTCTTTCTTTTCTCATCAATAATTTCCCACTCCCTCTCAAATTTTTCCTTTTCTACATTCAATTCATCATCTTCTTTCAATAATTATTGCTTCTGAGCTCTTAAGTCATCAATCTCTTCTTTCAATTTGGTTTGTAGATCTAGCAACAGATACATTTCATTTTTTGTGAGCTCTAATCTCTGTTGTTCATTGAGAATTTGGCATCTCTCCTCCTCCAAGGAAGCCTTAAATTTTTGGAGTTCTTTCTTTGCATTTTTTATTTCTTTTTTTCCCACCTCCATATTTTTCTTCCCAGTTTCTATTTCTTTTTCCTCAATCTTATAATTTTTCTCTCTTTTATTCAAAGTCCTTGACCTTGGGTCTAGTTCATTTTCCTTCTCTTTTAGCTTTTTAACTTTCTTCTCCAAGTGAATTTCCCTTTTACTCATTTTCTCCTCTTTGTGGTTAATTTCAAGCTCCCTCAAATCAACTGCATTTACCTTGTTTTCCAATTCATCTTCAACTAACCTGCGTTTATGCTCCACTTCTGCTTAAAACTCAATTTGGATTGCTTCAAGTGTAGCCTTGTGTTCATCAGTGAGCCTTTGGATCTCTTCCTAGATCTAACACAAGAAAACATATAAGTTCCCATTAAACTCCACAACTTAAGAAAATAGAAATAATTTTCAAAATAAGAGATTAACTGGCGATAAGAAATACAATATCTATAGTAATAACTAGTTCAAGTAAAGATACAATACCTTCTTCAGATGTTCTATCATTCTGGATAAGCATCATTTTTTTTAACAGAAACTAGAAGGGGGGTTATATAAAACAGGCTGTGCACAGCCATTCATTACAAAAAAGACAATATCGAAAGTTTATGTACAACAAAACTGCTGCACAGAAATCCTATCCATGGTGCTGTCCAAAAAACCTTACATAAAGTTTGCTCAAAACATCTGAAACTGCAGGAGGGGTATACCCTTACAAACTATTTACATAATAAAAGACAAAAAAACATTCAGCCATAACTAAAGGGGTCTAGATTACTGATTGCCTCTGTTGTTTCTAGGTTGGATGACGGATTCCTCCTCCATAGGGAGCACTGCTTCTATTGTTTCACCATTGACTCTACTGCTCTGATTCATTGCTATGAACCGCTGGAGATCCTCCTGGATCCTATCAAATTTCCCCATGATTTCCCAGAGATTGCTCTCATTGTCATCTATGTGAGCATCATGATTACTTATCTGAAGAGAAGTATAACTTACGGTGTCTCCCATTTTATTCACCTCATTGGCCATTTCTTTAGTGTCCAAGACACTGATTGCTAGCAGTTCGTATAATCTTCGCAGGTTCTTTTTTATGTCCATAAGGCCAAGTTACCCCTTCTCCACCCTGCGCCATTCTGGTTGCTTCAGCCGATATGTTTAACCGAGCGAAGTGATTGTGTATGGCATGAACTGGATTGACAGGAGCACTGTCTTGTTGCTCAACCGAGAATTGATTGAAACACGAACTAAGCACAACAAGTTCTTGAAACAGAGAAACTTCTCCTTGATTTTGATAGACCAACGTGCCCACGGCACCTTCCTGCCAACCCGAGCAGCGGCAGCCAAGAACCAAGCTTCGACCCCAATTACCAGACACTAAAACACCTGAGCTGAGAGCTACAACCCGAGACACTGAGAAATATAAGCATGAATAGGAGGAGAAGGCTGCGAGTACAAGCCGTTCCTTCACCACCGAGCATGTGAGGGGGAGGACCTGCCACGGGAGGCCTTGCAGCCACCCTTCATTGATGCCTATAACTACCTGTAACAAAAATTGCAGAGCTTCATGGAGACCAGGGCTCACAAAAGGAAAGATATGGAGAGACATACTGCTTCTGGGAGAAGTCAAGGGAAAAAGATAGAGGGGATGATAGGCATGTGAGAGGTTAATGCCAATAGCCCGAGGCTTTAAGGCCATTAAAACAGCAGCATCCGAATGGTGAAGGGACCAAGGAGGAGGCCACGCAGCGAGGAGGAGAGGGATGGGAGATAAATGAAGGGAGCCGGCAAAGGACAAGGAGGGAGGGAGATCAAAGTGACGTTGGAAGGCTAGGAGCGGGAGGAAAAAGGGGATAAGGGAGAGGGGCATAAGGATAGGAGGGGGACTAATAAGACTTAGGATAAGGATGAAGGTCTTAAGACTAAGCCTACTGCATTTCCCATGCATGAGAAAGTTCCAAAACATGTGAGAATGATTATGCCATAGAGAGACCCTATTCATCATTACGGGATATATTTAAGGAAGGGAGGATTCCCATCTTGCTTATAAAAACCTTGCGGAAGAGAAGCCCCCATGTTGGCCATAATGTCTACTGCAGAGTTATTAATCCAGAGAATATGAAGAGGCTCATAGGAATGGAGCATAAGAGGCTTTACTTTGTTGTACAGGCGACGGCAATTGATTGCTCCCGAGGGGTATCCATTGATCAATTTGGAAATGACATGCTTTGAGTCTCCAAATATTAAAACCTTTCGATAATTTTTGGCCTGAAGAATCTGAAGACCTTGGAGAAGAGCCAGCCACTCTGCTTCATTATTAGTTCTGTTCCCTAACCCCTAGGCGAAGGATTGTTCTATATTTCCATCGGGATCCAGAAGGATCCCCCCCGCTCCTGCCACCCCTAATCTGGATAAGCATCATTACTACAATAGTGTTTGGCACTTGAAAAAGGATTTAATATACTTATATACAAAAAAAAATATTTTTCATAAAATTAACTTACGCATTCCCTACTAGCAAGATTTTCTTGAAGAACAAGTAGCTCTTACTCTTTCCTAACTACAATAACTTCTTGTTTAACAACAGCCTGCAAATGACAATAGTTTAGATGTCATGAAAATAACATCATCAAAGTAAACAAAAAAATCACTCTACAAGCATTATCTTGAACAAAAATAAATGATAATAACATAAACAAACATCCATGAACCTATGAGCATAACATGAACAAAAAATTAATGCCAATATAATATGGACCTCCTCTCGAGTCAATAGACTAGCCAAGCTCGTTCTCAAGTCAGCTTCCTTCTATTTCAAGGTTGAATGTTCTTTCTCAATATTCATTTTCACATCGTGCATCTCTTTTTCAATATGTTTAAATCCTCATACCTTTCCATGATATGTGCTTCTCTTTGATTTAATAATTTATGTCCTTACAGCAACCTTTCTTGGCCTTCTTGAAGCTTTTTATCCCATCCTCACAGGTTTTCCTCTCAAGAACAAGATCATTTTCATGAGATTCACATATAAGAAAATATAATAAGTCTTATTCAATAACATATTAAAAACATTTTCCCAACAGGACATACAATATATAAAAGGCAAACCAATTGGTTCAACTTCGACAATGTAGGGGATGTAAACAATCAAGACTTCCCTTAAGAACTATTGGAGGTAATCCATATAATCAATAATTGTTTATCAGACCTATGAATCTCTATTCAAAACATGTAACTAGACCCTACTCCTCACCATATTACTGATCTCCACATGAAAAACAATTTAGAAGAAAGAAAATTGAGGGTGTAGCTATCCAATGAAGATAGCACCTACAATGTAAACAGCTAAGACAAATGTATCACTGATTGATATAATGTGGGAAACAATTCCCTCATCTCTTAGTGAATAATAGTAATTAAATTATTATAATAGTTGAAAAAGACAAACCCATTCCCAATATTGTCCTACTTACTCATACTTGAAATTCCATCTCTCTCTTCGAAGTGCATCTTCACGAGCTTCAACTTCCTGTAACTTTCTTTCTGCATCATCCTGTTTGCAGTTGGATTCTGCTTGGAAGGCCTCTCCTACATGTAACTTTGATTCAGCTGCAAGAGACTTTTCTTTAGTAGTGGCCACCATCTCACGATCTTGTGCCAATTTATTGTCAGATATAAACTTTAATTCAACACACTCAGTGCGCATCTCATGCAAAGCCTTCTCAAGCTACAACAAGTCAAAATATAAAAAGGTGAAAAGGAGTAAACATCCATAAAAGAAAAATAGCACAAGCTGACAATGGTCTGATCAATACTAATTCAAATTGTATTCTAACAACAACTTCAATCATTTCTATTCCTATGACAATGCTACAAGACATTTATATGGAAAAAACTAGCTTCCATGCATTGTTTACAACCATCCCAGTAGTTGAGGTTATATAGTATGCATAGTTTTCACCAGTCCCAGTCCCAAGGCAATTGAGGTTGCATCGTTGGATCTATGAACACCTTCAGAATGAACTGTACAACCTCATATGCCTTGGGGCAGGTGCAAACCCCACATGGTGGATAATGTTTTCCCATTTGCATTGTAAGCAATAATGAAATAGAATACCCTAAACAAATAAATCATACCATTATTGCACCAAGAAACATATGTGCACTCTATGTTTCTTCTTACTTCATGACAAGAATGGTAGAGAATTAACAATGTTGTTAATTTCAAGGATAGCAACTGCCTAATTGAATAGGGATATTCTATTTCCTTTAACAACACTAAACCAGTCAATGTAATCGGATTTTTAAAAGACACGTTTCACTCGCGAAGGGCCAAAGCAATATGCAAAAGTAGACAGTTGACAATCATGGAAAAGGTTAAGGTGACTGCAAGAAAAATCTACCATGATAAATATGGAACACTAGAAACACAAGGTTATTTTAGTTGTCAAGAAAGGCGATCCCATAATATCAAATGAATAATGCAAGGAGTATTAGCGACAACAAAGAGATGGTATGAAGTGCCTAGAGAATAATATTTTAGAGGAACTACACTCTGGAAAATTTTAAAGACGTGCACCAACAAAAGATAAGAAAAAAACACCAGCCTAACTAGTTCAAATAAAACCTCAGAAATGGTAGTAATTTACGGAAAATAAAAGAATGTCAATGCTTCAGATAAAATGTAACAATAGCTAAGTGCCCGAAAATGGTGAATTGTGGCATTACATCAGCTACACATTGTTTCTCAACACCTAAACCATTCTTAAGGCTTTCTTCTCGCTTCTCTTCTTTAGTTATAGCAGCTGAAAGTGCAGCTTATTCCCGCTTAAATTTCTCTTCTGCTTTAGTTGCAGAAAATTTCATTTGTTCATACTTGAGGGTCCATTCCTTGCATTCTATTAAAAGAAGACCTATATTATACTGATAATCATATAGATGCACACTCAACAAAAAAACAACAAGAATATAACTATATCCAACTTAGCAGAAACCCAAATATAAAATCAAATCTAGCGTTAAAGATTAGAAGATTTGTCTAGGAACTTCTTGAGAATCATCCAAGGAATAACTGGGTTGTAAGTTCCATTGTAAACTTATTTTAGATGTGGATGACGTCAAATTTGTGAGGTAGTGCACATCCTCCCAATCAGTTATTAAATGCCTCATGAGTCACCTCCACAAGCTCACAGGGCCATACATACTCTTTGCATGGTGCTGCCTCACAGCCTAGATCAAGAAGCCAGACACACATTACCAAATTTTTCTCTTCAACCTAAGATTTTAGGAAAGATTCAATGGATTTCTCCCAGGCCCCTCCCATATTCACCCAGCCAACTCCTCTCAGCCTTGGGCTCTTTACCCAGCAAATCCCTTTTAGCCTTGGGATTCCCCAAGAGGATATTATCAGGCTTTGTATTGACTCCTTCACAATGATAGATGATAACATGGATGTTTGTACTACACCTGCTTCTACCTCCATATCTATATTTGTTCAGTAGTGTTCCCCTCTCTTTCTAGGGTTTACCTTTTTGGTTCACCCTATCAAGTATTTCCTTTTTCTTATTGCACTTTCATTTAGCATTTAGGAGTTATCATGACACTCGGACATCTAGATGTTAATTGGTTGTGTCTTCTATTCCATTGATCTAATCTTTTGTTCTTTAAGGGCATCAATGAAATCATATTATTTTATTTATGTGATCATCTTAATAAATTCAAAATCTTACACTTTAGAATTTGGCTTGATTGCATGGGCTTGTTCCTCGTGTATAAGTCCTAAATAGACATTACACTACAGATATATAGACGGTAGGCTTTTAATATTCTGAAGGTCAATTTACTATTAATTATATGAATACTGGTTGCTATGCGCTAGCTGTCCTACACATGAAGTTGGTTTGACAAGTTCCACAAGGTACAGATTCTTTTTACTGTGAACTAATAATTTACTAATTTTAGACCATGCTAGTAATATAATAGGCAAGTGCTTATAACTTGGAAGCACTCGAATTCCTCTATTACCAATTCCATTTATAGTAGGATAAGTTCTAGACTCTGAACCGCACCATCTTTGAGATCTTAAAAGTGTCCATCATAATTGTTTTTAAGATAATTATTTTGTTGTAGCAATTGTTGTTGGTTGTGGAGCATGATCTTCTAGATCCAGAGATATTATTTAGTTGTGTTTGTACCCCAGGTGTACTGTACACTCGTTCCCCCTGATTTGGGATGTTTGTTGGCCAACATTTTTGTAGACCCATGGTATTGGGTCAACCATAGTATTTTCCCATGGTATTTTTCCCTTATAAAAGAAAGCATCGTAACACAGCTGTGTATGGTATTATAGCCTTGTAAACAATCTCTGTGATTGTGTGAGAGAGACTGTGAGAGAGTGAAGAGGAAGTGCGGTGGTTTTGTTGTAGGTTGTATCCCTTCATCTTTCTGGACTGTAATAAAAGGACTAGAAATTTATTTGTGGACGTATCCCATCATTTAGGTGAACCACATTATATCTGTGTCTCTCTGTAATGTGTTTAATGTGTTTTTCATCTTGTTTAATGATTTAACTGTATATATGTTATTGCTCTACGGTCCTATTTTCTAACAATTGGTATCAAAGCCAAAAGGTCTATTTGGTTGGTAAACTCACAAGAAAGAAGGGTTCCTGGTTCGATTGGGAGCAATGACAAAAGAGGGAAAGTTTAGGGTCAAGAAATTTAACAGAAAAAACTATCAGTTATGGAATATGCAAATGGAGGACTATCTGTACTAGAAGGATCTGTACCTGCCGTTGGGAGGAAAAGAAAAAAAATCAGCGGCTATGAAGGATGAAGAATGGGAGGTTCTTGACAGAAAGGCACTGGGAACAATACAGCTATGCTTGACTTCGTCAATGACTTTCAATATTTTGAAAGAAAAAAGTACGGAGGGTGTGATGAGTGCATTGGGTAAGCTCTACAAAAAACCCTTGGCTTCCAACAAGGTATTTTTAATGAAGCGTTTATTTAATATGAAGATGTCAGAAGGTGGATCTGTATTTAAATGAGTTTAATACACTTACCATTCAGTTAAGTTATGTAATCATGAACTTTGATGATGAGGTTAGGGTTCTTCTAATCTTGTGCTTATTGCCAGAAAGCTGGAATAGCTTGGTCAGGGCTGTAAGTAACTTTGTCCCTAGTTCAAACACTCTCAAGTTTGATGATGTTGTTAGTGTTATTCTTAGCGAAGAAATATGAAGAAAAAACACAGGTGAGACATCAGGTAATGTGTTGACCATGGAGAGAAGAGGGAGATAAAATGAGAGAGGAAGGAGCCCAGGAAATCGTGGCAAGTCTAAAAAGGGAAGATCCGAGTCTAGATTTGGAAAAATAGAGTGCTAGAACTGTGGTAAGAAAGACTACAGAGCACCAAAGAAAAAATGTGAGAGGCAGCAAGAGACTACTCAGGAAGAGAATGTAGTAGGTGATGTGTTACAAGATGCTTTGATTCTTGCATTAGATAATACTAGTGATTAATCGGTAGTAGATTCAGGGGCTTCATGTCATGCTACACCCCATAGGAAATTCTTTCATGATTATGTTCAAGGTGATTTTGGACATGTTTTATTGGGGGATGATGAACCATGTAAAATTGTTGGAAAGGGTAAGGTACGGATTAAGTTAAATAATGGAAATGAATGGCTGCTAAAAGATGTAAGGCACATTCCTGCTATGAAAAGAAATATGATCTCAACAAGGCAGTTGGGAGATAGCAGTTGTTTTTCTACATTTGGAGAAACGTGGTGGAATATCACTAAAGGATAAATGGTAATAGCAGAAGGAAATAGGATAGGTACGCTATATTTATGTCCTCGTAATACTTATTATTCTATATTTGTAGCTTCCACATAAACCGGTGCAGCGTTGTGGCATCATAGGCTTGGCCACATGAGTGAGAAGGGGATGCATATTCTCCACTCAAGGAAACTACTTCCATATCTAAAGCAGGTAAGTTTGGAATTCTGTGAGAACTGTGTTTATGGAAAACAGAAGAGAGTTAGATTTATTAGGGTTGGGAAAAAAAAAAGAGTGAAAAGTTAGAGCTTGTCCATACAGATGTATGGGGACTAGCTCAGGTATAATCTCTTGGTGTCTCTCATTATTATGTTACTTTTATTGATGATGCAACCAGAAAAACTTGGGTTTATTGCATTAGACAGAAATATGATGTGTTTGATACCTTTAAGAAGTGGAAAGCTTTGGCTAAGAATGAGACATGAAAAAGGTTGAAATGTATCAGATCTGATAATGGAGGTGAATATTGAAGCAAGGAGTTTGACAGTTACTGTTCACTCAATGGGATTCACAGAGAGAAGACAGTCCCTAGAACACCACAAGAAAATGGTGTGCCAGAAAGGATGAACAAAACAATCATGGAGCATGCAAGGTGTATGAGATTACATGCAGGTGTATGAGATTACATGCAGGGTTTCCCTTACAGTTTTGTGTTGATGTTGTAAACACTGCTATTTATTTAATAAACTAAGGGCTTTCAAGCGCTTTGGATGGTGGGATTCCAGAGGAGGCATGGATAGGTAAAAAGGTAAAATACTCATTTTTGAGAACTTTTGGTTGTGAAGCATTTGTCCATATTGATAAAGATGGTATAACAAAGCTGGAGGCTAAATCCAAGAAATATACCTTTATTGGATATGGGGTTGATGACTTTGGTTATTGTTTGTGGGATTATGAAAAATGAAAAATCATTAGGAGTAGAGATATTATATTCAATGAAAAGGTCATGTACAAAGATCTGTTGCAAGGAAATAAAGTGGAAAAGGAAAACACAAAGTACACAATGCTTGATGAAATCAAAGAAGATGAAGTTCCAAAGGCACCAGAAAATCAAGAACAACAATAGGTACCTGAAACTCCTGCAACTATAAGAAAATCTACCAGGTTAATTAGACCCCCTAAACAATTCTCTCCTTCACTGTATTATTTATTGATGACTAATTCCGGTGAACCAGAATGTTATGAAGAGGCAATGCAGGTAGAAACTAGAAAGGAGTGGGAGCAAGGCATGAATGAGGAGATGGACTCATTGCTAAGAAACCAGACTTGGGATTTGGTTCAGTTGCCTACAGGAAAAAGGGCATTGCAAAATAAATGGGTTTACAGGTTCAAGGAAGAAGATGGAGGTAAGAAGCGATACAAGGCTAGACTTGTTGTAAAGGGGTTTGCACAAAATAAAGGTATATATTTTGATTAAATATTTTCTCCTGTTGTTAAAATGACTTCAATTAGAACTATTTTAAGTCTAATGGTGGTAGAATATTTGCATCTTGAATAGTTAGATGCAAAAATAGTATTTCTCCACGGGGATTTGGAGGAAGAGATTTATATCCAGAAGCCATAGAGGTATGAGGTCAAAGGTAAGGAGAATTTGGTTTGTAGGTTGAAGAAGAGCTTGTATGGCCTAAAGCAAGCTCTAAGGAAGTGGTATTTAAAATTTGATAAGTTTATGACAGAACAAGGTTATGATAGATGTCATTCTAATCACTGTGTTTATTTCAAGAGGCTAGATAACAGAAGATATATTATCTTGTTATTGTATGTGGATGACATGCTTGTTGCAAGGTCTAACATGCAGGATTCAAATGTTCTCAAAAGAAAAGTAGCTAAATTATTTGCGATGAAGGATTTGGGTGATGCAAAGCAAATCCTTGGTATGAGAATAACAAGAGACAGGAAAAATCACAAATTGAAATTGTCTCAAGGTGAGTACATAGAAAAGGTATTGCAGAGGTTTAGAATGCATAATGCAAAACCAGTTAGTACACCTTTATCCATCCATTTCAAAGTAAGTAAGGAGATGTGTCCAGAGACACAGGAAGAGATAGATTACATGTCTAAGATTCCCTATTCATCAGCAGTTGGAAGCTTGATGTATGCCATGGTGTACACAAGACCAGATATTTTACATGTAGTGGGCGTTGTTAGCAAGTATATGAATAATTCGGGTAAAGAGCATTGGAAAGTAGTACAGTGGATTCTTAGGTATTTGAGAGATACCACTTCCAATGCATTATGTTTTGGAGGTTCAGACACTGTTCTATAGGGATTTGTTGATGCATATATGGTTGGTGATAAAGACAACACGAGGAGCACCACAGGGTATGTGTTTACTGTGGTTAGAACAACAGTAAGTTGGATTTTAAAACTACAACAGGTTGTTGCACTTTCAACAACTGAAGCAGAGTATGTTGCTACTACAGAGGCTAGTAAGGAGATGATTTGGTTGCATAGGTTCATGGAAGAATTGGGTAAGAAGTAGGAGAATAGTAGGTTGTACAGTGATAGCAATAGTTTCATTCATCTTGCAAATAACTCAACCTTTCATTTGAAGACTAAACATATACATCTCAAGTACCACTTCATAAGATCTGTTCTAGATGAAGAACTGTTAAAATTGGAAATGATACATACTAGCCAGAATCCTACAGACATGTTGAAAAAAGGAGTAACCAGAGAGAAACTGAGTTCTTGCTCGATTTTTGTTGGAATTCAAGCATGAAGGTGAAAATAAAATTTTTTCCAAGTCCAAGGTCTAGAGCATAGTTCAACAAGTGCACCAGCGATGGAGTTGCTGTGATCAATTTCCAAGTGGGAGATTGTTGGTTGTGGAGCCTAATCTTCCAGATCCAAAGATATTATTCAGTTGTGTTTGTACCCCAGGTGTACCGTACACTCGTTCCCCCTACTTTGGGGTTCAGGGTGGTGCCCCGAAAAAGGGGGTTGAGAAAAAAATTTGGGATGTTTGTTGGCCAACAGTTTTGCGGACCCATGGTATTGGGTTAACCGTACTATTTTCCCATGGTATTTTTCCCTTATAAAAGAAAGCATTGTAGCATGGCTATATATGGTATTATAGTATTGTAAACAATCTTTGTGATTGTGTGAGAGAGACTGTGAGAGATTGAAGAGGAAGTGCAACAGTTTTGCTGCATGTTGTATCCCTTCATCTTTCTGGACTGTAATAAAAGGTATGGTGATTTCTTTGTGGATGTATCCCATCGTTTGGGTGAACCACGTTATATCTATGTCTCTCTGTAATGTGTTTAATGTGTTTTTCATCTTGTTTAATTATTTAACAATATATCTGTTATTGCTCTACAGTCCTGTTTTCTAACAATTGTTAAATAACTAATGATCATATCAATTCACTAAGATGGTATAAAAGTTACCAAGTTAAAACACATAAGTTTCAATACTGTTTCAGGATTTCCCCATCATGGCCAAATATGTAAGAACCATGTCAAGTATATTTAGCTAATTTAAGGAACTTGATTTGTTTCCATCTCAAACGAAATAAAAGGAGATATGGGATCCCATACAAGCTCAAAGACTTCTGCGATGGCTTATTGAAAATCTTTGCCATATATTTAACATCTATTTCATGAGAAGGTAGCGATTTTGCACTAAAAAGTCTCAGTTTGAGAAAAATCCCATATCATGATCTAGATGGATCCAGATGACTAGGATTGGCCTGAAAGAAAGGACACTTGGATGATCAAGGACAGCTGCAAATTACTTGAGCATTCAGATCATTTGGTTACAATTTTTTGTGTAAACACCATTATAGAGTGAGTTTCAATGAGGTTCATGATCCCCTTTCTCTTTGGGATTTGTGTAAACACCATTATAAAGTTATATTTACTCTTGTAAGTTCACATGCTCTCTGCCTTGATGTTGATTCCCTCCATGTGTGGGTCTGGGTTTATAAAATGGCGTTTTTAGCTTTTGTGGACCATGACTTTCCTAGTTCCCACATTGTTTGTATGGTGTACCTATTTGTGTTATGGTGTACTTAGTTGTTCTTTGAGGTAACATAGGAATCATTTTAAAAACAAAATACAACATTATTCATTGCATGTTTCCCATCTTAATAGGTTTCTTTTTCAAATTCTTGAACTTGTTTTAGCATATTAGGATCTATAATATGATGGCTCCTTAAATTCCATCTTTGTATATTTTTTTCTACAATATCCACAAATCCAAAACTCATGAATCCTAACATTTCTCTTCCTTTGATGAAACACTACAATGTTGCTATAAATGTAAGTAAGAGTTTGTCAATTGGGTCAGCTAAGATGGTTGTGAGTGGAATTCGTATCCTCCCCACCCAAGTTCAATTACCGCAAGTGACATGTTGATCTCTTAAATGAGTATATTGATGTCAAAGCCTCAAACTTCTGCATAATCTAGTTTACCTCAGTACCATACTCAGAATGAGAAGTTCCTGGTGGGTTTCCCCAAAAATGTATTCCAAGGAAAAAAAAATGTTAGTAACAGTTCTATCTATAAGACCCAAAATATTTATCATATGTTGGTCTCAAATTCTACAGTGTTTTGAGCTAAGAACTTAAGTGTTTTTCATCTTACAAATTATACAACAATACATGAAAGATTACTATATATGGGGCATCTATGTGTGCGCCGGAATCTATGCACATTGTTCTTGTCGATTCACTTTCTAGAGCTTCCTGGATCTTCATTTCAACCTCCTTCTCTTTGGAAACAATATCTTGAGAACAAACACTTTCTTAGTTTAGTAACCGGGACAGACTTCAGCTAGACATGGAAAGTGGAGCTTGCAATAGTTCTCTTCAAAAGTGCCATGGAATACCATGTGTTTGATAAATAAATTTTTTGAAACACAAGCAATTTTATTTGACCTGGCAAAGCTCAAACATAATCCCATGACTAGGAAGCTGCATTCTCACCATGGCTTCAGATATCACACCCATTACAAAATTTTGATCATCAGGGCCTATCCACTTTCAAGAGGATTTTTATTTTGATCTGTTGAAGGTTAGAAATGAAGCATAACTCCATGCTTGTAGGAACCCACTTCACCAACATGCCAAGGAGGCATTTATAAAAAATTGATCATCATCATGGTCTATTCGCTAATAGCACAATATGACTAGTGGGCATATGTTGATTATGTTTTAATGGGATGACTGATACTTAAAAGAGGGTTTTGGAGTACATGTAAGGTAATTTGCAAGTGTGTGTGAAAAAAACATACAAAACCTCAGAAAATGGATTGTGGGTATGTAGGGATTCGGTTCATATTAACAAAATGATAGCATTAAATTACCCATTAAAAACATAGATCCATGCAAAAAGCAAGTAGAAAACTATGCGAAAAAATAATGGTGTGTAGTCAGTCTTACCTCATATTCCAATTTGGTAATGTAGGAAACTAAGAAATCTTTGTCTTTCTTCTGGAGGGTCTCTTCATCAAACCAAACTTCTATGAGCCACCTCCACATCTCATTCTCATTAACAAGGATTCCCCCATTAGGACTAACCAAACTCCTAACTTCAAGTGATGACGTGACAAAAAAAATACCCTTGTTCTTCTCCTTCCCATTTGTCAACGAATAAACAAGTGAACTCCATCCCTTCCTCTATGGGGTCAACATGGTGTTTGAACCAGAATCTCCTCTGCCATCTTCACTTAAAACCCAGTCTTAATAAAATCTCCAAGCAATTTCAGCATAACATACCATGGAATTTCACACACCACCAAACCCTCTCCGCTCCACCTAAAGCCCAGAAGGAGCCGTCGATTCCCCCTCAGCTCCACCTAAATCCCAGAAGGATCCGTTGATTCCGGTAAAAAGATAGCAACTTGGGAATCTATAAATTAGGGGATGGAGAAAAATTTGCATCCGATCCGGATCAGTGAGCCCGTCAACAAATTTAAACATAAATGCATAAACTGCCGTTGCTATAGTTTCTATTGCGATGTAAGTCCATAGTGTTCCTGTTATATTTTTATCATTTAAGCTAGCATGATATTAGGATCTTATCTAAGAGAATAACATGCATATAAATAAACACAAGAGACAAGAGACACAAAAATTTTCTCGGGGAAACCATAAAGGAGAAAACCCCGCAACTTCCTCAGAGATAGAATGAGCACCAAATGGCAGTAGTAAAACCCGAAAACATAAAGATGATCTCCACAGCTTGTTCTCTCTCTCTCACTTGAGAGAACTTCTCCTCTTTCACTCATGCACCCCAGTGAGTGAGTGTGTGTGTAATAAATAGAGAGTCTCACTCTCTATTTATATTATTTTGTTCACTTTATTTCCACTCCAACATGTTGGCCTCACTTAACAATTACTTACTAGGGTCGACATCTCTAGGAGAGTCTAATAACCCCAGTGCCCCACAACTCATGGGGACTTTTCCCTCTAATAAACAAGGAGGGTTAAACTTGACTCAATTGTGGGGACTATTTCCCTGACTTACAATGGAGGGTTAACCTCAATGAATTTACATGACTTGTTTACATTATTGAATCTCTTGATCGGAACATCAGGGCATGACATGACTCAATTACATTACAGATAATTCCCGGAATAAACATCGGGGTACAATACATAAGATATACAAGTGAATACATTCCAAAGTTACAAATACATCAACACTCCCTCTTAACTAGGAAGGATTCTCTTGAAACAATTTATCAGCATAAGTCTTCTTCTCTGTATCATCTGGATCATCATCAAGTCATCTTCATCTTCAGGTCATCTTTATCATCAAGTCATATTCATCAAGTATGGATCATCACTAAATCTAGATCATCACTGGATCATCATCGATTCTGGACCATCACTGGATCATCATCAAGTCTGGATCATCACTTGATCTAGAGCATCATTGGATCATCATCAAGTATGGATCATTACTTGATTTGGATCATCATCAAGTCTAGATCATCACTTGATCTGGATCATCATCAAGTTTGGATCATCACTTGATATGGATCATCATCATCACTGCTTTCGCTATCTCAATCAAATGGTGTTATCTCTTCATTCTTCTCATCACAGGAAGTTCTACAGAGCCAGCCCTTTTTCATGCTAGTTGTAGGCCTAGCCTCCATGTAGGCCTTATTTAGCGCTTATATCTGACCCTAATTCAGAATAGCCCACCTAGCACTTACAGCTAACCTCATCTTGTCAGAAAGGCACGCCCAACACTCACATCTGACCTCATCTTGTCAGAAAGGCCCAACACTCACATCTGACCATGTGTAAACACATCGCGCCAGAAAGGCTATGCCCTTATATCCGACCATGTGAGAACACACCACATCGGAATGTCTCTACACTTATATCTGGCCATGTGAGAACACACCACATCGGAATGGATCTGCACTTATATTCGACCATGTGAGAACACACCGCATTGGAATGGCTCTCAGCCCCAAACTGAGTATTCCTGGTAACTGACTAGGTGCCTTCATTCTCCCAAAGAATGGCATTCAACACTTATACCTAACCACGTGTAAACACATCCCGCCAGAATGGCTCTGCACTTATATTTGACCATGTGTAAACACATCGCGCCAGAATGGCTCTGCACTTACATCTGACCATGTGTAAACACATCAATCTAGAATGGCTCTCAGTCCCAGACTGAGTATTCCTGGTAACTGACTAGGTACCTCCATTCTCCCATAGAATGGAATTCATCACTTATATCTGATCATGTAGGAACCAATCCTACAGTCACATCAGAATGTCTCAGCACTCACATCTAACATGCAAGGAACCAATCCGCTCACCATGACAAAATGGCTCAGCCCTTACATCTAACCATGGAAGGAACCAATCCTCTCACCTTGTCAGAATGTCTCACGGACTCATCACTTCCCCTTAGAGGGAACCTCGATCTAGAGAACACACAAGATTCTCCCTGAAGTACTCAAACTTCATTCTGGCCAATGGCTTCATCAACACATCAAGTATCTATTTGTCCGTTTCAACATACTGGAGCTTCAATGCTCCTCTCTACACCATATCCCTAATATAGTGATATTTGATCTCAATATAATTTGACTTGTCATGGAACAACAGGTTCTCAGACAACTTCACACAACTCTGGTTGTTGCAATATATACAAGTAGCATCCAACTGGAGATCAAATAAATCAGACAATAGCTTCCTCATCCATACTACCTCACAACTAGCTGAACAAGTTGTGACATACTCTACTTCAGCTGTACTCAATGTCACACACGACTGCTTCCTGCTAAACCAAGAGATCACACCTGATCCCATACTGAAGCAACATCCTGAAGTTCTCTTCCTATCGATGGCATTTCCTGTCCAATATCAATCAACATAAACCTCTAGGTTAATCTTTTGATTCACCTCATACTTGAGCCCATAATCAAGTGTACCTTTCAAGTACCTCAGAATATGCTTTGCAGCAATCAAGTAAACATGTCTCATATCTATCAGGAACTGGCTCAAGGTGTTCACAGCAAATAAAATATTTGGTCTCGTATTCGTTAGGTACATCAAGGACCCAATCATCTGACGATACATCATAGCATCAACTGCTTCTGATGAAGCATCACTCAATAGCTTCAGGTTCAATGCCATAGGTGTGGTCATGGCCTTGCAGTCCATCATCCTGAACCTCTTCAGGATCTCTACTGCATACTTCCCTTGTCCACACCTCCATGCCTATAATGTAGTACATCATCCCCAAGTCCTTCATCTCGAACTCAGCAGCAAGTCTTCTTCTTGTAAATTTAATGAGTTCCTCTTTTCTGTCAGGAGCAAGTCATTGACATATAATAGGAGCATCACCAGTCTTCTGCCTTCAACCTTGAAGCAAAGGTTGGAATCCTATTTACTCTTGGTAAAGCCTGGACTCATCAGTAAGCTATCCATCTTGTTGTATCATGTCGAACCTCAATATATTCTATAGTCACTCCCTCTGAAGTGGAGCACCATTCTCCCTCTGTCTTTCGTACTCTATGCATTGAAACATTATGTACTGGAGTGACAAGTAGCTTCCTCTGCTACTATTCTTCTATGTATCCATCTGGGGTCACTGGATACCAAGATCCTCTATATTGAAAACGTCCTTCTTGCACCCATATTTAAGCTTGTCATCCTCTATAGGATTTCATCTTCAACCTTGTAGAAAAGGTTAATATCTTCATCACTCTAGGTGATCTTCAAGCTCCTCATGTATGTGTTATCCCATGGGTGTCTTCTGAGCTCGTACAAGGCCTTCTTTCATTTGCACATATGATTATGTTTTTCATGTGTCTTAACTTCTAGTGGCTGTAAATGTCTCTTTGTAGTTTATGCCTTCTTTCCGTGAGAAGCCTCGTGCTACGAATCTTGCCTTATATCCCAAGATTTTTCCATCTACTTCATGATGGAACTACAAACTTCTCTTCAGGTCTTGATACTGCATCCTAGACATCATTCTTCTTGAACTAGTCTTCCCTTTCTTCTTGGTTACTTCTTCATAGCTGGAAGGTTCTACATCAATGATGTCATTGCATTCGCCATATTATTCTTCATCTTGGATTCTTTCTTGACTATCATTGCTTGTTCTCCAGAACAAGTCTCATCCTTCTTTGCTTGTAGGTTATTGTACACGATCTTTCCTACAAGTCAAATTCATTAGTTGTATGGTTAGAAACATTTCATAAGGAATATTCATAATGAAAAATTCTTGTGCATAAATATATGATCATGCAACTATTTTAGCCAATACAACATTCATCAATATCTCACGGAAACTTTTCTAGATGCCTTCCATCTCTACCAAGACAACATTGAGATTCTGCACTAATCCAATATATCAGCAAAGAGGTTTCATTCTAGATAAGTAGCAATGGAGATTTGTATAGCACCATGAGCTACTTACCCATCACATGCATATTAGTAGTATACTGTCATTAATGTAAACATTCTATCATGCATAATACATCAACTGAATATAAATAAATGCATAACAAAACAATATCATGAAATGACAATGAAATACTTATCTTTATTTGTTTTGTGGGTAGACTCCTTCTTGTGCCTTTCACTTCATCATCTTCTTCATTCATGACATCATCATTTCTTATCCAAATGCTAATATGGATAAGAGGTTCTTCAAGATTTGAGTCCTTCGTATTTCCTCATTGCTTGAGGGATCTTCTTTGGATGGTGAGAGCTTGATCTTCAGTTTCTTCCATATTCTCTTTTCTTATTATGAGTTGAGCTTCTTTTTCTTGTGTGCACTCTTCCCAGAGTCTACTGAAAGTAATCACTTCCTTTAGGCACACATTCCTCAAATGAATGAATCCCATGATCCTGGGAGGCCATTCAAGGTGGTTATCACCACTTCTGCATTCTCCACTTTTTCTTCTACCACTTCAAGTTGTTCTTTGATTTGAGAGACCCTTGTAAAGTATGACTGCATGGTCTCTGCATTCTGGATCTTCACATTCTTCAACTATTTTCTCAAAGTCATCTTCTGATTTATGTTCTTCCCTTCAAATATCTTGGTCAAGGAATCAAACATCTCTTTAGGTGTCTTTAGGGAAGACACTTGTGGTATAAGGTGATCTTTGATTGAATCAACAATGATCTTCTTGGCCTTGACCAAGTTCTTCTTGTGTAAGGATTTTAGCCCCATCTCCCTCTAGAACTAGAAATGTTGGAGCAGGGCCCCGCAGCTACAGAAAAAGCTGCTATATTGGAACAAGAAAGTCAAAAGAAACAGTACCTGAAGCGGCCGAGAAGAGAGAGCTCAACCACTGCACTTAAGGCAACGGCCGAGAAGAGAGAGCTCAACCACTACACTTAAGGAAACGACTGAGAAGAGAGAGCTCAACCACTGCACTTAAGGCAGCGATGAAGACAGGAGGGCTCAGATACCCTCATAAATGGAAAAGGAGCAACGGGCCGAGGTATTGAAGATAAAGGTCAGAAAGGGAGTGACCGAGGAAGCGGCGCCCATACCCGCGTTCAGCGCTGAAATCATGGAAGACTGCAGAAAGCTGTGGTGTGACGAAAAGTAGCAGTTCAAAGTACAGATAGGTCGACTGTCACAGTTAGGGTTTTTGGGTTACTGTTGGGATAGACCCACAGTGTTGTATCATGGTGAGACCTTCGGGCCACCTATTTAAGCATGTATTTTGTATTGTAAAATGTTAGACATTCAAATAATTAGACACTGAGTTAGCTAGTCAGTTAAACAGTGAGACATTGAGAAAGAGTTAAGCTCTAGTTCTGTTATTCAGTCTGTAGTTATCTT
Source organism: Pseudotsuga menziesii (assembly GCA_001517045.1). Lineage (NCBI taxonomy): Eukaryota > Viridiplantae > Streptophyta > Pinopsida > Pinales > Pinaceae > Pseudotsuga > Pseudotsuga menziesii. The sequence continues at coordinate 250,412 of LPNX011197777.1, forward strand.
ACTGTAACCAGTAGCTGGCTCCTTGAGCATGAATGTAACAATCCGCAGGGATTGAGAGAGAGAGAGAGAGAAATGAGATATTGTAAGAAGAAGGCAATATAGGAAGAGAAGAGATCTAAGAGAGAAGGGCTCCCGGCTATGTGTGTGGAGTTTCCCAGAAGATCTCAAGTTGCATAATAGGTTGCAGCAGAACTACGTTTACTCTCTCAAGATATAATATAAAAACCAGTTCCCGTGGACGTAGCTTCTCCCCTGGAAGTGAACCATGTAAAACTTGTGTGTTGTTCGACTGCTTCATGTGATTGTGCTCTAACTTACTTGCTATCTGTTATCTATTACATGAACTTTGCTTATCAGTAAATGAATGAATGTATGCTATCCTTTAGTTTACAGTAACATGAAAGGTTATATGCGAGTTGAATGTAGCCAGTGTTCAGTGTATGAGGTTATTAGTGCTTGATTCATAATAGTTAACAGCTACTGTGTTGAGCAACTTCTGCATATTTAGTCTAGCAAGTTGAGTATAGTTGATGTTAAGTGTGTTGAACTATAGAAGCTTAAGTAAGGTTGTTTAACACCCTATTGAAGGTTAACTGAGCTATTATACCCAGAGAGAGAGCCTTTGGACCTTAAGAGTCACATTGAGTCGTACTGTAGAAAATATCGTAGTATAGAAAGGCGATATCGCACTGTCGAAGGAGCTGCGGTGTGAGATATCGCAGGTTAAGAGTAAGAAGAAGAGAAGTTTGCGCATCATCATAGAAGCTGTGATGTGATAAGAGTCATTTCTATAGCAGAGTTAGCTATGAAGAGAGAAATAGCCCTTACAAAGAGAGCCTGCTGGCTAAGAAGAGCCACGAGGCACTAGGATGCTACAGAACCTGGTTGAGGAAACCTGATTCTTCAACCACCCCATCTAAGATCACTTCGGGTGAGACTTCAGGCCGTTCTGCGGTCTGTTGCCGAAAGGGCCAGTGAGCTAGGGGTTTTGTTGGTACATCAAAGTAAACCCAAGTCTGCCCATATCATTCCAACAAATGGTTCCGTTGCCGGTTTTGAACAAATTGAAGAGCTAATGTTCTGTTGGCATCCTACTAGAGAAGAACTTAACGAGTGGGTTGGGTCTAAGGAAAGAGAATTTGCTGCGATAGAAAACAAGAGTCCTAGGCTGAGTACAGAGGACTAGTTACAAAAACATATCTTCACAGACCTGCATGAGATATTTTTGCAACCTATGCAAATGAGTTGTACAATTGGTTGTCAAAGTTGAATGATAAGCACATATTCAAGAAGAAAAGGAACATTGTCTGGACACCGGAGCTGATTCACACCATGAATAGCATAGATAATCCCATTTCACGGGCAGTAGAATTCTAGCTTGCGAGTTTGCTAGAAGGTTTCATTACAGAGTTTGCAGTTGATCAAAGAAAGAGTTTCAGCGAAGCAAAGAGGTACTTCTTCAAAGGATATCGTAGTGAGTACTTGAACTCTTTAAATTTGTCTCTTAATATGTTATTGCATGAAAAAAGAGTACTGGAAATATTCTCAGATGAATAAGTTAAGTAAGTGTAATGTCACAAGAGTTTGAGAGTGATTTTGAAGAAATTGGATGTACACGTAGCAGTAAGAAATATAAAGTAGATTTCAGATCTTCCTTCTTTGAATACATTTCAGACAGTAATAGAGAACAGAATTAGAGTAGTAAAGAAAGAACATTAGGGGGTATCCCTTACCACCCTTATACCCCATAGAAACCAACCGGGACTTAGAATAATCCCACAGGAACTCCATCTAGTAGTTCACATACAGTACATACTACCTCTACATCACCTACATTTACACTGCCAAGTGGTAGTAATACATCAAATCAGAATCCACCATGTAGAAACAGAATGGGGGATGACATGAAATTACCTACCTTTAGGGGTACAGGGGTAGAAGACCCAGAACAACATTGGTTCTTATGTGAAGCTGTATGGACCATTAAACAGATCCAGGATGACAATACTAAGCTTGTCCAGTTGGCCACTACACTTAGAGACAGAGCTTTAACATGGTATATGAAGTATACCTCAGTGCAGATCAGAACACTTGTATAGATCAGGACTGCAATGATTAAAGAATTTAAGAAACCCAAGTCTGAGTCACAATGTATCATAGAACTTAAAGACATCAAACAGTTACCCACAGAGTCAGTATGGGATTTTGATCAGAAATTTAAATCCCTGATAGACCAAGTTAGCTTTGATTTTGCACTGGAGCAACATAAGGAATGGTTCATCGCAGCACTGCTCCCTCATATCATACTTCCACTAATGCAACAGAAACTCCATACGCAGGATGATGCATTGGAGATGGCAATGAAACTAGAGGCTTCACCTCTAGCTGAGACTAGTACAGGTATGACAAACCTAAAGAATCAGTTAGCCAATCTCACGTTACAGTTACATGAGATTAAGAAAGGAAAAGAGGTTGCACAAGAATTATGGTGCACAAAGTGTAAATGATAGGGCCATACCAAATATAACTGTCCAGTATTTGTTGAGTATCTAGCAAGTGGGGCTCCTAACCCCTTAGTACAGAATCAAGGGCCATGGTGTGAAATCTGTAGAACAAGAGGACATAGACCACAGGAATGCCCTTTACTTCAGAAGTATGTACAAACTCCTAAGAACTTATACTGTAACTTCTGTAAGTTAGTAGGACATGATGAAAATAACTGCAGAGCTTATGATCTCATGATAGAGAGAAAACATGACTTCTACAGAGTCCAGTCAGAGACATCAGGTCCAGTAGCAAGACCACAGCATGAACCGGCTCATGATGGCCGTGGTGGAGGATTCAGAGGACGAGGCCATGGTGGAGGCTTTGGCTATGGAGGAGGATTTGGCCGTGGCCATGGACCAATTACTTGTTACAACTGTGGAGCCATAGGGCATTATGCTAGGGATTGTCAGAATCCTACTTCAACATGTAAATATTGCAAGTCCTATGATCATACTATAGAAGAGTGTCCTATCTTGATAGCCAAGATTAGGGATCCTAAGCCAGTAGTAAACCAGAATATCCAGCTTATTACTGCTGAGCAGAATGAACCAGAACCAAGAGTCAATATTGTGACCCGCAGCGGTGCTTCCACTAGTAGGACATCGCAGGATGCTGAAAAGAATATAGGTCCAGAGTGGGTGCGCAAAGACACTAATAAATCAACACCACTTGACATGCAGAAGAACAAAGAAACGTTTCAGCAAGCTAAAACTTTCTTTACTGACCCTACACCGTCAGGATCGTACGTATTTCCTTGTAGGGGCATACCGCAGTAAAAACCTTGTGGCATTAGTCCTGTGCAGACATCGCAGGCTACCACATCTGGAAGATGCGAAGAGGATGAGTTGACAAGCATTAGAGGAAATTTGGGGTCTAAAATGGGCCTTATAAGAAAACGTTCCAAAATAAGTTTTTGTGAGTTGGAATTCAAGAACCAATAGAATTTGAATAAAATAAGTCAACCATAATGGTTGAATTGACAAATTTGTCATTAAAAAAAACTACTTTTTTTGTTCGTATTTTTGACATATCTCATTGTGTCTTTACTCAAATTTTGATCGGGAGAGCTCGTTGGGGTAGTGGGGTCCGTCAAAAGTATGCAGTGTGGGTACTCGTTGGATGCGGAATCAAATTCCGCATCCAACGAGCTCTCCCGATCGAAATTTGAGTAAAGAGACAGGGAGATATGTCAAAAATACGAACACAAAAAGTAGTTTTTTTCTTTCTTCCTCCAAAATTAATCAATATTATTTTATTATTTTAACTATTATTTTATTATTTTAACTATTATTTTATTATTTTCCTTAGGAGGGCCATTTTAGACCCCAAAATTCCTCTAATGAAGTGTACAATCCTTCCTGCGGAATTGCTTGAAACTCGTGAGAAATGAGAAATCCATTAGAGAGCTTCAGTGCATCATAGATCAGTGTCAGCACTCTTCTTCCGTGAGCAGTACGCAGTGTGCTGTTCATAATATTATGGGCCATACAAGAACAGGAAGAGAAATGAGACTCACAGCGCAAATTGGAGAGTTTGAAATGGATGAGGTAATCCTAGATTTAGGATCAGAGGTAAATGTTCTGACTAAGCAGAGATGGGAATAGATGGGTAGCCCTAAGTTAGCCAGATCACCTATCCATCTGCGATTATCCAATCAGCAGAGGGTATTTCCACTGGGTCGATTACCACAAGTACCAGTAGATATTGACGGAGTTCGCAGCTTTCCAGATTTTGAAGTCATAGAAATTATTGGCGATAGCAGACCCTATCCAGTGTTATTAGGTATTGATTGGGCAATCGATAACATGGCTGTTATCGATTTGAAGAAAAGACAAATGACCTTTGAGGATAACCAGATTCAGGTCATCACACCGTTGGATCCTTTCCAGGGTCCTAGATACATTGAACCTATCAGAGCAGAGGAAGAGGTGCGCAATATGGAGAGCTTCTATCAGATGACTGCTAATCAGAGTGATTACATCAATCCCACCGTAGAAGGAAATATTAGTGGGCGATGCGATAGCTCATGCTCATCAGATTCGGATGTTGGTTTAGAAAACTGGCAGAATAGACTTTATGAAGTCTCAGCTCGTAGATGTGCATTTATGACTAAGTCACTGTGATGGATTGGAGCAGAGATTAAGGATATTCCGTCGTTTGATGGATTAGCAGATGTCAATGAATTTTTACAGCAGTTTGAGTAGGAAATCCCTCATGAGAAGAGGATGGCAATTATTGACCTTGCAGTAAGAGCCACACCTGCAAGATGCTGGCATGCACATAAAGAACATATCACATCATGGGATGATTTTAAGAGATTGATGGCGATCAGATTCTCTAATGACAAGGAGTGTTTCCAGCAAAAATATACAGGAGAAAGTGACCCCAGGTCACATATTAAGACTTGTGAACAGAATTAGTTGGACATTCCAGAGGATGAATGGGTTCACCTATTCATTCACACTTTAGACACAATACCAAGGAACTGGTACACTGAGACAGAGTTGCGTAGAGGAATCATTACATGGCCAGTTATGATAGACAGCTTTGAACTCACTTTCACTTTTGAATCTGAGTATCCAAGCATTGATAAGGCTCTAGAAATTATGAAGGCTAAGATATTTGATGACTGTACCCTATCAGTGTATGCTCAGCCCGATTGGGCCATCCAGTTAGAAGATGCACTAGAATGTTATAACTTCGCAGAAGAGCCAAGTGATGAGGATGAGGATCCTCGCAGTATCAACATTCCAGAGTCAGAAGGGACTCGTGAAGTTGAGGGACCGAAGCTAGAGATTCCAGCTATCACAGAGCCTATCAAGATTAAAAAGATCAATATTGGCACAGAAGCAGAACCAAAGTTTGCCTCTATTGGAGACTATTGGGATGATGAAACGGTAGGACACATCGCAGATTTGTTACATGACTATCAGGACTTATTTCCCACTAAGTTCACGGAGATGAAGGGAATAGTAGGAGATTTGGGAGTCATGAGGATACCTTTGAAGGAGGATGCTAGGCCAGTTATGTAGCATCCATACAGATTAAATCCTCGTTATAAATAAAAAGTTAAGGATGAGATTGATAAGATGCCAGCAGCAGGCATCATTGAGCCAGTTGAAGAGAGCGAATGGGTTAGTCCCATGGTTGTGCAGGAAAATAAAACTAAAGGAGAAATCAGGATTTGTGTCGATTTGCGCAAACTGAATGATGCATCACTTCATGACCCATTTCTGACACCTTTTACTGATGAATTTTTAGACAATGTGGGAGGACAGGAGGTTTACTCCTTCACTGATGGCTTTTTAGGCTATCACCAGATCAGAATCCATCTAGAGGATCGACATAAAACCACCTTTGCAACAGAATGGGGCTCATTCCAGTATACGGTAATGCCCTTTGGTCTTAAAAATGCACCAGCTATTTTTTCTAGAGTAGTAGTTGCTGTCTTTAAGGACTACATCCATAAATTCTTAGAAGTCTATTTTGATGATTGGACTGTATTTGGATTAATCAAAGACCATATAGGAGATTTAAGGCTCATGTTAGAGAAATTTAGGCAATATCAGATTTCTCTTAACTTGAAGAAATGTATATTCTGTGCACCATTTGGTATTTTGTTGGGTCATATTGTTTGCAGACAAGGCTTGATGGTAGATCCTGCAAAGATTTCCATCATTGTAAATCTTCCAACACCCAACTCAGTCAAGCAATTGAGGACAGTGCTCAGTCATACAGGGTATTATAGAAAATTCATCAAAGGCTATGCAAAGATCACAGCACCTATGGAAAATCTGTTAAAGAAAGATGTGAAATTCCTATGGAATGAGGAATGCCAACAAATTTTAGACACTCTTAAAGAGAAGATGGTTACAGCACCCATCTTAGTATTTCTAGATTGGACCAAGCCATTTCATGTACATGTGGATGCATCTGGCATCGTACTGGGGATTGTCTTAACACAACCAGGAGAAGGGGGTATCGATCACCCTATTGCGTACTCAAGCACAAAGTTATCTACCGCAGAAAAGAACTACACCACTACAGAAAGAGAAGGATTAGCTATGGTGTATGCTCTACAGAAGTTTAGGCACTACCTGTTGGGTGCCCCATTCAATATGTTCACTAACCATTCCGCTTTAAAGTACTTGGTCAATAAGCCAGTGTTAGGAGGAAATATCTGCAGATGGTTACTCCTATTTCAGGAGTATGATTTTGAAATTATTGTAAAACTAGGGAGATTAAATGCCAGACCTGATCATCTGTCACGAATAGAATCAGGAGAAGAACCAAGTAATTTAGAGGATAATTTGCCAGATGCGCAATTATTTTCTATCCAGATAGCAGATGAGCATTACGCAGATATTATTCACTTTCTCACTACAGGGTGGGCACCATTTGACTTTACTAAGCAGCAAAAGAAACATTTGGTTGTTAAAGCAGCAGACTTCACTTTGATCGCAGGACATTTATATAAGTTAGGTCCAGATGAATTCCTGCGCAGATGCGTTATGCCGCATGAGAAAGAGGCCATTATCAGGGAAGCACATTCAGGTGCCACAGGAGGTCATTTCGCAAGAAAGCCAACTGCTCAGAAAATTCTAACTGTAGGATTATGGTGGCCTACTTTACATAAGGACACTAAGGATTTTTGCAGATGCTGCGCCAATATCTGTCAGAGGGTAGGAAAACCTTCGCGGAGAGACGAAATGCCATTGCGACCACAGATTACGTTGTGCGCATTTGAGAAGTGGGCTATAGATTTCGTGGGTCCTATCAACCCACCAAAGAAACAAACTGGTGCGAGATACATCATCACAGGAACAGAATACCTCACTAGGTGGGCATAGGCCAAAGCAGTAAGGAATTGTGTTGCTGCTATAGCCGCGTAGTTTATTTTTGAAAACATCATTAGTAGATTTGGATGTCCAACAATTTTGATGAGTGATCAAGGCACACATTTTCTGAACTACACTATTGAGACCTTGACGGAGGAATTTCAGATACAGCACCATAAGAGCACTCCCTACCACCCACAAGCTAATGGTACGGTGGAGGCTTTTAACAAGATTCTAGAAAATGCTCTTACTAAGATCTGTAACAGCCAAAGAGACGATTGGGACCTCAGGGTTAATGTTGTATTATGGGCTTATAGGACTACATGTAAGAAACTTATAGGACACACACCTTTCAGCTTGGTGTATGGACAAGAGGCTGTTATGCCTATGGAATATATTATTCCCAGTTTAAGAATTGCTCAAATTACCAAGATGGCTGATACAAACACGATGAATGAAAGACTAGTGCAGTTGCTTGCCTTAGAAGAAGACAGATTCATCGCAGGATTTCATCAAAAAGTGCAGAAGGCATGAGAAAAAACTTGGCATGATAGGCACATCAAGAGCAAGATTTTTCAAATAGGAGACCTAGTGCTCCTTTATGACAGCAAGTTTATTAAGTTTCCATGGAAATTCAAGACGCATTGGTTGGGGCCATATCAGATTAAGCAAATTACAAAAGGAGGTGTCGTTCAGCTCAGCAAACTAAACGGGGAGCTTCTGCCTACTTTGATTAATGGCAGTAGGCTTAAGCTTTATAGTGATAGCCACTCCACCTCCCAGCCCTAACTCAGATAGTTTATGACAGTGCAGATGTCCAGTGTAGTTGAAAGGAGGCATCACACCTATAACTAGTCTACACTTTAAAAATAAATAAATAAATCCAAGTATGAGGAATCGCAGCAGCAAAGTTTATTTTGCGCAAGCCATAGGATGCTTGTGGAGTTTTTGAATGTTGCAGAGTTTCACGCCAGGATTTTGGTTCAGGATGATGCGGTGTGACATCGCAGCGAGGAGATGTTTCCTGTGCCACGTAGCCGATTTTGAAAAGGGACAGAGGGCCAGTCACTTCACCTTCTGACAAGCAGTTAATGTAGATATGACAAGTATACGTTACCCTAGATTTGGAAACAGTACAGTAATTGTCCTAGATTTGGTAAATCTTGGTCGAGATTGCCGGCACTTGCACACAATTTTCGAGGGAAATTTGATTGGATTTTCAACAATTAATGAGGATCGAGATGACGGCTGTTGTCTTATCCATGCAATAAATGTCAGCAATGGGTCCAGCCTAAGTGACCGTTACTTCAGAGATTATCGCCTTCAGCATAAATACACAGATCATTCAAACAGAAGGGTTACTTTTGTGATTTCTGAGAGTTGCAGAGCAATTTGTAGAGTTTTCCGGTGCAGAAATACTCCAGTTACAGAGTGCTAGTTTCCCCATTTTCACAGCCAGTATCAGTCCAGAGTATTGCACCAGACAGTTTATGTCCGAGAAGGAACCTTTAGAAGATGTTGTGCGATGATTCCAGCGTGGTGGCCTCGAGCCCGCTATGAAGATGCCGCCCAGGGTTGTGAAATTAGGTGCATCACAGGTCAGACAGACGCCAAGGATGAGGAGTCAAGCACAGGATGTAGAGGATGTCATCAAAGACTTTGTTGAAGAGAAGAAGAAATACCAGAAGATCACTGAAGATAAGAAAACAAAGCAGAAGAATGATGAGAAGAAATCTACAGACAAGAAGAAAGTAAAAATGAGAAAAAGAAGGCAACAGGAGAAGGAAGATGACCTATCTCATCAGCTAAGAGAAGAAAAAGAGATTGCAGAGGAAAAGAAATGAAAATATGGAGATCATAGGCAGCATGAACACCCGGAGCGATTCGTTGAGAAGAAAAGTGAAAGGGGAAAACAAACCAAACAAGCAGAACTTCAGCATGCAAACAAAGGCTTGTTCTCGGAATGGAATTCATGGTTTGTATCGTTTTCGTATAGAAGGATCCAGACTGAATGAAATGTTTGAGAAGGCTAGAAGATACAGATTTATATTTCCCTTGTGATATGAGTTCTAACCCAGATAAAGAGGAAAGGATATCTGTGGAAGGCTTCTCAAAATCTCAAGATCCTTAAGGGAGCTGCTGATCTACGAAAAGATAAGAGAGACCTACGAACTAAGTTTACAGATGACAATGCCAAAGATGATAGAAAGCACAAATGAGCAAGAGTGAAATTGATAGCACAGAAGACTCCATCATTAGTCAAGCTATGCTTGAAGCAGCACAGGACTGTGTGGAAGCTATGGACAAAGAAGTCGCAGGACTCAAAGAGAGATTCGCAAGGACTTCACAGGAAGCCAAGGAGAAGCTACAACAAGAGAAGCCAGTTGTTAATGGCTCGGGGACGAGCCACAAGTGAGTGTTAGGGGACTGTTGGAGCAGGGCCCTGTAGCTACAGGAAAAGCTGCTATATCGAAACAAGAAATTCAAAAGAAACAGTACCTGAAGCAGCCGAGAAGAGAGAGCTCAACCACTGCACTTAAGGCAGCGGACGAGAAGAGAGAGCTCAACCACTGCACTTAAGGCAATGGTGAAGACAGGAGGGCTCAACTACCCTCATAAATGGAAAAGGAGCAACAGGCCAAGGTATTGAAGACAAAGGACAGAAGGGGAGCAACTGAGGAAGCGGCGCCCATACCCGCGTTCAGCGCTGAAATCATGGAAGACTGCAGAAAGCTGTGGTGTGACAAAAAGCAGCAGTTCAAAGTACAGATAGGCCGACTGTCATAGTTAGGGTTTTTGGGTTACTGTTGGGATAGGCCCATAGTGTTGTATCATGGTGAGACCTTCAAGCCACCTATTTAAGCATGTATTTTGTATTGTAAAAGGTTAGACATTCATATAATTAGACACTAAGTTAGCTAGTCAGTTAGATAGTGAGACATTGAGAAAGAGTTGAGCTTTGGTTCTGTTATTCAGTCTGTAGTTATCTTACTGTAACCAGTAGCCGGCTTCTTGAGCATGAATGTAACAATCCGTAGGGATTGAGAGAGAGAGACAGAGAAAGGAGATATTGTAAGAAGAAGGCAATATAGGAAGAGAAGAGATCTAAGAGAGAAGGGCTCCCGGCTATGTGTGTGGAGTTTCCCAGAAGATCTCAAGCTGCATAATAGGTTGCAGCAAAACTGTGTTTACTCTCTCAAGATATAATATAAAAACCAGTTCCCATGGACGTAGCTTCCTCCCTGGAAGTGAGCCACGTAAAACCTGTGTGTTGTGCGACTGCTTCATGTGATTGTGCTCTAACTTACTTGCTATCTATTATCTGTCACCATGAACTTTGCTTATCAGTCAATGAATGAATGTATGTTATCCTTTAGTTTACAGTAACATGGAAGGTTATATGCGAGTTGAATGTAGCCAGTGTTTGGTGTATGAGGTTATCAGTGCTTGATTCATAATAGTCTACATCTACTGTGTTGAGCAACTTCTGCATATTTAGTCCAGCAAGTTGAGTATAGTTGATGTTAAGTGTGTTGAACTGTAGAAGCTTAAGTAAGGTTGTTTAACACCCTGTTGAAGGTTAACTGAGATATTATACCCAGAGAGAGAGCCTTTGGACCTTAAGAGTCACATTGAGTCGTACTATAGAAAATATCGCAGTATAGAAAGGTGATATCGCACTGTCGGAGGAGCTGCGGTGTGAGATATCGCAAGTTAAGAGTAAGAAGAAGAGAATTTTGCACATTGTCATAGAAGCTGCAATGCAATAAGAGTCATTTCTATAGCAGAGTCAGCTAGGAAGAGATAAATAGCCCTTACAGAGAGAGCCCGTTGGCTAAGAAGAGCCACGAGGCACTAGGATGCTATAGAACCTGGTTGAGGAAACCTGATTCTTCAACCACCCCATCCAAGATCACTTCAGGTGAGACTTCAGGCCATTCTGTGGTCTGTTTCCGAAAGGGCCAGTGAGCTAGGGGTTTTGTTGGTACATCAAAGTAAACCCGGGTCTGCCCATATCATTCCAACAAGAAACTCTCTACTTATGTAGGTTTCCAATTCATTTTATTCAGAGAGATCATATACTTCCATGCTTGGAAGTTGTCAACTTCACCAAGATTATCATCAATATGATGTGATAGATAACTTTGAAATGAGAACCTCATATGAAAATAGCAAAGGATTAGATCTTACCGATTTGAGGTGTCCGTCCTGGTTTCGAAGCTAGATGATCTAGGGTTTGTCAGAGAAACCCTAATTTTCAAAACTTGGAATATTTTAGATATGATTGAATATAAATATAGACCTCTTCAATTTGAGATGTCCAATGTACTCCTTTTCTGAAAACAGTGGAGGGAATCTCCTAGAACAGGAATCCCTAGTTTTCCAATTTCTTCTATAGAAATGCCTGATACTGTTTCCGTAGTATCTCAGAAAGTACTACTCCTCTATATGTGAAACTTTGTATTGAGGTATCCTTGCCTATCCATGTTCTAGAATCATAGGTTTCATCAGAATTGGTTTCACCGATTGGGAATTATGAGAGTTTTCCCAAGGTGACCTGTTTCAATATTGTTCAGCATAGCAAAGTTGTACGGACTTCCACGTGTCACTGTTTCATCTTCGGGGTCTGAAAATTCTACCACAGAAATAAAATTCCATGCCCTTTTTGGAATGTCTTGAAAAAATTCATTTGGACCTTAGTAGCATGAGATATAGCAATTCTACCCAGGTGTCATGTTTAAGGATGAATCCTGGAAGAGGTTGGAACCTTGAATTGGAGGAATCATATCTACTAGAATATAGAAAATATGAGGATTAAAATTGGATACAATGTACATCAAGAATTTTTATTTGACCTATAAAATTTTTGGCTGCTGATATGTCTACAATCCTGAGATATAGTGAATGTACGAAAACTTATCAGTTTTAGTATTTAGGGTTTTTTTGGCCCGGGGTCAAACTAGGGTTTGACTTTCCTGGAATTTCACCCATCCAAAAATCTCGACCCAAGTCTCTAAAATTCAATTTTTATGAGGAGAGTAATATTATGTCGGGCTCACTCAAAAATTCTTCTTCTATAGAAATCCCTAATTTCCCGCACCAAAAACTGAAAATGCCCGGAATCGCATTCTGCTTCGACAAAAAGATGCACCCTTCAATGGAGAGTCGGACTAGCATACTTTTGCTAATGGATTATGGAGAGAGACCCAAAAAGTATGAATCCCTAGATTCTGTAGTTGCACAATGTATTCTTCTCAGGTTAGCTCTGATACCATGTTAGATTTTTATCATTCAAGCTAGCATGATCTTAGGATCTTATCTGAGAGAATAACATGCACAGCGATAAATACAAGAGACAAGAGACACAGAATTTTCCTTGGGAAAACCATAAAGGAGAAAACCCCGCAACTTCCTCAGAGATATAATGGGCACCAATGGCAACAGTAAAACCCAAAAACATAAAGATGATCTCCACATCGTGTTCTCTCTCTCTCTCACTTGAGAGAACTTCTCCTCTCTTACTCATGCGCCCCAGTGAGTGAGTGTGTGTGTAATAAATAGAGAGTCTCACTCTCTATTTATATTATTTTGTTCACTTTATTTCCACTCCAACATGTCGGCCTCACTTAACAATTACTTGCTAGGGCCGACATCTCTAGGAGAGTCTAATAACCCTAGTGCCCCACAACTTGTGGGGACTTTGCCCTCTGATCAACAAGGAGGGTTAACCTTGACTCAATTGTGGGGACTATTTCCTCGACTTACAATGGAGGGTTAACCTCAATGAATTTACATCACTTGTTTACATTATTGAATCTCCTGATCGGAACATCGGGACATGACATGACTCAATTACATTACAGATACTTCTCGGAATAAACATCGGGGTACAATACATAAGATAGACAAGTGAATACATTCTGAAGTTACAAATACATCAACAGTTCCATGTTGTTTTCCCTCTCCCCCCAAAAATAAAAATCCTTCGGCTTCCTTTCCCAGCCAATCTCTTCTCCTATGTGTGATGACATGGACACTTTAGGTCATAAATTTTAGGACTAAAAAATGTTAGAGAATGAAGTTGTTTTTAGCTTTTCTTAATTTGTTTTTATTGATAAAAGAATAAAGTGTTTTCATTTATTTAGCTTATTCTAGTTGAAGCCATGGAGTTGAGATGCTTCATACTTATAAGTTGTATGGAGGAGACATCATCAACTATTAGCCGAGACCATAAATTATTATAGGAACAAGGTTTATATATGATTCCAATGCATTAGGATGAGATGATTGTACCATTTTGTATAAGTAAAAGATAATAGTTTAATGGGATAACTTAAGTGGTTTATTTTTTTCAACTTCATGTAAGAGGTCTGATGGTTGATTTCCTAATTTGGTTGTCTCTAGTGCATGCCTCACTCAATGCCTGGTTAGGTTAAGGCACACCATAGAAACAACAAGCAACATTTATGGAAAGCATCATGCAAAGAAGAGGCACCCTATATATTTATGTCTCTTCCTTATATTAATCTGGACACTGGCCCTTAAGCTTCCTTCACTTGCTATCACGCTCTCTTCATTGGTTCTTGTTTCTGTGGTGCTTGCTATTGGTTTTTTTTCCTCGGTATTTCAACAATGGAGGAACTTATCCAAATTTTGATGTGCGGAAAAACAAACCTTAAAGACAAGGAGGATGAGGCCCTTGAAACAAAATCTAAGTATGTTAATGGTAGGAAGTGAGTTGCAAGTAGGAAGTTGGTGTTCCCATGGAAACAATTAAACAAAGAGCATGTCTCTATCCTAAACGAAGACAACGTGAATGCAATCTTTGAGGTCATAGAGTCAACTGAATGTCACCTATGCACTCATTATCATAACCACATGATCCTCATTTAGAAACAAAAATTTACATGCATCTACGAAATTTTCTCCTTACCTTTTCACCTCTAGTTGATCTCGACCTATTATATCTTGTATTGGACGTCTCACTTTCAACCTCTTCTAGTCTATCTTCCTCACTTGAGGAAGATAGATCGGACAAGTACCTATTTGGTGGTACCTACAATCATTAAAATTGGGTATTATTTATTGCATCCAAACATTATTTAGGTGCAAAATTGATTATTTTGGGTATTATTTATTGCATCCAATCATTGTTCCTTACAGGTAAGACCTATAGCTTCGTCCTGCAAAGTATATGTGATCCAAAACATCCTTAGGAAGATAGGATCCATGGTATAAGATAAATACCAAGACATGAACCTGCTACGGATCAAGGAAAGACATCCATCTCCATGCAAAGTATAGCAAAGGATATAATTACATTTATTTGAAGAGTATGGCATGGGATGATACAATAACTCTATGAATTGATTATGAAATTTATTTTACTATTTTGCATATGAGAGGAATTCTCTAGAATAGGCTCTGAATTAGACAATTATAGAATTGAAGAAGATTTTCTTTGATATTATCTTTATCATATATGTTGACCTTCAATTATTTGGGTTTGAAATAGGTTGTGAGAAAATCAAAATAACTTAAAATGGGATATATGTTGTTATTTTATCTTCTAATTTTTCTCACCTTAAAGATATTTCCTTTTATCTTGGGTCAGGAAACTTAACAACCATGCCATTCCACCTTGCCAATGAGTTTCAATCTTGACTGGTATGCAGCTAGCATAGGATTAAAGTCAAATGATGAAGTTCATTTCTGATAGATGATAAGTTCACCCTCTACCCTAGTTGACAAGTACGCTCTCTCAAACAACATGGAAATGATGAGTAAACAACTGATGATATATGATGATGGATATGATGATGATGATGAGGATGATGGTGATGTCAATGATGATGATGAGGATGATAGAAATGATGATGGTGATGAAGATGATGATGGTGATGGTGATGATGATGGTAATGATGATGATGATGATGATGATGATGATAATGATTCTAATGATGATGACCATGAGGATGAAGATGAGGATGAGGATGGAGATGTTGATGATGATGATGTTGGAGTCATTTACCCAACATGCACACTTATTTGGTCAATTTTGGCCTATTTACCCACTATCCTAAGTTTAATTGACTTACTTGGAATAAGATGAGCACACTATGACATCATCATGAGCACACCCATGCCCTCCTTCAGTCAAGGAGGCCAACTAAGCCTTCTCCTTCATTCGGGGAGGCTAACTGGGCTTCCTCCTTCAAACAGGGAGCATTTATGGCATGATCTGATTGTCATAAATGCACCTAATTGTTACCTGATTGTTACAATCAGTTAATCTGAGTTGTGAAGGAACCTCCATTCATTATTTGATTATTTTTTGTCATTATTTATGAACTAGAGCTAACACTGGCACCTACAACCACTTCTGATGACATGTGTCACTTCAGTTAACTCCATCGGAGCTACTTGGAGTTATGGATGCGCTGCCTCCTTCAGTTGGACATGTAGTTACATGTGATGAGTCACTTTCAGTTAGACTCAGTCATCTATTGCACTCCGATTCAATTAGGAATTAATGTGAGAGTCAGTTATTGATTAGCTCAGTGGTTAACTATGTGTGCCAATTGTGGCTGAAATTCAGTTAAGCTACACCCATTCATTCAATTTGAATGACCTCCTTGGGAATTCAAATTGTCTTGGAATTCATGCACTCTACATGACCATTGTATTGCACTATCATTATTTTATTGATTATACAGAGCTGCAACATTCTATTGTAGCACCATTATGCCATTTTCATGCTTAATTGTCTGGAATCTTCTGTGAGACTGTGTTTTAGTCCCTAGATTATAGTGACATATTAAGATGGTATCATAGCTCATAGCGGGATGAAGCTCATTCTCTTCAAAAACATGGTTTTTTATGGATCTTGCATGAAAATTTGAGCAAAATCTCAAATTCCAGCATTGCACCAGAAGCCGAAGGTTTACCACTTAATACCCCACGTAAAGGAATTGTTGATCAAGCTTGCTTAATCAATTATGCTGGGTGTGATGAAAACCTGAAAGGTGCAGGTTGTTCGACCTTACAGTGACTTTATTGTTTTGATTTACAGGTTTTACAGGCTCACTGCATTCGCTACAACAGTTTGATATGGCTTCTTCCATAGATATTTTGACTCCATTCAATTTCCATCAGTGGAAAGGAGACATGGAGATCCAGCTACATTCCAAAGGACTCTACTGGGTTACTATGGATACAGAAGAAGAGTCTACTCATGTTATAGAAAAGGATAGATTTTTGAATAAGAAAGATGAATCTTTCGGTTTCTTGTGTCTCTCTATCTCCAAGGATCTTCTATTCCAACTCTCGAGATTGAAGACTCCCAAATATATTTGGAACCACCTTGCCTCCCTGTATGGAAAACAAGATGACTTGAGAGTTTATCATCTTGAAAACTAGTTGATGTCTCTTCAACCTGGCAATTTCGAGACCCTAAATGACTTTTTCACAAAATTCAAGAATCTAGTCCTTCTATTGAAGTAGTGTGAGATGAAGAAGGAGGATTATCATCTCATCCTCGCCATTCTCTCAAAACTTGGAGCTGACTATTCAGTTTTTTTTTCTACATTCCATGTAGGGAAGCTCACAACCCCTGGATGAAAGATGCCTTCACTCAATGCCTTCATTGAGTCCCTAACAAGCGAGCATGATAAGCTTGTCCAGATAGGGATCATTATATCCTACTGTGATCAAGCCCTCTTTGCTTTGGGACCATAGGATCTAAAGGGGAAAGTAAAGCACTAGAAGAACTCTAAAACCAAATTCAAAGCTCCTAAGCCTAAAATTCAAAACCAGCAGCAAGAAGAGCCTTCTGGCTCGAAGAAGAACAAAAAAAAGGCCACCATGTGAAGGAAAAAGTAAAGTGTTCATATTGCGGGAAGGGATTCCACCCTGAACATGCTTGCATGAAAAATAAGCTTGATGAAGCTACTTCTCTCCTTGAGAGAAATAATGTAAATATTCCAGAAAGCTTTCGAAGGAAAGAAAATCAAGATCAGGAATACCAGCATGAAAGAGGTCATTCCCTCATGGCAGACACTTCAAAGTCCAAGGCTCTACTCATATATTCTAGAGATTCGAACCACATCATGGCCATCAAATAATCTTTCTCTTCTCTTGAATCTAGCAAGAGCATTCCCATCCACATGGGAGATGACTCTACCATCATCTCAAAAGGACAAGATACAGTAAATCTTGAGCACGGTTATTTTTCCAATGTTCTGTATGTACCATCTCTTGCATCAAACCTCCTGAGTGTATATCAAATAACCATACTATAGTGTCCAAGAGAGTATCCTTCAGCCTAGATGATGTAGAAATTACTGAACTTGCATCTGGGAAACTTGTGGCAAAAGGCTCTACAAATCATCATGCAAAAGCCTATGAGTTCTCCTACTTTGTGGCTGATGCAAAGCCCACTGCTCTATTGACTCATGGAAATGAGGTTAGTAGGCTCTGGCATGAGAGGTTTGGCCATATAAACTTCAAATACTTACAACAATTATAGAAAATTTACATGGTTGAAGGCCTCCTGGTCATCAAAGCTACCACCGGAATTTGCAAAGGCTATATTTTGGGCAAGCATCCTGAGCATAAGTTTGATTGGGGGAAGGCAAGCCGAGAATCATAAATTTTGGGGATGATTCATTCTAATATCAGCGGACTAATTCCCATCACATCCTTGAATGGATCTCGGTATGTTCTTACTTTTATAGATGATTTTCTTAGATATACATGGGCCTTCTTGATCAAGAAAAAGTCAGATGTCCTAGAAAAATTCATTGAATTAAAAGCACTGATTGAGAATGCATCCAGGAAAAAGATCAAAAATTTGAGATCTGATAATGGTGGGGAATGTGTCAGTAATGAGTTTCTGCAACTATGTTCCGACAGTGGCATTCAGATCAAACATTTAGTCCCCTACACTCCCCAGCAAAACAATGTAGCGGAGAGAAAGAATAAGTCTCTCAAGGAGATGACCACTTGCATGTTGGAAGCCAAGAAGTTGGCTGAAAATTTATGGGCTGGGGCCATGAATGATTCTATATACATTTAGAACATAGTTCCTCACTCATCCATGAAAGGGAAGACCCCTTTTGAATTCTACTTTGGACACAAGCCGGATGTGCCGAATCTCAGGGTGTTTGGGTCCACTGCATGGGCCCGAATTCCGCATGATAAGAGGAAAACTTTGCAACTGCAAAGTGTTGAATGTTTGTTTATTGGATATCCTGATGAATCTAAGGGTTTCAAGCAGTTGGATATTAGAACAAAACAAATCATCATTGAAAGAAGTGTTTGGTTCGATGAGCCTCTTCAAGAGATAGAACTAGTGAAGGAGAAAACTGCTGAATTTCCTTCCTATTCTACTGAATATTTGGATGATGAAATTGGGGGTGATGACTATGATTTGGAACCTCTGATATCTGATATAAGATACCGGCAAGCATCAAGTTAAGTTTCAGAACCTGAAGTACAAACACATCTCCCAACTTGGGCCAAACAGACACTTTCTTCCGCTGGTGACAACATTGGAAATCCTGATGATCCAAGAAGAACCCGGTCCGATTTCCAAAGAGAAGGTATTGCGCTCTCTTGTCATGACTCTTTTCTGTCCAAAAATTGTTGTTTAATGATAATTTCAGATCCTAGGTCTTACTACCATGCTCGGAAAGATCCGAGATGGCAAGCTTCCATGGATGAAGAGATGAATTCTCTTCAAAAGAATGCTACTTGGGAGCTAGTTTCTCTTCCTTCGAGGAGGAAATTAGTTCAATGCAAGTGGGTGTTACGAACAAAGGTTGCTTCTGATGGAAGAACCTAAAAATATAAATCAAGGCTGATAGAAAAAGGGTTCTCCTAGGTCCAAGGAGTGGACTACCATGAGACCTTTGCACCGGTTGCAAAAATGGACTCCATCTGCCTAGTTTTGGCAATTGCGGCATCCAAGCACTGGGAAGTGCATCATATGGATGTTAATTCTGAATTTATACATGGAGATATTCATGAGGAGATATACATGAAGCATCCTGAGGGATAAATTTCAGATTCATCTTTGTTTTGCAAACTAAAGAAGTCATTATACGGGTTAAAACAGGCCCCAAGAGAGTGGTATTCCAAGATGGATGCCTTCCTTCTCTCGCAAAACTTCCAAAGGTGTAAATCAGATCCAAATGTATATCTCCAGCAGTATTATGGTAATTTTCTTATTATTGTTTTATATGTTGATGATCTCTTGATTACTGGCAGCACTGTTGCTTCCATTTCAGTCATAAAAACTACCCTCCATGATGTATTTGAGATGAGCGATTTGGGGCCCTTGAAGCAATTTCTAGGGCTTGAAATTGCACAAAATTATGATGGGATAATGGTCACTCAGTATCAATACATATCAGACCTGTTAGTTAAGTTTAACATGGCTGAATGTAAGGCTGCTCCATTCTCTTTCCTTTCAGGGATCAGCCTTGAAGAAGGAAACAACACTCCACCCATGGATTGCGCAATCTACCGCCAACTGATTGGTAGCTTGCTTTACTTGACACATTCTTGGCCTGATATATGTTATGCCATGAATTCTATATCAAGATACATGCAAAATCCTCATGATATTCATTGCAAGGAATCCAAGAGGATCCTCTAGTATATTTAGGGCACCAGGACCTAGGACATTCACTATGCTGCAGACTCTGAGCTAGAGCTGGTTGGTTACACAGATTCAGATTGGTCGGGAGATTGTATTGATCGAAATTCTACTTCCAGATATGTATTCATGTTTGGTGGTGGCCCTATTTTCTGGTCTAGCAAAAAGCATACTGCCATTGCATTGTCTTCAGCAGAGGCCGAGTACCGAGGAGCGGTGAATGCTTGCATCCAAGCTATTTGGTTGCAAGGCATTATTTCAAAGTTTGATTTTGGTAGTAATTTGTCCACTCTCCTCTTTAGTGACAATCAAAGTGCTATTAAGATATCCACAGATCCAGTTACCAGGTAGAGGACCAAACATGTAGAGATACACATACACTATATCAGGGAATTGGTGCATGACAGGACTATCATTCTGTAATATTGCCCTACTGATGAGCAGATTGCATCCATCTTCACCAAGATCTTTTCAGAGAAGAATTTCACTTACCTCTGTTCACTGTTGGGGGTGAGTTCATCAGGGTGATCAGATTACTTTCCAGTGTTCAGCTTGAGGGGGGGGGTTTCCCACTGGTTTTTCCCTCTTTCCTCACTAAGATTTATTTTTGAGCATTGTTTGAGTTACATTATTGTACAGGGTGACCTATGCCCTTTGTTGCTGGGGCCCTAGCATTTTATGCATTTTTTTCTCCTCCTGAGTATAGCTTAAGGGGGGTGTTGGAGTCATTTACCCAAAATGCACACTTATTTGGTCAATTTTGGCCTATTTACCCACTATCCTAAGTTTAATTGACTTACTTGGCATCAGATGAGCACACTCTGACATCAGCATGAGCACACCCATGCCCTCCTTTAGTCAAGGAGGCCAACTAAGCCTTCTCCTTCATTCGGGGAGGCTAACTGGGCTTCCTCCTTCAAACAGGGAGCATTTCTAGGGTGATCTGAGTGTCATAAATGCACCTAATTGCTAACTGATTGTTACAATCAGTTATGCTAAGTTGTGAAGGATCCTCCATTCATTATTTTATTATTTTGGTAATTATTTATAAACTGGAGCTAACACTGGCGCCTACAACCACTTTTGATGACATGTGTCACTTTAGTTAACTCCATCGGAACTACTTGGAGTTATGGATGCGCTACCTCCTTCAGTTGGACATGCAGTTACATGTGATGAGTCACTTTCAATTAGACTCAGTCATCTATTGCACTCTTATTCAGTTAGGACTTAGTGTGAGAGTCAGTTATTGATTAGCTCAGTGGTTAACTATGTGTGATGATTGTGGTTGACATTCAGTTAAGCTACACCCATTCATTCAATTTGAATGACCTCCTTGGGAATTCGAATTGTCTTGGAATTCATGCACTCTGCATGACCATTGTATTGTAATATCATTATTTTATTGATTATACAGAGCTGCAACATTCTATTGCAGCACCATTATGCCATTTTCATGCTTAATTGTCTGAAATATTCTGTGAGACTATGTTTTAGTCCCTAGATTACTGTGACAGATTAATAGATGATGAGGATGATGGTGATGATGATGGTGGTGGTGATGATGATGATGATGATGATGATGATGATGGTGATGATGATGATGATGGTGATGATGATGATGATGTCGATGATGATGATGATGGAAATGATGATCATGATGTTAATGATGATTATAGCAGTGATGATGGTGGTGCTACTGATGATGATGATGATGATGATGATGGTGATGATGATGATGACAACGATGATGATGGAGATGATGATGATGATGATGATGATGATGATGATGGCGATGATGATGCTAATGATGTTGACGATGAGGATTAAGATGACGATAATTATGTTAATATTATAATACTCCCTTGTCCAATTTGGTCATTTATGTATAAATCAGGAGCCATGTCTAAATCGGGAGTCCTTTCAGTCTATTTTTAGTCACTAACACCATTGGGTCCACTTTGCCTAATTGGAGAACATGTACCAGTTACTAAAGTGTGGGGAACACTAATTGAGGCCAACTGCCACTGATTGCACCTGCATGCATCAATTTAGGAGCCTCCTAAATCAATACCTACAAATTAGGAGCCACTGGGAGTGTCGATACCAACCTCCATTAGTTGAGTTCAGTTGGTGACTAGTCAAGCTCAGTTAGGAGTCAGTTACATTCAGTTCTAGTTCCCTACATTCAGTTCTACTCAGTTAGCACTAGGATGGCATGGATGCATACAGGTGAGGCACATTTACTCACCTACCTTAGTCAGTTAGACTAGTTAACACTAAATTAGACACTTGAGTTTGGATTTTGAACTCCGATGAACTCCGATAATGATTTAGACAAGGTCAGTTAACCATTCAGTCAAGTAGAGTCCAACCAATTCGAATCTCCTCACATGGATTCGAATTTCATGAGGCTATTTAACCATTGTACTTCATTGTAATTAATTATCTACTTATTTTTTATTAATGAAAGCATTCACAGTTGCAAGCCATTTTTGCATTGTTTCATTCTTCAATTGTTGAGTAAATTGTATGATCTACCTTTTGATTTGTGCGTTGGTCCATAGATCTATGTGCTCAATTTAATATGGTATCAGAGACTTGGTCAAACAAGGCACTTCTCCTACTACATATTCATACTTGGATCCAAAAAAAAATTGAGCAAAATTGCTCCTTCCAGTACTACACCAAAAGCAGAGAATTTACCACTTAATACCCCAAGCAAAGGAATTGTTGATCAAGCTTGCTTGATCAACTAATCTAGGCGTGAAGGAAATTCCAAAAGTTCAGACTATTGATCTTACTATGTCTGTTTGATTGTGTGATTTACATATTTATCAGTCTCCTTCACTAAATTTGCTACAAGCAGCCCAATCTC
Source organism: Pseudotsuga menziesii (assembly GCA_001517045.1). Classification (NCBI taxonomy): domain Eukaryota; kingdom Viridiplantae; phylum Streptophyta; class Pinopsida; order Pinales; family Pinaceae; genus Pseudotsuga; species Pseudotsuga menziesii. The sequence continues at coordinate 273,336 of LPNX011197777.1, forward strand.
CTTCACTGCATTCACAGCAGCTCAGTCCTCTTCTTTTCATTCTAAATGGCTCCTCCAATGGAGATTATCACTCCTTTCAGCTACCACCAGTGGAAGGTGGACATGGAGATACATCTATGCTCCAAAAGACTCTTCAGACTCACAATGGAGATAGAGGTAGAGCTAATTCATTATGTTGACAAAGAAAAGTACTGGAATAGGCTTGATGAAGCATATGGATGCTTGTGCCTCTCAATATCTTGAGATATTCTCTTCCATATGAATGGATTGAATACTCCCAAGTAGGTTTGGGATAATATTTCTTTTTTATTTGACAATCAGGATGATCTGAGGATCTATCATCTCGATAATGAGCTGATTTCTCTTCATCCAGCCAATTTCAAAACACTAAATGACTTCTTCACCAAATTCAAGCATCTAGTGTTCCAGTTGAAGCTATGCAAGGTTGAGGAGAATGATCAACTCATCCTTGCCATTCTCTCAAAACTTGGTGCATACTACTCAGTCTTTGTATCAACATTTCATTCAGTGAAGCTCGTTGCTCCAAATTGGAGGATTCCTACTCTTAAATCCTGATTGAGAAGCCGATACGTCAGAGAAATTTAGTGGATCGGCCCGCCGATATGTCGAAAAAATTTAGAAGATCGAGTAGCCAATGCGACGGCAGGAGAAAGAAAAAAAAATTCCAAAAAATTTTCTAAGTATAGAAAATGTCGGAGAAATTTAGAGGATCGGACTACCGATACATCGAAAGCTAGAGGAAGATCAGCCCAAAACGTCGGAAAAATTTAGTTGATTGAACCGTCGATGAGCGTCAGATGAAAGATGAAGATCAGACCACCGAAGTGTCAAAATATTAGTCAACTAGCGACCCGATACATTGGAAGCTTAGTCAACTAAGGACCCAATACGTCGAAAGATTAGTTGGGAAGAGACCCAATTTAACAAAGGAAAATTTTGAGTTTTCAAGCGGGATTTCTCAGCGAATTTCAGCAGTTTTTCAACGCGATTTTCAACATTTTTTCAGTAGATTTTTAGGGTGGAAAAGGATGGAAATGGCATGCCTAGAAGTAGCAAGGACCATGAAGATGAACCAGCTATTATATGGAAGAGGAATTCCATGCAAAGATGTGGGATTTGAAAGGGAAAATTCCTTAACCCCTGTCTTGCTAACTATATTTATATTTTATAAGCTTTGTGTACATAAAATTTATGGCATGGGGATGCTGAAAATGCATGGGGATATTTTTTGCATGCATAGGATATTACATATTGGTAAAAGTAGTGGGAATTATACATTTACAATGAACCACTAATGGTAAATATTGTATTGGTGTTGGTATTGGTGGAAAAACCAATGACACAGGAGCATGGCTGGATATGTTGATGATGTTGATTAATGTGACCATCAACCTTATAAAAAAAGGGATAAGGTAACAAATCCATGATCAAGAAGATGGAAAACGAATTCTACAAACCTCTGCAAGAGACCAACTAAACTGGTAATGTCAAGGGTGTAAGTGGGATCCATGTAGGTAATGGTTTAATTATGACAATTGCATGGAGTGGTAAAGGCAAGAGGTCTCATACCATGTGGTTATTTAAAAATTTATACTACATTCATATAGAAATATATCCTGCCATGTGAATGTTGATATGAACTTAATAACCAAAACAAGTGAGGATTGGTGGTCTTGATTATAGTAATGCATCCTATATGAGCTAGTCATGGTTAGGCCATAGTATGGTTGAATGCATAGTATTCCTGAATCAATACAAGGTAACATTGAGTGAATATACATTAAGAGATCTTATAAATCTTTTAGTTATGCATTGAATGGATGCATGTGAAAAGCTTGAGAAAATGTTGCAAATATGCATACATAAGTGTGGGTGCAAATGTTGTGATGCATTGCATGAATGCATCGAGATAGTGCTTGTGTTATCATGACTAAATAATGGCTGAAATAATGAATTGATGATAATTCTAGAATCATTTCAAGAGTTGTTATGATTGAAGAATAGTAAGTGCTTGAAGAGGATAGTCATGATCGATTGGATATTGGAATGCTCTATGGAAGGGCAAGGTGGTACAAATTATACGCCTGTGAAGTAAGGAGTATCCAAACATTTCATTTAAATTACAAAAATGATGTGACTATACCTAGCAATTTTAGTATGATAATGATTCACGTGAAATAAATGAGCTTTGGTAATATTGATGTGATTAACAGATGGAAGTGTTTGAATGCTATAATTCTGAAAATGCTTCAGTGATTGTCGCAGCAATGAAATCTTATATCCATGGAGACTTACAAAGTGTTTGGTTGATTGAAGTTCAGGTTTCAGATAGATTGTTTGGGGCATGGCAATGTGGGTAATACCATGACAAAGGCCAAAATATGCCATGTGAAAGAACCAAACCTCATGAGAAGAGTCTCATGGTTGTGGAAACAGTTTGTGTGCAGAATGGGTTGTCAACTTGGACTTGTAAATTTCGGATTTGAGAAATTCCTGATAACTACTAATCACTATTGGCTTGCATAGAATTGTGTTAGGAGGACGTGTTGCAAGTGGATGTTCATGTTATGCTAGTAAGCATAAAATTACAATGGGCAGAATGGTGCCACTTACAAGATACCAATAAATGAGGATCACCTCATTGCCAAGCAAATCAATTTCTGTAGTAAACAGAGTTGCAAATTCATATTGAATTTAATTACTAATGCCATTGCTTGGTTATGGAACAATCAAATTTGGATTGTATTAGTAGATGATGATTGACTGTTTGGCTACTTGATGAATGTGCCAGGGGTACACATTGCAGGAAGACCATGTGTGATGGCCTGCAGGAGCCAAACTTCATGGGGAGGTTCCCCTATCTTGGAAATGGGTTTCAGGTGAAACTCCATTCGGACAGTTTGGGAATGTCCCATCTGCACTACATGATTGGTAAGCAACATGAGTGAGATGGTATAGATTATGTCAGTAAGACATGTGTGGGATATGGAATATAAAAAGGAGTCGGGATGGAAAAATGAAGGACTGTTAACTTAGAGAAGGGAGCCCCCATTCCTCATTAACGAAGACTGCATCTGCAAATGGATAAGTGTTATGTGACCCTAGCTAAGAATATGCATGTCTAATTGTTAAATTCAATATGCAGGGCATGTTTTGATTTTATTTCCATTATGACAGATTGCTTGAGTATGAGTAGGGCCTACATGGATCACATCGGAGAAGGGTACACACTTTCCCGATGTCGGGTCATGATAGAATTTTCAATATTGACTACACCCTAGGGAGTGGACGCACTCCTGGTGTTTCAATACTTGATAGTGAATGTTATGAAATATGGTTACAGTTTTAGAGAAATAATGTTGATGAGTTTTCTTATATTGCTTGTGTGTTCAGGCTAAGCAGATGCAATTTGGTGTTGAACACTAAAGAGCAAAAGAAAAAGGTTGTTGTGAGGGGTTGCGATGTAAGGTTCAATGTGTATAAAAGGATGTTGTGGAGGTTGTGGGAATTTTTATGAGGATGTTGTGGAGGTTGTGGAGATTTTGATGAGGTGTTGTGAAGGTATTGCTGAAATAGGGTTATATGCCTAGGGATCCATAGTACATCCTTGACCTAGAAATGGTTGTAGTAAAGTTTCCTTCCCATTCAACATGAAGGTGTACTGACTAGACATTAACTATTTGATGTTATGGAGCAGCCTGTGCGTTGACCTAACATCCAAGTTCATAGGAAATTCCAAGGCTTGCAAAGCAAAGCAGGACCCTATGGACCAGAGAGGAAATGCACAATATAGATAAGTATTGGATTCTCTGCAGCTTCTTGATTTCAAATATACATGTGTATATGATTTGGTTATGATATTCTAAAGCTCTTGTTAGAGGTAAAAACCGATGAGAATAAACTAAACATGTGAATGCATTCGATGTTTGAATATAGGTATCATTGGGAGCGAGGACTATGAGGGCATCCTAGGGATGCATGTGGACATGTGACTGTCCTAAAGAGCTGAAAATGAGCAATAATGAAGAAGGTACTAATGGGACTATGTAGGTCCTAGCAGCCAAGAGTTGTAGACAAACCATGTGGAGAGACTCCATGGTTGAGAGGTCTGGAATAGACCATAGACACTAAGTGTCATGGCCAAGAAGGGTTGGTCCAGCATTCACGGTGAAGTGAAAGAGGCTAAGAGCATAAAAAAACCACAGTGGTGGTGTGGGTTCCAGAATGGAACAAGAAAAAGAGGGGAAAAACTCTTGCTGCTCTCTCCTTCTTTTTGTGATTATATATATATATATATATATATATATAAACAGAAGATTGTTGAATGCATGTATGGCTGAAAATAGAATGTGTTTATTTGCTTAAAATAAATCATGAATGCTGGGGTAATTAATTCCCTGCCCAAGAATGGACATGAATGAGCTCATGTGACTGTTGGGAAAGCCTGAAAAGTATGAAAGTCTTATGAATAAGACTTGGACCACCCATGTCAATCAGGAAATTGATTGACTGGTTTTAATGCTTATATTATGCTTGGCCTAACAAAATTACAATGATGCATTTCACAGGTGAGAAAAGTGAAATCCAGTTGTGCACGTTGATCATGGCAACAGACCAAAAGCTATTGGACTTGGCTGGGAGTCTCCTTCAAATAATTGCCAGGACCCAATAAAATCTTAGAGAGATGCTCAAGATACTGAAAAGGCAGAATGAGATGAACCACCATATTTTGCAAGACTCTATTTGTTTGCAAAAGGAGGTAAAAAGCCTTCTGGGAGCAATCCGTAAGGGAAAGCAAAGTGGATCAATGATGGGGCATTCATCCAATCAGTCCATTAAGAAACATTCCAGGCATGAAGACTCAAATGAAATTGAGCTGGTAAAGATGAAGCAAACTGTGAAATGTTGGAAATGCGGAGGACATCATTACCGTTGGAACTACCCAACAAGGGAACATCAAGAGGGTAGTAGCCAAAAAGTTCCTAGACTTGGGGATGAGCCGAAAGCTGAGAACCAGCAGGAGAAGCTAGTGGAAGCCAAAGCTCTTGGTCTTGAAAGTTCAAAGTAAATAATTGAGCATTGGACAGACCTACAAAATTTTGAAATTTTGGATGTGTAAATTGTATATGTATTCCTAAGTATTGGAACACCGAGGACAGTGTTATTCCAAGGGGGAGGGGATTACAATACCCCGGTTTTGGCCTCATTTGCATTAAAAGGTATATGATGTAATATTGCAATTAATCATGGATTGGAGCTAAAGGCAAAGGCCCCACCATGAATTAGTGTTTTGTTTTTCGACGATTGGAAGTGATGCCGATGGTATTTTGTGCTAGCCATGCACGTTAAAATGTTGGACATCATGTGCATATGCAAAATTAATCAAAAACCTACAACCATCTATGATGGTGCAACGATAATGAAAAGGGCATGATTTCCTAAGGTTAAGGGGGGGGAATTGTCTAACCCGTGGGAGCCATTGGGAAAGTGCCAAGTGGCAACCACCTTTTTGTCTCATTCAGCCACCCAGTCCTTTGGGGCAGGCATTAGTGGAGGGAAGTTATTGATGGGTAGTGGTGGGTGGCAGGACTATCAGTCCTTACCCACATGCACACTCCACTGGCAGACTCTTTCACTCTCACGCGGGCAAAGGAAGGGGACGACCCCATTTTTCTTCCATTCTTGCCCATCCTCACGCAAGAGTTGTTCTATTTTTCCTCCTCACGCAGGCAGTCAATCTGGTCTCCACCCTTCGCGATTGTGGTCTGTGTAATTTCCCCTTCACGCAAGGAGAGTTGTTTACCTCATGCGCAAGACGTGCATTCTAGGTTCATCTCCCCCATTGCTATGTGTAGCTACCTTCCAAGTTTTTTGGGTCTATGTATATCTTGGACGGTCTAGTGTGGTCGGTTGGAACCCCTTTGCTGATTATGGTCGGTGTATGTGAATCCGTCTTCACACAGGCTGTATCCTGCTATCCTGATGCAGCTGAGAGATTGTTGTTGGTTTTCCCATCGAGTTTGGGTTGTTGTTGAGTTGTTTTGGACACGATTAGGGCCAAGAACAACTTTGAAGATACGTTTGCTCAGTCTGAGCTGTGTATTACCTCATTTGGGTTGTTCAGTTGTGTTTCCCTTAAATCCCATAGTTGTGAATTATTGTGGGGACTCGAAGTGGAACCTAAGCATGCTTGGTAAGCCTAGTATGTGCATAGGAGCCTCACAGGAAGAACTAGAGGGTTGGCTTTCCTCTCTACACCTCTTGGGTAGCACTGGAAGGAAAGTCATGGCCCGAGGGACTGTGAAGTAGAGAAGGGAATGATTCCTTGTGTTGGGAGGGTGTGGATGTTTTAGGAGTCAAGTTAGCTCTGGTGTAGGTGTCCTTAGCTCTTCGATGAGACCCCCAGCTTAGCATTCAGCGTTTCTCGAGTTTCCTGAATAGCCTGTTAAACCCACTGTGTTGGCTTGGTTGATTTGTGTATCCTTGGCTATGTGTAAGCCTGCTTGTTCCTTTTATTCCTTGGGGAATAATGCCTAGCTCGGGGGTGGCAGCATTACTGAGAGATTAAGGAGCACGCTGGCCTATGGTTGGGTCTAACGTTACAGCGACATAGCTGGTTGCAGGATGAGTTCTTTATAAGATAAGTACTCTCGCCTATTTCACTTCTGTAATCATATTTGATGTTTAATGAATTATGATGAACATGTTGAATGCTGGAATGTATGGTTTTGCTTCTGCTGTATGTTAAACAATTATGCATCTTTGCATGTTTTTTACTTCCAATCATTTTACTTCATTTTATATGTATGTACGTGTTCATGGAGCTAGTTTCTCGGTTGGTTAATGGCATGGTAGCATCCTCTTCGTCGATCAGAGGGTCGAGGACGTTACAGTAGCAACATATTTTCAAGTTTTTCAAACTTGAATCCTGATTCTGTCTGCTTAGTTAGAGGGGGGGATTTTTTGCCATGTGGTTTTTTCCCCAGCTCCTTGTGTTGAGAAGTTACTTTACTTGTTGTAATGGGTGACCTATGGTCTTAGTTACCAGGGCCCAAAAATTTTCCAAGTTAGCTTTTCAGGGGGGGTTAGGATTATAATCCTCCCTTGTCGAATTTGGTCATTTATGCCTAAATCAGGAGTCCTTTTAGTACATTTTTAGTCACTAGCACCATTGGGTCCACTTGGCCTAATTAGGGCACATGTACCAGTTACTAAAGAGTGGGGAACACTAATTGAGTCCAACTGCCACTGATTTCACTTGCATGCATCAGTTTAGGAGCCTCCTATATCAATCCCTACAAATTAGGAGCCATTAGGAGTGTCAATACCAACCTCCATTAGTTGAGTTCAGTTGGTGACTAGTCGAGCTCAGTTAGGAGTCAGTTACATTCAGTTATAGTTACCTACATCCAGTTTTACTCAGTTAGCACTAGGATTGCATGGCTACATGCAAATGAGGCGCATTTACTCACCTACCTCAGACAGTTAGACTAGTTAACACTAAATTAGACACTTGAGTTTGGATTTTGAACTCCAATGAACTATGATAATGATTTAGACAAAACCAATTAACCATTCAGTCAAGTAGACTCCAACCAATTCAAATTTCCTCACATGGATTCGAATTTCATGGGGCTATTTAGCCATTGTGCTTCATTGTAATTAATTATCTAATTATTTTTTATTAATGGAAGCATTCACATTTGCAAGCCATTTTTGCACTATTTCATTCTTCAATTGCTGAGTAAATTTTATGATCTATCTTGTGAGTTGTGTGTTGGTCCACAGATCTATGTGCTCAATTTAATAAATTATGATGAGGATGAGGATGAAGATGTTGATGATGGTGATGATTGATGATCATGATCATGATCATGATAATGATGTTGATGACGATGATGATGATGTTGATGTTGATGACGATGGTGATGGTGATGATGATGATGATGATGACGATGACAATGACTATAATGAGGATGAGGATGAAAATGTCGACGATGATGATGAGGATGATGGCGATGATGATGATGGAGATGATGATGGCGATGATGATGATGATGATGATGATGATGACGATGACGACGACGACGACGATGATGGAGATGTTGATGATGATGATGACGTCGATGATGATGATGATGACGACGACAACAATGATGATGATGTTGACGATGATGATGATGGCGATGATGATGATGATGATGGCGATGATGATGATGGTGATGATGATGGTGATGATGATGATGACGATGATTTTGATGACAACGATGACAATGATGATGATGATGATGATGATGATGATGATGATGGAGATGATGATGATGATGATGACAACGATGATGATGACGATGATGATGATGATGATGGCGATGAAGATGATGATGTTATCCATGATGATGAGGATGAAGATGACAGTGATTATGATGAGGATGAGGATGAATATGTCGATGATGATGATGAGGATGATGGTGATGATGATGGTGGTGATGATGACAGTGATGATGGTGATGATGACGGTGATGATGATGATGATGGTGATGATGATGATGATGACAATGAAAATGATGATGATGACGGTGATGATGATGATGACTATTACGAGGATGATGATGACAATGATGATGATGAGGATGATGATGATGATGATGATGATGCTAATGATGACGCTCATGATTATACTGATGATAACAATGAAGATGATGATGACGGTGATGATGACTATGATGATGGCGGCAATGATGAGGAGGAGGAGGAGGATTAGGATGATGATGTTGATGTTGATGATGATGATGATGATGATGGTGATGATGATGATGGTGATGGTGATGATGATGATGGTGATGGTGATGATGATGATGGTGATGGTGATGGTGATGGTGATGGCGATGATATTGATGATGATGATGATGTTAATGATGATGATGACAATGATGATGATGGTGATGATGGTGATGATGACGATGATGTTAATGATGATGTTGATGATGATACTGATGATAACAATGAAGATGATGATGATGATGATGATGATGGCGATGGCTATGATGATGATGATGATGATGATGACGATGATGATGATGATGATGATGATGATGATGATGATGGTGACAATGATGATGATCACTAGTCGATGAATTATGTGATTTCGTTGCTATTCCAATGAACTATGTGATTTCATCGCTATTCCAATGAACTATTGTCACTATAGCAACGAACCTTTTTGTGTGTTGTTATAGCGATGATTATTGAGAGCGAGAAGATTTTTTTCAAAAAAATTATCTGTTTATTGATGAAATTTCATTTTAAATTATTCATGGCAATATTTCATGGAACTTTTGAGCCATACGTACTAGTGATTAAATCCCTCACATGGCTTAGCAAGAATTATACCTGAGAAACTAGGGATGCATCGACATGCACATGGAATTCTTTTCGGCATCCCGGAAATACCAAAATAGGTGTTGTCACCATTTTCTCCTTTAGTGTGTCGAGGCTCTCTTGACACTCCTCATTCAACTGAAACTTGACATCTTTCTTTAATAATTTTTCCATAGGGGTTGTAATATGAGCATATCCCGTGATAAGCTTCTTGTAATATCTTGTATGTCCCAAAGTTTTCCTTAGTTTTCAAACTAAGTCTGGTGGATATAAGTCTACTATAATGGAAATATTTGCATGATCTATTAATAGACCTTTCTCACAAAATGCATGACCCAACAATATGCCAAACGGAGTTCAAAAGATAAATTTCTTCAAAGTTAATGAGATCTGGTACTTCCTATAGTGCTCTATTATTAGTATTAAACTCTCAATATGATTCTTGAGTAGACCATATATTGTCTAATAATCAAAATAGACTTCAAGAAACTTATGAATAAATTCTTTAAACGAAGAGACAACTAATCTAGAAAAAGTAGCATGAGCATTATTCAGACCGAAGGGCATTACCATATACTAAAAGAAACCCCACTTTGTCACAAATGTTGTCTTGTGTCTATCTCCCTTAGCAATTTTGATCTGATGATACCCAAAAAATCCATCAGTAAATGAGTATGTTTCTTGACCTCCGACACTTTCTAGAACTTCATTTGTAAATGGCACAGGAAATGGATCATGCAAATAGACATAATTTAGCTTCCTCAAATCAACACAAATTCAAACCTCACCAGTAATTTTGTCTTGAACTACCATTAGACTTATCCATTTAGACTCTTCGACGGGATCAATAATGCCTGCATCCAACATTCTGTTGAGCTATACCTTAAATTTTTCTTTGTATTGAAGATTTAATCTATATGGTCATTTCTTAACAGGATTAGCATCTGGATTCAATCATATTTTCATCTCTCCTAGATCCTGAACAATCCCTTTCATCTCAGAAAACTTGGTAGGAAATAAATCTTGGAATTCATGCAATAGATTTGTAATAATTCCTATTGTTTCATCATCCCAGTAATATCTAATTTTTTCAAATTTAATGTTTTCAGGAGATCCAATATTTACCTTATTTATCTTTATTGGATTCAAGTATTTATTAGATGAAATCCCTACTCCTTCCATATCTCAGCTTCCTTCAGTTTTTAGAAAATCCACAACCTTTGCATCATCATCGTCTAGATCCCCTATAATATTGTAGCATTTCATCATCTTTTTGACTTTCACAATCTACTAAGGGATATTAGACACTAGTCCTAGTATTTCCTCAAATATATTCACTTTGATCACTTGCAAACATGCGTCCACTATTGGAATTTCATCCTCATAGTTAAATGTTTATCTAAAACTCATAGCCATATTATCCCAATCTACAGTCCCTCATTGAAGCTCTAGCGATGTATACCAATTCCTTGGTATAGTATCCAATGTGTGTATGAACATGTGAACCCATTCTTGCTTAGTTATATTCTTTCATGTCACAATGTAGGTGGTCATATGGTCAAGAGGACTAGTTAAACCGTTATATTTTTCTCTGACAAATGGAACGTTTTCACTAAACCAAATTTCTAACAATATTCTACATTGTGACCAACCTGCTATAGATTGTTTATGAAAAGAACAGGGGCTTCACTTGTTGACCAATATCTTATCACATTATTTCATATTGTGGGTTTTAAAATTATCAAAAATCGAACCAATATATTGTAGGTATTGGGGGGATGAGGGGTTTAAGGTGGGGGTGGGTAGGGTGGTTTATAAGNCACGTGTTATATGAGAGGTTCACTGAGTGAAGTCCCCGTGATGAAAATCCCACCACATCGTCGGTGTAGCTTTCAAAGCCACATCTAATGTCAATAGTTGTTGTTGTTCTGGTACTTTAACTTTGAAATCAATAATAAATGTATCTAAATTAGGAAATTCCTAAGTGGGAAGGTCACATGCCTCTTTAAAAACCTAGAGTAGTGACTTCGTAATCAGCACACCTTCACATTAAGACTTCATGTAATCTATTATGCCAGGTCTCAAAATATTCTCCAAAATCGAATGAACATGAACTAAAACTCTGCCAACTTAATGTATCATTTGTTATAGTATTGACATAATCATTTATTCTAGAAGAGATATTATATATGTTTTCCATATCACTAGCATCGCATTCTTCCTTAACAGGTTCCACATACCGCTGACCCTCCGAAGGATCCAAAGGAGTGACAATTTTGATTTATGCATTCTCAAATGATAGTACTCTTTTCTTGAAGTTGATAATAGTCTGTTTTTTTATTTCTCATTTGATACCTACCAACATAGGATATGGATTGGTATCATCAACAATATCTATGACTTCAAAATATGCAAAATTGTGCAGTTTCTCCATGTCAACAAGGACCCCTACCATTCTTCCAAATGGTATTCCCTTTTACTAATTGGCCAATCTTAGTTAAATAGGTGACCACACTAGTTTAGGTTTCCCCATACTCTCCCATGTTTTCTTAGTAAGAATATTGACATCTAACCCCAGATCTAATATAACAAATCCATGTCATAGTCCTTGATTTGTGCATTAACTCGCAACTCTCTCCTAGTATTTATTTTCTTATGAACATGGTTCGCCACTCTTTCTTGCCTAAATTCTTCTTTTAACTCATCCAGTAAACTATGCAATACTTGTAATGCATATTCATCCTTAATTATAGCCAAATTATTATTCAAGAAGCTTCTAAGAGAACTTGCCTTTCCTAGAGGTCTATTTGGAGTACACCAATCGAAAAGAGGTGGCATGTCATAGACATGACCTTCATTAAATACTAGTGGGGAGGCATATGTCAGAGCTCCCTTCTGTTTTGACATAAATTCATCATGGGATTCAAAGAAAAATTCTTTCTCTTTTTGGACATCAAGTTGAGGTTGTCGTTGGATTACTATTCTCACTCTTGGATCTCACTAGTTGTTGTAACTTGCTTTGTTGTCTCCTGTCACAGCCCCTCCTAGTAACCACAACAATACTAGGATACCTATGTCTTGGTCCAGCTAATATCTTCTGAGCATTGTGGTTTTGATTCTATATCCGATTAGCTTTCACTTTCCACGTCGTTATGAGTTGTGTACAATCCTCAATAGTATGATCTAACACCTTATAGTATGAGCATGTCAAGGTCAGATTCTGGAAGTCCCTTACAAAATGTTTGGTTGGCCACAATTATAGAAAATAACCTAGCCTCTACGTTGACTAAATCCTCCTCATCCACTTCCATGGAATCCACCCCATGAATAATTCAACTATGCAATGCTTCTTTCATATTTTTATTCCCCTTTCATAAGATATATATATTTTTTTCATTCTATGAGTAGTTGATATGCTCGATAGTCCTTCTCGACATCCCCATTGATCGACATAATTTACAAAACAAGTTATGGGGACTACTTACAATTTTATGGAGTAAATAACATTCCTGGGAATGATGTCCTCTAGTCTAACATATTATACACTAGGGAATACTTGCATGGTTCAGTGGATTAGGTGCTCCCGCAGATAAATATTCCTAGAATGTTGAGCACTGGTCCTTATGGTGACCTTATGTTTTGCATCGATTACACCAAACTTCTTCCCTTATTTCTTTTTCATCCTTGATGTCTTGAATCTGCAGTTATAAATTAGTGAGCTTCGACCAAATCTGAACCATTCCCGCACTAGTTTATTCTACTGGTGACACATCTAACTTCATGGTGAGCTCCAAATCCTCAGATTGTGACACAATATTTTGTTCCATCAATGGTACTTAGATATGTGGTAGCAAGGCATTTATGAACCACTCTTTATGATGGACATTGTACATTTAAAATCTTACACAAGCTATTAATGTTTTGAATCTATAGTTGAAGTTCCATACATATTTAGTCAGTGACTACTTGATATCCTTCAATTCTATAATGCATTGTGACTCAGACTTCAACTTTTTGAACTCATCTTTTAATCTGAGCTAGATTTATTCTGATGTCTTTGGTGGGGTTCCAACTAGAATAATGGAAAAATTCATAAACCAATACAGCACACGACACTGGAAAGTAATAATCATTTGATCTCTTTTAACATTGCCTTCTTGGACCTACTTGGCTGTCCATATAATCTCACATAGGAACCAGTGTTGTTTTGTATCCTCCTATCCATTTCCATGAAAAAACCACAATTTCATGTCATCCCCATCCATTCTATGTCATTGGGGTACTAACCAATTCAACGTTAAAGGACCATTCTTTGGAATCTTACTACTTGGTGAAGTACTACTCTGACTATTACCACTATTTTGACTTTCTTGGAAAAACCTCAATGAAATACTATGCCTTACCTCAATTTTTGGAGATGTATGTTGGTTCATGGGTATGTCGCAGCCTTTGGTATGAGATATATCTATAAGTCCTTCCTCTAAAATGAGTTGTTATTCATCCTCTTCGTCCTCCTCCTAATCATAGGAGTCTTCATTGATTTGTGGTACTAGTTCACAGTCCCTTCTCTTAGTCTCACTACAACCCTCTCTCCTTGTCACAATTCCCCTCCTCTTGTTCGACCAAAATATCTTCCCACTTTGCAGAAACTCACACTCTTTGTCTATCACACTCTCTTTGTTAGAATTTTGATGGTTATACAATATCTTAAAACATTTAGCACCATAACCATATGCAAAGGATCACCGAAAGAAACACAAGCACAACCATACAAAAGAACACAGAGATTTATCCTGGGAAACCCTCATGGGGGAGAAAACCCAACTAAACTTCCTTAATATAGAATTCGACCAAGTACACTGTAATACCCCAAGAACAAGAAATAGAAGCTTCCTTTCTGTTGTAGACTTCCTCTCTCTATCTCTTGCACAAATGCTTGAGTGAGAAGTGTATACAAATGAGGGAGGGCCCCTCCCTATTTATATTTTTTATTTGGGTGACCTTTTGGTCCAATAGGGCCAACTTCTAGACCTTATTGGGCCCAATTCTCTTAGGGAAACTCATAAATACATTGTATACTTATTCTCTTGGGGTCTATTGCCCAAACTTACAACAGAGGTTTTGTCTCATTACTTTTACATGACCAATTACATCAAGGACATATTTGAATGGAGGAATAACATCTCCGAAGGAGGAATACAACAAAATTACAATAGAATATATTCTGAAGTTACATTTCTTTTAACACTCCCTCTCAACAAGGAAGGTATTCTACACCATCAGCAGCAACAACAACAACAACAGCTATACAACTGACTGGTGAGTCTATATGTCATAGGACTTTTGTAATCAACAACAACATCATGTGTCTGGAATAGCATTGGCATGGAGCATATTTATAGGCATCAACATAGAACATCATCATGGAGCATCGTCACGGAGCATCATTGTGGAGCATCGTCATGGAACATCGACATGGATCATCATCATGGAACATCACCATCACAGAAAATCATCATTGTGGATCATCATCATCATCATGGAACATTATCCTTGTAGAACATCATCATCATGGAACATCACGATCATCACGGAGCATCATCATCTTCATGGAGCATCATCATCACAAAACATCATCATCATAAGCATAAGTCATCATCATCATCATCATGGATGGCCATCATCATAAGCATGATTCATCATCGTCATAAATAATCATCATGAGACATTATCATCATCATCAATAGCGTGAGCATCATCATTAGTATGTGAATATTGGATCATCATCATCATCTAAAACATCATCAGTATGTGAATAATGTTACGTAATCAATATGTGAATATTGGAACATCAACAACAACATTAGCATGTTAGTTCTAAAACAAAATGATCAACAAATAAATGTTATATCATCATCTGAATCATTAACAT
This sequence comes from Pseudotsuga menziesii, assembly GCA_001517045.1. Lineage (NCBI taxonomy): Eukaryota > Viridiplantae > Streptophyta > Pinopsida > Pinales > Pinaceae > Pseudotsuga > Pseudotsuga menziesii. Next base: position 288,667 of record LPNX011197777.1, read on the forward strand.
GGAAATGATGGAACAACATCATCAGCAGCAGCATAGAAATTTTGAGACAACATCATCCTCATCAACATAGCAATGCTATAGAAACATCATTATCATCAGCATAGAAATGTTGGAGCATCACCATCATCAGCATATAATGTTGGAGCAACATCATCATCATCATTGGTGGCATAGAATGTTGGAGAAACATCATTAGCAGTAGCAACATAGAATGTTGGAGAAACATAATCATTATCAGTGGCATAGAATGTTGGAGCAACATCATCGTTAGTAGCATAGAAATGTTGTAACAACATCATCAGCAACAATAGCACATAGTGTTGGGACCACATCATCATCAGCGGCACACAATGCTATCTGAAGCAGCATCATGGTGGCCACTCTGGTATACCCAACTAGCCTTGTTTGGCTTACTAATCCTTTTGAACCAAATAATCCTAGATATACATTGTTAGTTTTTCAACATTCAAGCTAGCATTATGTTAGGATCTTTACTAAGAGAACAACAAGTACAGCAATCAAACACAAGAGACAATGAACACAGTGTTTTTCATCGGGGAAACCATAAATGGAGAAAACCCCGCAACTTCCTCAAAGATAGTATCAACACAAAAGGTAAAACCCCAAAACAGTAAGATGCACTCCCGATAGTAGTAATCTTCTTCTTGTCTATCCCCAGTGTCTTCTCCTTCCTCAACTATGCGCTACACTTGAGTGTGTGAGTGATGTGTTCTAAATAGAGAGTCCAACTCTCTATTTATACTAATCCTAACATGACTAAAACCATACTAGGGCCGACCTCTACTTGGAGAGTCTAATAACCCTAATGCCCCAAAACTGCGGGGACTTTAACCCTTAGACAATCGGAGGGTTATCCACTATGACTTGACATGACTTGTTTACATTATTGATTCTTCCTATCGGAACATCGGGGTGTGACATAACATGATAACATCCCAGAATAAACATCGGGTTACAATAGATAAGAAATACAAGTGAATACATTCTGAAGTTACAATTACATCAACACTCCCTCTTAACTAGGAAGGTATTCTCTCGACACAATTTTCATCACTGGTTTTCTTCTCTGGTTCTTCCTGTCATCTGCATATTCAAGTCATCTTCATCTTTGAGTCATCTTTCATCTAGATCTAGATCATCACTTGATCTGGATCATCATCACTGGATCTGGATCATCACTCAATCTGGATCATCATCACTAGATCTGGATCATTACTCGATCTGGATCATCATCACTGGATCTAGATCATCACTGCTAGAATTGGATCGTCACTCGATTTGGATCATCACTGCTTGATCTGGATCATCACTTGATCTGGATCACCACTATTGGATCAAGATCATCACTCGATCTGGATCTCTCGGAGTCATCATAACTGGATCTGGATCATAGCTCGATCTAGATCTCATCTGCTCATCATCATGTGTGCTATCTCATCATAGGAAGTTCTACAGAGCCAACATTCTTTCATGTTGGTTGTAGGCCTAGCCATCATGTAGGTCTTCGCCCAGCACTTACATATGACCTACTCATCAGAAAGGCACACCCAGCACTCACATATGATCATGTAGAAACCTACAATCACATCAAAAAGGCCCAGCACTCACATTCACCAGCATGACAGGACATCACTATCATCTATGAAAAGGATTTAGCACTTATATCTGACCTGGAAGGAAACAAGTCCCCCACCCTTTCCAGAAAGGCTTGCACTCACATCTGACCTGGAAGGAACTAAATCCTCCACCCTTGTCAGAAAGGCCTCCAGTCCTAGAATGAGCTACCTGGTAACGGACTAGGTGCCTCCACTCTCCCGGAGAGTGGTAGTTTCCCTTAAATCTATCCTACTCGATAGAATGGCCAGCACTCATATCTGACATGGAAGGAACTGAATCCTTTCACCATGACAAAATGGCTCAGCCCTTATATCTGACCTACTCGTCAGAATGGCTATGAATCTCAGCACTCATATCTATCATGGAAGGAACTGAATCCTCTCACCATGACAGAATGGCTTAGCCCTTATCTCTGACCTACTCATCAGAATGGCTTGGGTTCTCAGCACTCATATCTGACATGGAAGGAACTGAATCCTCTCACCATGATAAAATGGCCTAGCCCTTACATTTGACCTGCTCGTCAGAATGGATTTGGGACTCATCACTTTCCCTTGGAGGAAACCTCGATCTGGAGAACACCAAGCTTCTCCCTGAAGTACTCGAACTTCACTCTGGCCAATGGCTTCATCAACACATCAGCTATTTGTTCCTCCATCACAACATACTGGAGCTTCACTGCTCCTCTCTGCACCATATCCCTGATATAGTGATACTTGATCTCGATGTGCTTCGACTTGACATGGAACATTGGATTCCCTGACAACTTTACACAACTCTGGTTGTCACAATGTATACAAGTAGCATCCATCTGGAGATCAAATAAATTAGACAGTAGCTTCCACAGCCATACTGCCTCACAACTAGTTGAACAAGTTGTGGTATACTCTGCTTCAGCTGTACTCAGTTCCACACAGGATTACTTCTTGCTAAACCAAGAGATCACACCTGATCCCATACTAAAGCAACACCCTGAAGTGCTCTTCCTATCAAGGGAACTGCCTACCCAATCTAAATCAACATAACCCTCCAGGTTAATCCTTTGATTCACATCGTACTTGAGTCCATAATCAACTATACCCCTCAAGTACCTCATAATATGCTTTGCAGCAATCAAGTGAACATTTCTCAGATCTGTCAAGAACTGGCTCAAGGTTTTCACAGCAAAGAAAATGTCTAGTCTCGTGTTCGTCAGGTACATCAATGACCCAATCATCTGACGATACATCGTAGCATCAACTGACTCTGATGAAGCATCACTCAATAGCTTCAGGTTTGATGCCATAGGTGTGACCATAGTCTTGCATTCCATCATCCCAAACCTCTTCAGGATCTCTACTGCATACTTCCCTTGTCCAAGGAAGATTCCATCCGCACTTTGCCACACCTCCATACCTAGAAAATAATGCATCATACCGAAGTCCTTCATCTTGAACTCGGCAACAAGCTTTCTCTTCGTATCAGCAATCAACCCATCCATACATGTTACAAATAGATCATCTACATATAGTAGAAGCATCACTGGGTTGCCATCTTCAACCTTGTAGTAAAGGTTGGAATCTGCTTTACTCTTGGTAAAGCCCAAACTGGATAGAAAGCTGTCAATTCTACCGTACCAAGTCCTGGGTGCCTGTTTCAAACCATACAGGGATTTCTTCAATTTGCATACATGAGACTCCCTATCATGTGTTTCAAAACCGAGTGGTTGTTCTACATACACTTCCTCTTCTACTACACCATTCAAGAAAGCAGTCTTGACATCCATCTGGTGTATCTTCTATTTCATCACTACAACCAGAGCAAGTACTGATCTGATGGAAGTGTATCTAGCTACAGGTGAAAAGGTTTCTTCATAGTCTATTCCTTCCTTTTGAGAGAAACCCCTAGCCACAAATCTTGCCTCGTATATTTTTTCAATGCTACCGTCTACAGCATGTTTGATCTTGTAGATCCATTTGGAAGTTACAACTGACTTCTTGTCTGGTCTTGGGACAACATCCCAAACATCATTCTTCATGATCAATTGGTATTCTTCGATCATAGCATATTTCCATTCTTTTCGTTCTGTCGCTTCTTCATAACTGGAAGGTTCTTTATCAATGAAATCACATAGTAAAGATACATACCTGGAGCAGGATCTGGTCCTCTTTGTTTCTCTGTGATTCTCTTCTGGAGCCCCATATCTTTCTACACCTTGGATAAGTTCTTGTACCCAAGCAGGTTTCCTCTTATGAGGATTCTTCTCCAGAGGTGGATCTACAGGTCTTTGTGGTTCTTCAAATTCTCGATCTTCTTCTTGAGTTTCTTCATTCATGGTTGTATCATGAATTCTGGGTGCTTCTGCTTCTTCAGGTTCTTCAGCAGGTCCCTTTCTGGATTTGTTGTAAGTTGTGTCTTCATCAAATGTCACATCCCTGCTGATGTCAATCTTCTTGTATCCTGGGAAATATATTCTATAAGCCTTCGATCTTTCAGAGTATCCCACAAATATACCCTTCTTTCCTGAAGGATCTAATTTAGTCCTCTTCTCTTTTGGAATGTGGATGTACACAAGACAGCCAAATATTCTGAGATGGCTGACTTCTGGTTTCTTGCCAAAGAAGACTTCTTCAAGAGTCTTGTTCTCGAGTACTCTATGTGGAGTACGGTTCTGTACATACACCATTGTTTTGGCTGCTTCCACCGAAAGATGCATAGGAAGACCTTGATCGTGAAGCATTTCTCTTACAACTTCCATGATAGTTCTATCCTTCCTCTCTGCAATCCCATTCTGTTATGGATTGTAAGGAGTGGACAACTCCCTCTTAATCCCTGATTCTTTGCATAGTGCTTTGAATTAATTTGAAGTGAATTCTCCACCATTATCTGATCAAAATGTCTTGATCTTCTTTTCAGTATGGTTCTCGATCAAGGCTTTGAATTCCTTGAACTTACTAAATACTTTGTCTTTGTTCTTCATGATGAAAACCCATGTCTTCCTAGAAAAGTCATCAATAAAAGAAACATAATATGCATACCCGCTTAGAGAGTTTGATGACATAGGACCGCATACATTGGAGTGGATGATTTCCAAGATTCCTTTTGCTTTGCCTTCGCTGCTTAGAAATGTCTTCTTTGTATTCTTTCCTTTCGCACATCCTTTGCAGACCCCATCATGTTTTTCTTGGATTTTTGGAAGACCTTCAACAGCTTTGCTTGCAATAGGTAGTGCTCTGTAATGCACATGTGCAAGCCTTCTATGCCAAATTTCACTTGGTTCTACTGTGTCATGGACCAAGGCTTGTTCTGGATGGCCCTTCAATTTGTACAAACCTCCTTCTTGTTCTCCAATCACTACTGCATCATCGATAGTCTTTCCTTTTGGCCACATGATGACTTGACCATCTATGAATGCAACCCGCATTCCTTTTGCATCTAATGCTAATATGGAGAGAAGGTTCTTCTTGAGTCCTGGAACAAACAATACTTCTTTCATTGTTATAGTATTTCCAGATTCTAGCTTATAGGAAGATTCCCCACTACCTTTTATTGGATATTGGTAGTCATCTCGTAGCTTCACCTTGTGAGGTGATTCATGTTCTGACAGTCTTACAAAGGATTCCTTGAATCCAGTCATATGTTTGGAAGCCCCATTGTCTATAATCCAATCATCACTTCCATGATTAATGTTACCTGTGAGAGCGGAGATCAGAACATATTCATCCTCGCTTGAAGAATCTTCACTTTCATATCTGGATCTCTTCTTGGATGGTTCATCATCCTCTATAGCATGAGCATGATGTCTTCTTTTTTTGATCCTCTTCATTAGTTTCTGTTTCTTAGGACAATTCCTTGCAGAGTGTCCTGCTTCATCACATGTATAACATATGATCCTAGATAAATCTTTTCTAGTGTTATCTTTGTGAGAGTGATTACCTCTGGAGCTATGAGATCTTCTTTTGGTTGACCTGGAATGTGATTTGGAGTGTACCATGAGATCTTGATCTTCACTTCCCATCTTTTCTTCTCAAGCTGCTATCTGAGCTTCTTCTTGAGAGCACTCTTCCCATAGTCTATTGAATTTGACTAACTTCTTTCTAGCACAGATTCCTTGGATGAAAGAATCCCATGACCTAGGAAGGCCATTCAAGGTAGTCATCACAATCTCTGCATTTTCCACTTCTTCATCAACAGCTTCTAGTTGTTCCTTTATTTGAGAAACTCTTATGAAGTAAGACTAGATTGTTTCTGCATTCTAAATATTCACATTCTTCAGTTGGTTTCTCAGAGTCATCTTCCGGTTTATGTTCTTCCCTTCAAACAATTTGGTTAGGGCATCAAACATAGCTTTAGATGTCTTTAAGGAGGACACCTGTGGTATGAGTTGGTCCTTGATATAATCAGCAATGATTCTCTTTTCCATAACCAACTTCTTCTTATGCAAGACCTTAGCCTCATCTCTCTCTGGAACTTGAACCTCCTCATGGATGTAGGAGTCCAACTCATTCTCTTCCAGGACCAAGGAGATCCTATACTTCCAAGCTCGAAAGTTATCAACTCCCTCAAGATTTTCATCAAGCTTGGTATGATGAGACATCTTAACTGAGAACCTCAAATGGAAATACAAAATATTTTAGATCTTACCAAGTCAAGATGTCGGATCTGAAACTTGAGCTGAAATCTTGTAGAGCTGGTTCAGGAGCAAATTAGGGTTTTGCTTTTCCAGAGTTCTGTCCACCCAAATGCCTTGAAATTTATCCCTAACTTTTATTTTGGGGAGGAGATCAATCTAGGACTGGGCTCACTGAAAAATTCCTCTTCTGTGAAAAGCCCTATTTTCCAGCAGTAGTGACAGGTCCAAAACTGAAAAACCTCAGAATTGGATTTTGCTTCGACGGAAAGATGCACCCTAAGGAGGAGAGTTGTTCCACCTTACTTTTGCTGAAAATATGTGGAGAGAGATCCACAAAGTAGGAATCCCTAGTTCCCGCAGATGCACGGTGTCTTCTTCTCAGGTTAGCTCTGATACCATGTTAGTTTTTCAACATTCAAGCAAGCATTATGTTAGGATCTTTAATGAGAGAACAACAAGTACAGAAATCAAACACAAGAGACAATGAACACAATTTTTTTCATCGGGGAAACCATAAATGGATAAAACCCCTCAACTTCCTCAGAGATAGAATCAGTACAAAAGGTAAAACCCCAAAACAGTAAGATGCACTCCCGACAGCAGTAATCTTCTTCTTGTCTAGCCCCAGTGTCTTCTCCTTCCTCAACTATGCGCTACACTTGAGTGTGTGAGTGATGTGTTCTAAATAGAGAATCTAGCTCTCTATTTATACTAATCCCAACATGACTAAGACCCTACTAGGGCCGACCTCTACTTGGAGATTCTAATAACCCTAGTGCCCTGAAACTACGGGGACTTTAACCCTTAGACAATCGGAGGGTTATCCACTATGACTTGACATGACTTGTTTACATTATTGATTCTCCCGATCGAAACATCGGGGTGTGACATAACATGATAACATCCCGGAATAAACATTGAGTTACAATAGATAAGAAATACAAGTGAATACATTCTGAAGTTACAATTACATCAACATACATACTGATCTACCTAGGGACCAAATAAACCTTGTCTGGATTACTAACCTTTTCGGGGAAAACGATCCTAGCCATACATACTAATCCCTATAGGATCAAATAGGCCTTATTAACACTAATATACCAATCTCAATGGGATCAACAGGCCTTATCAGGTTGACATACCAATCCTAGACTGAGTTATTGCACCACTACAACAGGAACCACATCATCATCATCACTCCCTCTTTCAAGGGAGGTCCTTTCATACTACACCAAGATTGTCTCTAAAGTAACCAAACTTTACACAAGACAAGGCTTAGTCACAACTATATCATTATTCCCTTGTACATCTGCAAATTCATCATTCTTCTCTTGTGCATACGCAACTTCATCATTCTTCTCTTGTAGGTGATTGCATATGATTGTTCCTATAATTCAAATACAGTTGCATGGTTAGAAACATTTCGTAATCTTAAAAACATATTCATAATGACAAATTCTTATGCATAAATACATATGGCATATAGTCATGCAACTATTTTAGCCAATGAAACATTCATCCATATCCCGTATACATACAGTAACTTTCTAGATTCCTTCCATCTCTACCAAGACATTATTAAGCATGTGCACTACTCCCAACATGTCAACAAATAGGTTTTATTCTAGATAAATAGTAATGGAATGTTGTACAACACCATAGGACACTTACCCATCACATGCATATTAGTAGTAAATTGTTCATCAATGCAAACACTCTAACATGCATAATACACTTCCTAAATCTAGGAACATATCTATGTGTACAACTGAACAATATCATTTAAACAACTAGATATATAGGAAATTATAATTCAAATACTTATCTTTTGTTTATTTGGTAGACTCCCCCTTGATCTCTATCTCCTTGCAGGAATCACTGGAGTCTTTCACAACATGCTCTTTTTCGTCATCTAATTATGAGGACATGTGCCTATATTTTTCACGATTGAAAAAACTAAGCAAGTATTCTACACCATAGGTCACAAAGGACTGTGTACTGGTGTTGAACCTATGTGTCCCTACAAATGCATCCATTCTTATCCAATGTTGAAATGGATAATAGTATGATCATTGTATTCATTGGTAGAATTCTTTTGAATCAAAGTACATATTCCTCATCACTTGAGGAAGCTTCCTATTGATGTATTTGTAACTTTGGAATGTATTCATCTATGTATCTTATGTATTGTAACCCGATGTTTATTCGGGGATGTATCTATGATGTAATTGAGTCATGTTGTCATGCCCCAATGTTCCGATCAGGAGGATCAATAATGTAAACAAGTCATGTCAATTCATTGTGGGTAACCCTCCGATTGTCTAAGGGTTAAAGTCCCCGCAGTTCCGGGGCACTAGGATTATTAGACTCTCCTAGTAGAGGTCGGCCCTAGTAGGGTTTTAGTCATGCCAGGATTAGTATAAATAGAGAGTTGGACTCTCTATTTAGTATACATCACAAACACACTCAAGTGTAGCGCATAGTTGAGGAAGGAGAAGACACTGGGGCTAGATAAGAAGAAGGTTTCTGCTGTCGGGAGATCACTTATTGTTTTGGGATTTTACTATTTTGGTGTTGATTCTATCTCTGAGGAAGTTGTAGGGTTTTCTCCATTTATGGTTTCCTCGATGAAAAACATTATGTTCATTGTCTCTTGTGTTTGATTACTGTACTTGTTATTCTCTCAGTTAAAGATCCTAATAATGCTAGCTTAATGTTGAAAAACTAACATGGTATCAGAGCTAACCTGAGAAGAAGACACTATGCAGCTACATAAACTAGGGATTCCTATTTTGTGGATCTCTCTCCACAGATTTTCAGCAAAAGTAGGTTGGAATAACTCTCCTCCATAGGGTGCATCTTTCTGTCGAAGCAGATCCAATTCTAAGGTTTTTCAGTTTTGGACCCGACACTGCTGCTGAAAATTAGGGTTTTTCATAGAAGAGGAATTTTTCAGTGAGCCCAGGCCTGGATTGATATCCTCCCAAAAATCAAAGTTAGGGATAAATTTCAAGGCATTTGGGTGGACAGATATCTAGAAAAGCAAAACCCTAATTTGCTCCTGATCCAGTACTGTGGGATTTCAGCTCCAAATCCAAATCTGACATCTTGACCTGGTAAGATCTAAATATTTTGTATTTCCATTTGAGGTTCTTAGTTTAAGATGTCTCATCATAGAAAGCTTGATGAAAAGCTTGAGGGAGCTGATAACTTCCGAGCCTGGAAGTATAGGATCTCTGTGGTCCTGGAAGAAAATGAGTTGGACTCCTATATTAGTGAGGAGGTTCCAGTTCTAGAGGGAGATGAGGCAAAGGCCTTACATAAGAAGAAGTTGGTTATGGAAAAGAGGATCATTGCTGATTCTATCAAGGATCACCTTATCCCATAGGTGTCCTCTCTCAAGACACCTAAATCTATGTTTGATGCCCTAACCAAATTGTTTGAAGGGAAGAACATAAACCAAAATATGACTTTGAGGAATCAACATAAGAATGTGAAGATTCAGAATGCAGAGACCATCCAGTTTTACTTCACAAGGGTTTCTCAGATCAAGGAGAAATTGGAAGCAGTATATGAAGAAGTGGAGAATGCAAAAATTGTGATGACCACCTTGAATGGTCTCCCTAGGACATGGGACTCTTTCATTCAAGGGATCTGTGCTAGAAAGAAGTTAGTCAAGTTCAGCAGACTATGGAAACAATGTTCTCAAGAAGAATCTTGGATAGCAGCTCGAGAAGAGAAGATGGGAAGTGAAGATCAAGCTCTCATAGTTCACTCCAAGAAAGGCAGAAGAAGATCTCATTACTCCAAAGGTAAGGATCCTCATCATAAAGATAACAGTAGAAGGGACCTATCTAAAATGATATTTTAAACATGTGATGAAAGAGGACACTTTGTAAAAGACTTTCCTAAGAACAAGGTTCACTCTCATAAGAATAAGGGGAACAAAAGAAGACATCATGCTCATGCTGCATATTATGTTTCTTTTATTGATGAATTTTCTAGGAAGACATGGGTTTACTTCATGAAGAACAAAGATGAAGTATTCAGCAAATTCAAGGAATTCAAAGCCTTGATCGAGAACCACACTGAAAAGAAGATCAAGACCATTCGATTAGATAATGGCGGAGAATTCACTTCAAATGAATTCAAAGAACTATGCAAAGAATCAGGGATTAAGTGGGAGTTTTCCACTCCTTAAAATCCACAACAAAATGGGATTGCAAAATGGAAGAACAGAACTATCATGGAAGCTACAAGAGCTATCCTTCATGATCAAGATCTTCCTATGCATCTTTGGATTGAAGCTACCAAAACAACAGTGTATGTACAGAACCATACTCCACATAGAGTACTTGAGAACAAGACTCCTGAAGAAGTCTTCTCTGGTAAGAAACCATAAGTCAGCCATCTCAGAATATTCGAATATCCTATATACATACACATTCCAAAAGAGAAGAGAACAAAATTAGATCCTTCAGGAAAGAAGGGTATATTTGTGGGATACTCTGAAAACTCGAAGGCTTACAGAATATATGTCCCGGGATACAAGAATATTGACATCAGCAGAGATGTGACATTTGATGAAAACACAGCTTACAACAAATACAAAACAAGACCTGCTAAAGAACCTGAAGAAGCAGAAGCACCCAGAATTCATGATTCAACCATGAATGAAGAAACCCAAGAAGAAGATCGAGATTTTGAAGAACCACAAAGACCTGTAGATCCACCTGTGGAGAAGAATCCTCATAAGAGGAAACCTGCTTGGGTACGTGAAATTATCCAAGGTGCGAAAAGATATGGAGCTCCAGAAGAGAATCATAGAGAAAGAAAGAGGACCAGATCCTACTCTGGGTATGTAGCTTTACTATGTGATTTCATAGATAAAGAACCTTCCAGTTATGAAGAAGTGTCAGAATGGAAAGAATGGAAGGATGCCATGATCGAAGAGTATCAATCGATCATGAAGAATGATGTTTGGGATATTGTTCCAAGACCAGAAGGGAAGTCAGTTGTAACTTCCAAATGGATCTACAAGATCAAACATGCTGCAGACGGTAGCATTGAAAAATATAAGGTAAGATTTGTGGCTCGTGGTTTCTCTCAGAAAGAAGGAATAGATTATGAAGAAACCTTTGCTCCTGTAGCTAGATACACTTCCATCATATCGGTACTTGCTCTGGCTGCAGTGATGAAATGGAAGATACACCAGATGGATGTCAAGACTACTTTATTGAATGGTGTAGTGGAAGAGGAAGTGTATGTAGAGCAACCACTTAGCTTTGAGACTTATGATAGGGAGTCTCATGTGTGCAGATTGAAGAAATCCCTGTACAATTTGAAACAGGCACCCAGGACCTGGTACGGCAGAATTGACAGCTTTCTATCCAGTTTGGGCTTTACCAAGAGTAAAGTAGATTCCAACCTTTACTACAAGGTTGAATATGGCAACCCAGTGATGCTTCTACTATATGTAGATGATCTATTTGTGACAGGTATGAATGGGTTGATTGCTGATACGAAGAGAAAGCTTGCTGCTGAGTTTGAAATGAAGGACTTTGGGATGATGCATTATTTCCTAGGTATGGAGGTGTGGCAAAGTACAGATGGAATCTTCCTTGGACAAGGGAAGTATGCAGTAGAGATCCTAAAGAGGTTTGGGATGACGGACTGCAAGGATATGGCCACACCTATGGCATCGAACCTAAAGCTATTGAACAATGCTTCATCAAAGTCAATTGATGCTATGATGTATCATCAGATGATTGGGTCCTTGATGTACCTGCTGAACACGAGACCAGATATTTGCTTTGTTGTGAACACCTTGATCTAGTTCCTGACAAATCCGAGACATGTTCACTTGATTGCTGCAAAGCATATTCTGAGGTACCTGAAGGGTACAGTTGATTATGGGCTCAAGTACGATGCAAATCAGAAGATTAACCTGGAGGGTTATGTTGATTCAGATTGGGTAGGCAGTGCCATCGATAGGAAGAGCACTTCAGGGTGTTGCTTTAGTATGGGATCAGGTGTGATCTCTTGGTTTAGTAGGAAGCAATCCTATGTGGCACTGAGTACAGCTGAAGCAGAGTATGTCACAGCTTGTTTAGCTAGTTGTGAAGTAGTATGGCTGAGGAAGCTACTGTCTGATTTATTTGATCTCCAGTTTGATGCTACTTGTATACATTGTGACAACCAAAGTTGCAAGAATTTGTCAGAGAATCCAGTGTTCCATGACAAGTCGAAGCATATCAAGATCAAGTATCGCTATATCAGGAATATGGTGCAGAGGGGAGCAGTGAAGCTCCAGTATGTTGCGATGGAGGAATAGGTAGCTGATGTATTGACGAAGCCATTGGCTAGGCTGAATTTCGAGTACTTCATGGAGAAGCTTAGTGTTCTCTAGATCGAGGTTTCCTCCAAGGGAAATTGATGAGACCCATAGCCATTCTGACATGGTGAGAGGATTGGTTCCTTCCATGGTCTTGGTTCCTTCCATGTTAGATATGAGTGCTGGCCATTCTGTCGAGTAGGACAAATGTAAGGGCAACTGCCATTCTGGGAATGGAGGCACCTGGTCAGTTACCAGGAAAACTCAGTCTAGGACTGAGAATCCATTCTGATGTGACAGAGGGATGTGTTCCCACTTGATCAGATGTAAGGGCTGAACCATTCTATCATGGCTAAAGGATTAGGCTCCTCCCATGTCAGATGTGAGTGTTGGCCATTCTAACGAGCAGGTCGGATGTAAGGGCCACTGCCATTCTCTAGGAGAATGGAGGCACCTAGTCAGTTACCAAGTAGCTCAGTCTAGGACTGGGGGCCATTCTAATATGACTGTTGGAATGTGTTCCCTCATGATCAGATATGAGTGCAAGCCCTTCCATCATTGTTGTTTGGATGTGTTCCCTCATGGGTGGATGTAAGTGCAGAGCCCTTCCATCATTGTTGTTGGGATGTGTTCCCTCATGGGTGGATGTAAGTGTAGATCCCTAACATCATTTTTGTTGGGATGTGTTCCCTCATGGGTGGATGTAAGTGCAGAGCCCTTCCATGATTGTTGTTGGGATGTGTTCCCTCATGGGTGGATATAAGTGCTAAGCCTTTCCGATAGGGTTGTTGGGATGTGTTCCCTCATGATCGGATGTGAGTGCTGTGCCTTTCTGATCATTAGAGGAAATTTGAGGTCTAAAATGGGCCTCCTAAGGAAAATGATAAAATAATAGTTAAAATAATAATATAATAGTTATTAATTTTGGAGGAAGAATGAAAAAACCTACTTTTTTTGTTCGTATTTTCGACATATCTCCGTGTGTTTTTACTCAAATTTCAGGCAAGGGAGCTCATTGGATGAGGAATTTAATTCCACATCCAATGAGTACCCGCATTGCATACTTTTGATGGACCCCTCTACCCCAAAAATAAGAAATACCTGGAAAAAAAATGTGATGATGACATCATCATCATGTTTTTTCAGGTATTTCTTATTTTTATGGTAACGGGGTCCATCAAAAGTATGCAGTGTGGGTACTCTTTGGATGCGGAATTAAATTCCACATCCAACGAGCTATCCCACCTCAAATTTGAGTAAAAACATGGGAGATATGTCAAAAATACGAACAAAAAAGTAGTTTTCTTTTAAGACAAATATGTCAATTCAACCATTATGGTTGACTCATTTTATTGAAATTCTATTGGTTCTTGAATTCCAACTCACAAAATTTATTGTTGGCACATTTTCTTATAAGGCCCATTTTAGACCCCAAATTTCCTCTAATGGTGATTGTTGGGATATGTTCCCTCATGATCAGATGTGAGTGCTGGGGGGGGCCATTCTGACGAGCAGGTCAGATATAAGTGCTGAAGAAGACCTACATGGAGGCTAGGCCTACAACCAGCATGAAAAATGGCTAGCTCTGTAGAAATTCCTGTGACAAGAAGAATCATGAGATAGCACCTGTGATGATCCAGTGATGATGCCCGATGATGATCCAGATCCAGTGATGATGATCCAGATCCAGTGATGATCCAGATCCAGTGATGATGCCCAATGATGATCCAAATCCAGTGATGATGTCCAGTGATGATCCAGATCCAAATATGAATATGACTTGAAGATGAAGATGACTTGAATACTAAGAAGACTTGAAGATGCAGATGACGAGATGATCCAGAGAAGAAGACCAGTGCTAAAAATTGTGTCAAAAGAATACCTTCCTAGTTAAGAGGGAGTGTTGATGTATTTGTAACTTTGGAATGTATTCATCTATGTATCTTATGTATTGTAACCCGATGTTTATTCCGGGATGTATCTATGATGTAATTGAGTCATGTTGTCATGCCCCAATGTTACGATCGGGAGGATCAATAATGTAAACAAGTCATGTCAAGTCATTGTGGGTAACCCTCCAAGTGTCTAAGGGTTAAAGTCCCTACAGTTCCGGGGCACTAGGGTTATTAGACTCTCCTAGTAGAGGTCAGCCCTAGTAGGGTTTTAGTCATGCCGAGATTAGTATAAATAGAGAGCTAGACTCTCTATTTAGTACACATCACAAACACACTCAAGTGTAACGCATAGTTGAGGAAGGAGAAGACACTTGGGCTAGATTAGAAGAAGGTTTCTGATGTCGAGAGATCACTTATTGTTTTGGGCTTTTACTATTTTGGTGTTGATTCTATCCCTGAGGAAGTTGAGGGGTTTTCTCCATCTATGGTTTCCCCGATGAAAAACACTGTGTCCATTGTCTCTTGTGCTTGATTGTTGTACTTGTTATTCTCTCAGTTAAAGATCCTAATGATGCTAGCTTAATGTTGAAAAACTAACACTTCCCTTGTTTACATCTTAGCTACAATATATTCATCCTCAGTTGCACTCAGAGAAGCCCTGGTCTGCTTTCTACAACATCCTAAAGTTCTCTTTATGTTTGTAGCACTACCAACCCAATCGGAGGCATCATATCCCTAGAAGTAGATCCTTTGATCTCTTTCATATCTAAGGCCATACTCAATTGTACACTTCAGGTAGCTCGCCACATGATTTTCCAGAACCATGTGAACACATCTTAGATTCACTATGTATTGGATCAAAGTACTCACCGCAAAGCAAATATTTGGCCTTATATTCATCAAGTATATCAACGAACTAATCTTCTACCTGTAGACTATGACATCAACTATCTATAAATTAGGATCACGTACCGACTTCAATTTTGATTCCATTGGTGTACCCCAACATCTTGAACCTTATCTCAAATGCACATTTTCCTTGGCTAAGGAAAATCTCTGTTGGATCCTACCACACCTCTAATCTTGAGAATCATGTCAAGATTCTCAAACTTTGAGATCTACTGTAGTCACTCCCTCTAAATCGGAGCACCATCCTCCCTCTGCATCTTGTACTCTATGCATCGAAACATTCTACATTGGAGTGACATGTGTCCTCCTCTATTTCTAATATTCTATGTATCCATCTATGTCACCTCTCAAGGTCACTAGATATCAAGATCCTCCATCTCGTACTTTGTTGCAAGTTTCTCTTGTACCCATCTAAGCACTTCTCGTCCTTTGTATGCTTCCATCATCAACCTTGTAGCAAAGGTTGGGATCTCCATCACTCTAGGAGATCCTAAATCTCCTCATATAACTATATATGTTATCCCTATGGGTTCCTTTTGAGCCATTACAAATCCTTTTATGCATATGTGGTTATCTATAGAGATTCCCAAATCCTAGAAGTTACTTGATCTGTCCTTCTACTTTGATTACACCATCTATCTAGTGTAATATCCACCACTAAAGAGATGTGTCTATCCACTAGAGAAATGTATCGCCATAATCGACTCCCCCTTTCTAGGAGAAACCATGAACCTTGCTTTATATTTCTCAATGTTTCCATTTGTAACCTTATTGGTATTGTAGATCTACTTGGAATACATTACAAAATTCCCTTCATATCTTGGAATCATTCTTCATGACTGGTACTCCTCGTTTATATCATCCTTCCATTCTTCCTTCTTGGGACATTATTTTGCAAAGTGTCCTTTTTCATCATAAGTTAACATCTTAGCTATGAGAGGTCCTTTCTCTAAAATCCTTTTGTGAGAATGTTCTTCCTTCTTGTTCTTTCTCTTCTTGGCATGGGATACCAGGGCTTGATTTTAATCTGCATCCATCTCTACCTCTTTTTCTATCAATTGAGCTTCTTCTTATGTGCATTCCTCCATAGGTGAGCTTCCTTCTAGAATATATTCCTAAAATGGGTGATTCCCATGAACTTGAGATACCATTCAAGGTTTTCATGTCCACTTCGGATCCTTAGACATTGTCTTCAATAGATTCTATTTGTTACTTGATCTGGAATAATGTTGTGAACTAAGATTGGTTACTTTCTGACATTTACATCTTCACACCCTTGAGGTGAGTCCTTAAGGTCATCTTCATGTTGATATCGAACATATACTTGGGATTCTTAAAATATGATACATGCAGTATTAAATGGTCCTTGATGGAATTCACAACTATCCTCTTGGATTCTTATGCTTAGATTTGTCCTCATCTTCCTCTGAATCTACAACTTCTCCTTTGACATAGTCTTCCAAGTCATGCTCTTATGTATGAGAAGCACTCTATACTTCCATGCCCAAAATTTCTTGTATTCTTCAAGCTTGGTATTGTTTTTCATCATGATAAAGTGAGAACCTCAAATGGAAATAGAGATAATAGAACTTGCCAATGGGAGTGATTAAACTAGACACTTTCTTCAATGCTTTTATGGAAGACTGCTTCTGGTGGACCTAGGATTTGATAACGAAACCGTAATTTTTTTAACTTTGGTAACTTTCATATATGATTGGATAGAAATATTCTCCTCCTCAACGAGAGCATAACAATATACTCCTTTTCCCAAAACTACTGACATAACTGCAAATATTTGATGCCCTAGTTTTCCCGGTATGAGTGTTAGGTCAAAAATTGAAAATCCATAAAATGGAAAACTTCTTCCATATAAATATGCACCCTCCTATGGATATTTATATAGTTCTCCTTTTTCAAATGATATGTGGATGGAAGTGCTCAGAGCATGAACCCCTAGTTTCTTTAATTTCTTCTACATAATTATCTAATCTTGATTCTAATGTATCTCTAAAATTCCTATTCCTCAAGGTATAAAATTTAGTCCTGAGATAGCCTTATTTTTCTTCTTTCCAACCCCAGAGGCTATAACAATATTCAATTCAGCAAGTGGAACTTATGTTAATTTTCCCAAGGTGAACTATTTATGGACCGGTTCAATATATCTAACTTGTACGGACTGCCACATGTCATTGTTTTACCTTTTGGGTCTTAAAATCACACCACAAAAACTACATTTTTTCCCTATATGTAACATCTTACTAAATTCAGTTTGGATATTCCTAGCCCGAGATATAGCATTTCTCCCTAGGTCACTTGTTTAATATTGAATTCTTGAAGAGGCTGGAACAATTATTTGGAGGGATCATATCTCCTAGAGTATAGAGAATCTGAGGTTGAAACTTGTACACAAGGTACATTAATACTTCACCTTAAACATTTCCAAGTTTCATCTCTTGATCCTTTACCAAAATCTAGTTATAGCTAAAATTCCAATTTGTCTAGATTTTTCCTTCTAGGGTTTTAAAGATTGAAACCCTAATCTCTTAGATGCAGTTGTAACAATGTTTTGGCTGCACAAATACTTGTTATGGTTATACAATATCTTAAAACATTTAACATCATAACATCGTAACCATATGCAAAGTATCATTGAAATAAAGACAAGCACAACCACACAAAAGAACACATAGATTTATCTTGGGAAACCATTATGGGGGAGAAAACCTATCAAAACTTCCTCAATATAGAATTCTACCAAGTACAATGAAAAACCCCAAGAACAAGACTAAAAGCTCCTCTCTTCAACAAACCTCTTCTCTTTCTCTCTTGCACACTTGCTTGAGTGTGAAGTGTGTACAAATGAGGGAGGCACCTCACCTATTTATATTCATCAAGTGAGTGACTCAATTACCTAACTAGGTCGGCCAGGTTCTCTAATTAGGGCCAAACTACCTAGGAAGACTCAAAATAACATTTATAAAATACTTTTGTGGGAATTATTGCCCCGACTTACAACGGAGGTTTTACCTCATGGATTTTACATGACCAATTGCATCAAGGACATCTCTGAATGGAGGAATAACATCTTCGAAGGAGGAATATGATAAAATTACAATAGAATATATTCTGGAGTTACATTTCTTTCAACAGTCTTCTCCCCTTATCATCTCAACTTGTTACATACATTCTCACATACCTTCCTCTAGTTGACACCTAGGCCCACAGCGCACAAATTCTTTACTTGTCAAAGTTCATCCTCTTGATCCCTTTTTCACACAGCAACATCTTAATCCACAGGTTTAATGATTTTAGGAATTTACCACATGTTCCTTTCAATAATTTTCTTTATGTTGCACTATAGGAATTTGTAGTGTCAACAAAAAATTCAGTAATGTACCCCTCCAAGATACTATGCAACCAGTAGTCAATAGCACATGAGATATTATTTTTCACACTTTTCAAACGTTGAATCAACTCTTATTTCCAACATTTGGGATCACCTCCTTGAAAACAAATATTTTGGAGGGTTAAATTCAACAACCACTCATTTAATATCATAGTAAACTTAGAAAATAACATTTCATGAATGTCAAAATAGATATACTTACCTAACCATTCTTCACAGGTCATTCTCAGATCTCTATTTTCTTCTTGAGAAAATTCCCTTTCCTTTTGATCAACACAAGCCTTGATCTCAAGCTTTGATGGATGCCATATTTCCCTTTGACACACATCTTTGTCCCAGCAATAGAACCATTTGTTGGCACAATTCTATCTCAACCCAGGTTCACCCAAAACACATACCAACAAATCCCAAGATATCGGCCTAAAAGGGTTTGTTCCTTTTGGAAACACCTACGAAGAAGATGAGGTCTCACCCGAAGTACCTATGGGGACTACAGGAACCAGTTTTCTGTAGTGAGGAATGGGAACAGTTCGACATTCTTAACATTCAATATACCAACTATAACTTTGACAAATCAATATCTCTGACATGCCATGCACTTCAACATGTAACATTAACTAACTACCACATATAACCCTGATTCATGCAATATACTATGTGGAAACCTAAGATGGGAAAAAAAACAAAAGCGTTCTTCTTATTATAGAGTTGTAGTGAAGAAACACTTCATGTATTCACACACAACCTACAGAATTCTCTTCATCAACTTATTACAAGGGATCTCTGCACACATCCTGCAGATCATACAACATCCATGCAACTCTCTCTCACTTCATCTCTTCACAGTTCATACTTCGACACATACAACAAAAATTGCGTTTTCCTTGATTGCTAAGCAATCACGATCAAAAGGTGTCACTAAAGTGTAACCCCAAAAATCGCAACCCATTACACATTTATAGGCTTTTGATATCCCTTAACCTCGTGCCACTACCCAAACATAATAATGTAAGTGGACATAAAACTCTAACTAACTAACTAACTAACTCTGCAACTTGACACCGTGAAAACTCCCAACTTCCTTAATTCTCGGCAGCTTCGTCGAAGTTGACCACTTCGCTATAGCCCCATTCATACGAAAACTACTTTTCCAAAATTGGTACCCAAAACTTCGTAGGGCCAACAATAATATAATTATAATTATGCACGCAACCTAACAAGGGGGCTTGAACCATAATTGAATTTTATATAGTGCAATCATCTCATATCCTTATCCTAATAAAGCACATAGCTAAAACATTGACTCATTATTTTGTCGATTGCTAGCAATAAAATCACATGGGTTTGGTTTGTTGCAATATTAATTTGTAGATAAAATCCCCATTGAGATGTTGGCATGTCCTCAAAGGAAAGGAAACCTATGCTAGAGAGAAATAAAAATGAAGATATATATATATATATATAT
>LPNX011197777.1:310172-338176 GCA_001517045.1 Pseudotsuga menziesii
CACAATATTCTCACAATGGCGGTGGTAATAAGACAAAACCCTCAAGTAAACAGATGTTAATAAGCATACAACATTGGATGTTCAATGAGTACATCACCTTAAGGCCTATTGGCATGATGAGAATTTAATTGTATGTCATTATGGTTTAATATGCAAGCAAGTATTCTTACACTTTAACTTTGAGAACATTGAGGCATTTTTAGCTAAATAGCTTCATACCTAATAAAAATCAATAACTAATTGAATTTTTTATTAGGTATTGTATTTTATTGGGAGGAGATGCCAAAATATCCAACCATGTTAAGGGTTGGTGTGGCCCAGGCCGGTTGCAATCCCCGAGTGATTTTGACAGCTTCGATTCCCCTGGGTTATGATTTATTAACCAATGGTTGAAATGCACTAGCCTCGAGTGATGGGAATTTCTAACAAACAAACAAAAATGTACTATAAGGTTTAGAACATCCTTAATGGCCCATGATTTACAATATTAAAAATAATAATAATAATAATTCTACCCAAAGTTCAATATATTCTTCCACAATTCCTTCATCCATAGAGGACCATATTGCATACAAAATCTTCAGAAAAAATATACAACTATACTACCTTATCAATTTCCTTATTAATATTATGCATCTATAAAACATGTAAACATGACATAATTAAGTCATGGCCATTGTGGACTTCATCTATCATTTGTTCATTGTGGGCTTGAGCCTAAGCCTATGAATTCAGACCTTCAAATTTCTCCATAGTAGTGTGTTGAATTGTCTCCTATTCCATTTCTTTTCATCTTGTATAGTGCCAACATGATATTGGTATCCTTGCATGAATCCCATGATCATATTGAAGTGCATTTCAATTTTATTAACAAGTTTCTCTATCTTTTCCCCCCTATTATTTGACTTTGTTTTCAATTCCCTAATGTTTTTTGTCTTGCTACTCTATATGGGTATTTATATCATCAATGGACTATTGCATGCCTTCCATTTGAGAATTAATCCACTGTAACATCCTCTTGATGTACCTAATATCACTGAGAGCTTCATACACAACCATATTTTTAGTTTAGTGGATGGGTCATCCCATTCCCAATCACTTCGATAAGTTTAATATATTCCTACGATTAAATAAAAATAGAGAAAGCTACAGATGGGAGAAGAGAGGGTGCATACTATAGACTACTTTCCTCGAACTTAAATTGAACCTAATATTTGAATCTTGTAACATTAAACTTCAAAGGGTTTAAAAATTGAAGGTCGACCACAAGAGGTTTACCATTTCCACTTGTGTGTCATAATTTCATGAGTTTGATCTCAATATCACGATATCTAACAACAACAACATTCACATCCCAAATCATAACATTGATCACAAGCTAAGGGAACACGGGGAAGAGAGGTTCTACTTTCTTGTAATGAATTTGACATGACTCCATACTTGATGCTTGGTACTTAACTTCCATTCCTTAATCTACAAACATGGAAGATGTGACATTATGCATATATATTTTCATTTATGAGGATTGGTAATAATTAACATATCATTGTATATTTCAAAAAGTTCTACTTCCAATTTTATCTTACCAAATTATAGGGAGAAGAATAACCATAATGAGATCATATGCTTTATCAATTTGGAACATTATAGCCCTTCTCAAGCAAATACACATAGTTCATATCTCTTTTCCATAACTATGCACCACATTTGTGAGGATTCTTCTTATCTTAGTATGATTTTGATTATGTCTATTTGCAACCTATTTCATAATAATTTTAAAGCACACAAATGCTCCATGGTGTTAGTAATGCACATTTGGTCAACTCCTTTTTTTGTCCCAATACCATAACATGATATAATTATTTTTGCAAAAAATTAAGAAAATAAATTCTAAACTATATAAAACATTGTTAAATTTTTCATTCCCTAAGCATTCCTAGGCTTTTTCTTCATGTGTCTTTATACTTTTATTTTCAATAAAATTAAACTAAAATATGTATAAGTTGTATTCTAAAATGGGGATGGTTTGAAAAGGAGTACTTTGAAACCCTGAATTGATTTCAAGTAGGGAAAAAATTGTGGATTATATAGGGATATATTCTAAAAAGGGGAGGGTTTGGAATGGAGTACTTTGAAACCCTGAATCGATTTGAAGTAGGGAAAAAATTGTGGATTGTATAGGGATATTAGTTATTGAACTAAGACATTGAAGCAATAGCCTTATACTATCATATTTATGTAGAACAACCAATGTTAGAAGAGTTGGGCACAAAATACAACTATATATCCATTCTCCCCTTGGAACCATATCAATAAATTCAAGCTACCTAGAGTAGAAATTTGAATACTCCAATAGGTATTCTGATCCGATCGAAACAAAAGA
Organism: Pseudotsuga menziesii; assembly: GCA_001517045.1. Classification (NCBI taxonomy): domain Eukaryota; kingdom Viridiplantae; phylum Streptophyta; class Pinopsida; order Pinales; family Pinaceae; genus Pseudotsuga; species Pseudotsuga menziesii. The sequence continues at coordinate 312,556 of LPNX011197777.1, forward strand.
AAATTTAAGATGATTCTATACAAATAAATTAAGAAGAATGATTTGTTTTAAAGAAACTGGGAAGGAAAATGAACAAGCAATAGAGAGAGGAAAGCGTAGAAAAGGATAAAGCTATGAGTAGGTAGGCCTCTCTAAATAGTCACGTAAAACATGGCATTGTGTATCATGCACTTAGTGAAACATATAGAAGAAGGGATTGAGAGGAAAGGAATAGACCTAAGTAGTAAATGATGATGATGGTCTCTTGGAATTATAGGGTTATGAAGGGGAAGTTAAAGATTGAATTGATTAGGAATCTAATTTACAAGGAAATTCCATCACTCCTCCTCATATAGGATACCAAAATGGAGGTTGAAGAATATAACATTCATTAAACAAAGTTTTGAAATAATATTGAATAATATGTCATGAGTTCCAGAGGTGATTCAAGTGGAATAGCTATGTGTTGGGACTTCAAAAATTATAGGAATATTAAGCATAGGGAAAATTCAAATTGGCTTATGATTGGACTATAAGACTTAACCACTTTAGAAAAATTATGTGTGTGCAATGTATATGGTCTTGTTCATTATGTGAAAAAAATTGAATTTTGTGATATCTCAACTCCTTTCAAGAAAGTGGAGTTTCCCAAAACAACAGTTTTTTAAGGGACTTCAATGTCACAATCTCACAGAAGGAAAGGAGAGGAGGTAGTATAGTATATAACCTTTTGGGGAGAAATTATAATATCTAATGGTATATTGGGGAATTTTGGATACTCCCTCAAAGAAGGGAACTTTCACTTGGTTTAATTGAAGGATTGGCCCAGGGCACATTGCTGCCAAATTATACAAGTTTTTAATTCACAATTTTTTTTACAAAAAGATTACATTTTGAAATAAAAAATTAACCCATCTACAACTTTTAATCACAATATCCTTTCTATTTCCATATAATTTATTGAGGACCAGGGATCCATTCCCTTTCGCTTCAATCCCTTATGGTTAAGGGAAGAAGAAGCTCATCATATTATCATAAGTCCTTGGAAAACTTATGTAAATGGATAATCAGCTTATTTCTAAGAATAAAAACTCAAGATATCCAAAGGAGTTTTGAAAGTGTGGACCAAAACCAAGTTTTGGTCCCCTAATTTTAGAAGGAAAACAATACAAGCACAACTAGGAGAACTTCAAGAATAAATATAAAAGGTATAAATCACAAACAAAATATTACCAAAAGTAAAAGAGTTGAATATGCAATTGTTGAATGCTAGAAAGGAAGATGAATAGGTATGGTGCCTCAAATATAGGGAATGGTGGCTAAAGGATAAATACAAGAACACCTTCTTTTTCATGGTCAATTTAGAGTAAGGCTTAATAGGAATGTGATAAGGGAGATCATTGATTCAGAAGGAAGGAAAATGACAAGTTATGCTACAATTAAGGAGGAAGTCTTTGATCATTGCAAGGACTTATATATCAAGCCTAGTAGTGCAAACATAATGGAAAAATAAAATATGTATGATAACTTTCCTCGATTAATCACAAAAGAAGACAACCATTAGTTGAATAGTCCAATTTATAAAGAGGAGGTTTTATAGCTCATTTCTAGCCCATACAATTTTATGATTAGTTTTTCGAGGCATGTTGGCATACAATCAAAGTCAACTTATTAAAAATTTTGAACTACACCATAGACAAAGAAAAGATAGAAGGGGATACTAACTATTCCTTTATTTCCTTAATCCCCAAGGACTCTAGGTTGTATTCTTTAGCTATATTTCACCCAAATTCCCTCTATAACTCAACTTACAATATGCTTGCAAAAATCCTTGCAAAAAGAATAAAAAAATGTATTCCCAGAATCATATCTAAGAATCAAGGAGGATTCCACGTGAAGAAGAAAATTTCAGACAACATCACCCTCATTTAGGAGGCCATTCGCTCAAGTGTCTCTTGAAAGGAGAAAGATATGGTTGTAAAACTTGACCTTGGTAACATTTTTTATCAGGTAAGGAAAAGTTTTTTTTTGGGATTTAGAAATATTTGGATTCTCCCCCCTCTTTGTTAAATGGATCAAAGCTTGTATTGGGAGGCCATGGATTTCTCCCTTAGTTAATGGAAGGCCAACCCCTTTCTTTCAAGCCTCTCAAGGGATTCAACAAGGTCATCCTCTTTCTCCCTTCTTGTAAATTATCATGGCATAAACTCTAAGTACAAAACTCATGAAGGAAATGGAGGAAGGGAACTCGTAGGAATTCTTATTACTAGAGGACTTAATCATGTTAGTCATGCTCAAATTTTGGATGATACAAATTTTATAGGAGGGTATTTAGTAATTAATGCAAATATATTTAAGGGCACTCTCTATTCATTTATGAATCCTCTAGGAGGGAGGTCAATTCAGATAAGAGAAAAATATACAATTGGCACACTTATCCTAGTATGTTGCAAAGGATCCCATATATTTTTGGCTTTGCTGGTAATACGAAATTGCCATATTTTAAATACCTAGGTATCCCAATATCCTTTAAAAAATCCAAAGTGGTGGATTAGAAAAGTATATCACATTAAATCAAGGGAAAAAACCAGGCGTGGAGAGTCTGGTGGCTAAATTTGACAGGAAATATTATCCGATTAGAGGAAATTTGGGGTCTAAAATGGGCCTTATAAGAAAACGTGCCAAAATAAGTTTTTGTGAGTTGGAATTCAAGAACCAATATAATTTCAATAAAATAAGTCAACCATAATGGTTGAATTGACATATTTGTCATTAAAAAAAACTACTTTTTTTGTTCGTATTTTCGACATATCTCATTGTGTTTTTACTCAAATTTCGATCGGGAGAGCTCGTTGGATGTGGAATTTGATTCTGCATCCAACAAGTACCCACACTGCATACTTTTGACGGACCTCGCTACCCCAAAAACAAGAAATACCTGAAAAACATGATGATGACATCATCATCACATTTTTTTAGGTATTTCTTGTTTTTGGGGTAGCGGGGTCCGTCAAAAGTATGTATTGTGGGTACTCATTGGATGTGGAATCAAATTCTGCATCCAACGAGCTCTCCCGATCGAAATTTGAGTAAAAACACAATGAGATATGTCGAAAATACGAACACAAAAAGTAGTTTTTTTCTTTCTTCCTCCAAAATTAATCAATATTATTTTCTTATTTTAACTATTATTTTATTATTTTCCTTAGGAGGCCCATTTTAGACCCCAAAATTCCTCATCACATTTTTTCAGGTATTTCTTGTTTTTGGGGTAGCGGGGTCCGTCAAAAGTATGCAGTGTGGGTACTCGTTGGATGTGGAATCAAATTCCGCATCCAACGAACTCTCCCGATCGAAATTTGGGTAAAAACACAATGAGATATGTCGAAAATACGAACACAAAAAGTAGTTTTTTTCTTTCTTCCTCCAAAATTAATCAATATTATTTTATTATTTTAACTATTATTTTATTATTTTCCTTAGGAGGCCCATTTTAGACCCCAAAATTCCTCTAATAGGCTCATCAGGTTTCTCTCTTCCATTGCCCTTTTCAATGCTCCCCCCTTATTAGCTCTTGTCGGTGTAATAAAATCCATTTGTAAGCATATTTGTAAATTTATTTGGAAGGGAGGAAAGTCAAATCATAAATAATTTCAACTGCTTAAATGGGAAATTATTAGAGCCCTAGTGGATCGTGGAGATATTGGCCTTCGAGATCCACAACTTGTGAATGTTTATAAGGGAGTGAAAATGATTTGGAGGTTTGTCATCGTAGAAAAGAATTGGTGGAAATAAGTATTAGAATTTGAATGCCATTTATATCTTCAAGCAGATAGTTTAGAATTATGATTGCAATAAATGGAGAATGAAGATACAAACTAAACAAAACAAACCACACAGGAAACAAATGAGTATTGCTCGGGAATTTACAATATCATTCACAATAATAAAATCCAGTGTTAATAGTTTACATAGGAAAAGAATTCGAATGCATTAGGTAGAAATTCAAATATATCCACTAGATCTGACTATATCTAACTGGCCATCTAACTCATGGTGTCTCAATCAATATCGGATTCCAATAGATCAACTCCCAAATGTCCAACAAATAAATCAATCAGTGATAGCTGGTTAACTCAGTGCAACTGAGTGTGGTAGGTGGGAAAAGGTGCCTACTCCACATGCAGCCATGCATAGCTAGCGCTAGCTAACCGATTGTGAACTAACTAAAAGTAACTGGAGGCTAACTGAGACTAACTAGTTTCAACTCCACCTAACTGATGGAGGTTGTTGTCGAGACTCCCAGTGTCTCCTAAAATGTAGGGATTGGTCTAGGGGTCTAGGAGGCGCCCAAACTGATACATGCACATGCAGTAAGTGGCAGTTAACTTCTAGTAGCGTTCCCCACACTCTAGTGACTGGTACATGTGGCCCCATTAGGCCAAGTGGACCCAATGGTACTAGTGGACCCAATTAATTAATTAAGGCTCCTAAGTTATGCTAAATAATATAATAGATAGTATGGTCAAGGGAAGATTAATAATCCTAACACCCCCCCTGAATCCTAACTTGGACAAATTTGGGCCCTATTAACAAGGCCATAGGTCACCCAAATACAATCTAAAATAAATAATTCTTCTTAATACAACCGAGGAAATAGGGAAAACCTCATGGGAAAAAACTACCCTCAAGATAAGCAGAAATCAAGAAATACAAGTTAAAAACTTGCAAAATATTTTGTTGCAATTTGTAGCAATATGCAGTAGTAATGCAGTATTCTGGTTCTTCTGTGTAGAAGCATCCTAAATATGTGCATGTGAACCTCTGAATCCAAACAAAGTGATTATGTTTGGAGGAATATTCCTCTTTGGAAGAAGAATAATGTGCCCAACTGAATCAGGAATATAGACAGCTGTAGGATGAAAACTAGACCCATGTAGAGAAGTTGAAATCAACTAATGAGAGAGAAAAGGTGCTTGAGAATTCAAACCATGTGAGAAATACTCAAGAATATAATATATTTCATCCTTGAACATCAAAATATGAGTGGTAAAATCATCCCCAAGTGTTAGGAGAAAGTGTCCAGGCGGATGCAGATTGTCTCCAACTTTACTAGTTCCATGAGGAGATGAGCATGTGATCAGAAAAGTAGGTAGAGAAGCCTTGGGACTATGGAGAGCGAATGCTTGAGCTCCATAATCTGATATAGCTTCAGAAATCACCAATATTTCACAAAATCTAATATCATCAAACTCATAATAGAAAACGAACATCGAATCCTCAACAACAAAATTGAAGGAGGCTTGCGGTGCTTGATTTGTCACACCAAAATTGATGAAACCTGTTACAAGCAATAGTGTAAGCTATTGAATATTAAAACCTGAACCAAATATTATTAGATCAAAAAATAAATCAGATCCAAATATTTTCATATCAGATCCAAAAGTGTGAAGTGAAATGAAATCCCCAGCAGCAATTTTGAAGGAGACTTGCAGTACTTGATTTGTCACACCAAAATTGATGAAACCAACTACAAGCAGTACTGAAAACTCATGAACCTGAAATCTTGAACCAATTAATATCATATAATATACAAACAATATCATATAAGATCCAATAAATTTCATATCAGATCCAAAAGTGTGGAAGGAAATCAAATCCCCATCAGCAATTTTGAAGGAGACTTGCGGTACTTGTTTCTTCACACCAAAATTGATGAGAATAGCTACAAGCAGTACTAAAAGATCATGATCCTAAAATATTGAACCAAGTAATATCAGATCATATCCAAATAATATCATATCATATTCAATAAATTTCATATCAGATCGAAGAGTTTGCTCCACCGAGTTGGTAGATGCACAATTTTCTCCTTCTTCAAAATTATGAATATTGGTGCAAGCAATCATGTAGGAAATTGTTGGAAGCTAAATTTCATTGAGAGTGTTTGAATCACTCCTAAAAACTGAAATTATTTCCAAAATATCCAAATATTTACAAAATATAATATCAGCAAACTCATGAGAGAAAACTGACATCAAATCCCCAACAGAAATTTTGAAAGAGATTTTTAGTACTTGTTTCTTCACATCAAAATGGATGAGAACAGCTACAAGTGGTACTGAAAGATATTGAACCCTAAAACCAAGTAATATCTGATAATATCCAAATAATATCATATCAGATCCAACAAATTCCATATCAAATCCAGGAGTGTGCCCCACCGAGCTGGTAGATGCACAGTTTTCTCCTTCTTCAAAACCTTCGAAAGAGATTTTTGGTACTTATTTCTTCACACCAAAATTGATGATAACAGCTACAAGCAGTACTGAAATCTCTTGAAACCTATAAACAAGTAATATAATATCATATCCAAATAATATCATATCAGATCCATTAAATTCTATATCAGATCCAAGAGTGTGTTCCACCGAGATGGTAGATGCACAGTTTTCCCCTTCTTCAAAACCTTGAGTATCGGTGCATGCAATCATGTAGAAATTTGTTGGAATCTCTAGATCAATGAGAGTGAATGGATCACTCCTAAAATATGATATTATTTCCAAAATATCCAAATAATTACTTATCTGCACACCAGCAACATCATTAGAGACAGAGAAATCAAATTCCTCACCCTTTCCTGGAGAAATCACCGGTAAACTATGCACAGAATTTATAATAGAATAATCATTGGATAATTTTTGCATAGAATGGAAGGAGATATTTTCTTCAACAAAAGAGATTCGAAAGTATTCTTCTGTATCATCCATGTGAGGATATGAGATATCATAGATCTCATACACTTCCGGAGCAGCAGCAGAAGGAGTCACTCCAAGGAGACTTTCTTCAATTCAAATTAACTGTGAGGAAGATTCTGCTTCTTCTTCATCTTGAACAACTTCATCAGAGAGAGTAGAGGCCGAGAATTTTGAGTAAATAACTCTTGTGGTTCTGAATTTTCTCCCCAAATTGCTATAAATATCCTCATTATGCTTCCTAAAGGTTCTATCCAGTTCTGTCTAGAAATCCTTTGGGTATTCTGCAGACTCAATAAGGTAGCGCAAGCTTGGAGACTTCCAAAACGCCATGCCTGCTATTCCAAAATCTCTATCACTGCCATTTATCCATTCATTCTAATCTTTATAAGACTCTTTACCCAGTCCAATAGATACCTCATAGATACCTTGTCTCTTCAAATATGCAATCATCTTTAACTTCCATTCTGAATATCTTGTGGATGGAGTAAGAAGAGGAACTGATAATATCGAATCCATATGAAGTTGAGCCTATAAAATATCACTGCAAAACACTAAAATATATTTGAACTGTTAGAATCATGCTTTTCCTCTCGACATGACCATATTTTCAGGGTCCGACATGCCCTATCTGATGCTCTGAATAAATCCAGAGTTAGCAAATCATCATAGGGGACTTCTATGGAAACCCAACTGCTTCTAATGTTCGATGGGGAGAAACAGGCATGAAATCTACCTAAGAAGGCTCTGATACCATATTATAATTTGAATTCCATTTAGATATTCAAGTAGATAGTTTAGAATTATGATTGCGGTAAATGGAGAATGAAGATACAAACTGAACAAACAAACCACATAGGAAACGGATGAGTATTGCTCAGGAATTTATAGTATCATTCACAATAATAAAATCCTATGTTACAATAGTTTACATAGGAAAAGAATTTGAATGCATTAGGTAGCAATTCGAATCTATCCACTGGATCTAACTGTATCTAACTGACCATGTAACTCATGGTGTCTCAATCAATATCGGAGTCCAATATATCAACTCCCAAATGTCCAACAACTCAATCAATCAATGATAGCTAGTTAACTCAGTGCAACTGAGTGTGGTAGGTGGGAAAAAGTGCCTACTCCACATGCAACCATGCACTATCCATGCATAGCTAGTGCTAGCTGACTAATTGTGAACTAACTGAAAGTAACTAGAGGCTAACTGAGACTAACTAGTTCCAAGTCCACCTAACTGATGGAGGTTGGTGTCAGGACTCCCAGTGGCTCCTGAAATGTAGGGATTAGTCTAGGAGGCACCCCAAATGATGCATGCACATGAAGTAAGTGGAAATTAACCTATAGCAGTGTTCCCCACACTCTAGTGACTGGTACATGTGGCCCCATTACGCCAAGTGGACCCAATGTTACTGGTGGACCAATTAATTAATTAAGTTTCCTAAGTTAGGCTAAATAATGTAATAGACTGTATGGTCAAGGGAGGATTAATAATCCTAACAAGAAGTACTTCAGAATAAGTATATTAGAATATCAAGGTTCATATGACTAGAAAATTTAGAAGGAAATGGATCCAGAAAATGGATACTATGTAAATCAAGGGTAAGTTGATACAAGATTAATTGTATTACAGCCCGGTGGGATAGCTCAAGTGGTTGAGTGTTGTAAGTTGTGAGTATAAGGTCTCGTGTTCAAATCCTTGGGTGGCTATACATTGATATATAAGTGCCTCACTTGTTTTCCCCATGGGGTTAGCTTCGTAATCAGAGAGAGGGGTGAGGCCCCTTCGGGTCACCCCCCGTGATTTTTTTGTGGACATAGCAACCCCCTGGGGGGGTTTTGAACCACACTTAAAAAAATATGGATTGTATTATATCCCTAGTAATGGAAAGAAAATAAATATATGGGATTAATTTATTCTTGGCAGAGCTTCGATGTCAAGTAAGACTATTTTTTTAGATGTAAGGACTTGGCTCTCTGACAATGGTATTATGACACTTTTTAATCTCTTTGAATGGGACCAAACAAGGCACTGGAAAAATTGGAAGAGGGTACAAGTTCCTAATAATTTTAGATATGACTTAGAGTTATTATTATTTTTATTGTGAGCTGCTCTAATTGGGAATCATGCTCGATACAGCATAGGATGGGGTGTTACATATAAGTACTCAGTCAAAGAAGGAGATGATTTCCTTATCCGAGGCCTCCCCATTCTTTTGTCTTTGAAAAAAATTGGCATAATATGGTCTTCCTAAGGTGAATGCTTTATGTTGGATCCTTTTTCATGAGAAAATCCTCACAATAGAAAATATCAAGAAAAGAAAAATCACGGGACCGTCATAGTGTGTCCTCAATAGGAACAAAAAGGAGACAACTATTCATATTTTTTTTCCAGAATGTGATTACTCTTATTCAATGTGGGTAGAAACCTTTGGATAAATCAATCAAAATATATTTTTTCCCTCATAATGGAATGGATTATTTCTAAATTGAAGGAGCACTATGCTATCACTTTGCACAATATTCCTTCCATTGCTGGAATTTGGATGGCTCTACCAAAATATATTTGCTGGAAGATTTGGACAACGAGACATAAACTCATTTTTCAATATGAAATAATCCCCCATGTCATAATTGTGATCTGAACCAAGGACCTTATCTTTGTATCTTTACTTTCTTGTGGGTTCTCTAATCCCTAACAGGAACCCCTCTCAAGTTGATAGCAAGTAACACCTTTTAGCCCAAAAGTTTTTTTGCCAATCCATATACCCCTTCATTATGGACGATACAAATGAATCAAGAAAAATTTCATGTGTATTTTTAGGAAAATGTGTCATGAGATTTTTTATGGATCTTTTGAAATGAAACATAGGGATGGCAAGTGTGGGGGAGATTCTTCTGGATATTCTTATGGAAATATAGTGCTCACCTACAGATGGGGAATGGTATAGGAAACTAATAAACACGTTGAGAGGTATTCATTACATACGGAATTTGAATTTATCACCACTCTCAAGATTCATAATGTCTTTATTCTAGTATATTCCTTATTAGTAATTACTTAAGAAAGAAGAAAAATCACAAAGGAGGAAACAATAATTAATCCTCTCCAATAGTGGATTATTGGAAATCTAAAACATATCAGGGACTCCAATATTCTCCATATTTGAAGGAATGATAATCAGGTGGTTGACTAGTTAGCTTCTAACACCACCTCCATAGATCGCAAAATTTTAGTTAAAAATGGGGTCCACCTCTAAGTAAATGGCTCCCCTAAGGATCTCGACCTACATAAACCCACTAAAGGAAAAATTGTGGTCTCATTAATGGTCTTCCTTGGCATCTAGGACAGCTGGAATAGATAATTGTATCAGGTACAAGGTCTGGACTAAATTTACTCCACTGAAGGGGAATATTATCTTCCCATGCACCTACGCTCTTCCATGCAATTTTGAGCCTTCATTTTTGTTTTATGGAATTAGGTTTTGTTCCCAGTGTTATTTGAAAGATATCTCTATCATGATATATCTTATCTGAAGGTTTTTGAAGCATTATCTCAAGTGGGGTTTCGTTATATTATGGGAGGTTGGGAGGAATTCATAGACTCTTTGGTGGGTAATAACAAGTAGTTTTCCCTTTGTATATCATAGTTACGGTTTGGTGTTTTCTCGAGTTTATGTCTTTGTTGGGAATTTTATAAAATATATTTTTGTGTTTCTTTGGGTTTCATGGGCTCTCACCTTAGGGACCAACGAGGAATTTGGGTGTAAAACAAATCATGTCAGGAGCAAGCAGTGGCTCAAGGCTTGGAGAAGTGCAAGGAGAAATAAGAGAAATTCAAAGTTTAATGAGGAGACACCATATTCACCTAGAAGGTATGATCAAAACAATAGAACAAATCTCCTCTCACGTTGCACATTTGGATGCATGGTTTTATTATTTGGAAAATCAAGTTCGGGAGCAACTGGGGATGGTAGAAAAGATGGTTCATAATGTCAAAGTACAATAGGATATGTCAATTATTGTAACTGAAGGAGGTCATGCATAAAATAATATTTCCATCGATTCCAGAGAACTGAATGATGATTCAATTCAGCCACCTATAATGGCAATAGTTTAGGTGTTGAGTTCAAACGACCAAGTGAAGGATGATAAGAACATGGGAAAAAATAGTGGTTGCAATCATCCCTAAATATAATTTTAGTCTTATTTTTTTGCATACTTCTACTAAGATAGTTTATCATAGTTTATAGTTTTTATTTTTTTGCCATAAATGTACTCTTTATTATAATTTATAGTTTTAAATTTTATGTCGTAAATGTACTCTCTATTATAGACCATAAAACCGAAAGAAGAATTTGGGATATAATTCTTTTAAGGAAAGAACAATTTGTAATCTGGTACAGTAGGTAACCTTTCAGTTTTTTTACCAACCTTATAAATATTCTATTTGTTTTAGTTAACAAAAAAAATCATGGAATATGGTTCTAATCCAAGGATGTCTTCAACTTTCATGCACCCCTTCTAACATAGTAATCACGAGAGTGTTGGGAGGGGGGGACTTGGATGTAAGGGCTAGGAAAAGTTTAATTGTGGGGAACAAGGGGTTGTTTTCCACATATGAGCTGACTTTAGAGGCAAGAAATTTGGTGGGTTTCCAAGTGTCACTTCTAAGTTATTGGTTCATAGGAGGTGGAGTTATTTATGCATGTAGATTGGTAAATGCATTTGCCTTGGATATTGTGGAACCAACATTCAAGGTAGGAGTTATTTTAAAGGACAAAAATGAAGACATTACTAGTCCTCAATGAAAGATCCGATGTGGTATTTCTTTTTCTTCTATGATTTTTCCTTTTGAGTTTCCAGACCCTATTCTAGTATTTTCTCCATTTGGATCCAAGTTTTGGGGATATCAAGGTGGAAATGAGTGGTTTCTAGGGAGTGCATTGGATCTAGATAGTTTGTCTAGTTTGGTGGTTCCTCCATCAACTAAGAAGGGTTTGAATATGGTCTTCAGGGTGGTAGGTGGATCTAAGGATTCTTTAAAGAAGGGGAGAAAGGTAGTTATGAAGTGCTCCAACTCCGTTAAGATGAAATTTGGGGAGGACCTTCATGTTGATAATATATTGGAATTCACTAATTGCGTGGCTATAGAGTTCATGGGATCCCATTATCGGTTACAATATGGTATTTTACATATTAATCTGGGGTTGGCTTAGTTTTAAATTTAGGTAAGAGGATGCTATGATGATTATAAATGGAAGGTGGATATAGAGTTATTTATATCTAACCCTTAAATTCTGGAATCCATGTTTCGACCCCATGAAGGAGGTATCTCGTAGGGTTTCCAATTGGGTAAAATCCTTGAGACTCCATTTTGAGTTGTGGCATGATTTTTTCTAGACAAATCTAGGAAACTTCATAGGGAAAACACTATTTGTGAACCCTTCATATAACTACAACTCTCTTAGGTTGGTTGGAAACATATTGGTTCATCTCATTCTCTCTAAAGGACTTGCAGAATCTATAGAGATTGAAGTGGGAGACTAAAGTTTTGTGTAGCCTTTGGACTACTGCAATATTTTGTTTCATTGTTTCCATTGTCATTCATATGGCCATGTCATTAAGGATTGCACAAAGGTGTTCAAGAATCGGGTTTGGATGTGAAATTTGGATGGGTACTCACATTTGGAGGATTAGGTCTCTCCATGGAAGTCATCCCTTCCAACAATGGAGTCCTCAACCTCTTCCTCAAAGGTTCCAAGTATTTTTGTTCAATCCCTCTTGAGAGTGCTTCAAACTGAGTAATTTTTAGGTCCAATTTCTATTCCAAATGAAACTCTTCATTTTCCTTCTACTCAATTTGAGTGTCAATGTGAAGGTTGTTGGTATTTATTTGGTATATAAGGATGAGGAAGTTGGGAATTCCTTAGATGTTTCTGAACGGTTCTTTTATCTTGATTTCAGGGCTGGATTTACTATTAATTTGCAAGGGGTGGATATTTTTTACTCGAAAAATATAAATTTACCTATTTCCCTCATAAGAATTTCTCATGTTGCATTGGATGTTGACCAACTCTTTCCTCCCATTATTGTATCAAACTAGATATGAATATTTCTCGATGTGTTTAGAGTCAAGTTTTTGAAGGGTCCAGAGCAGTGTTAGAGACTAGTCCATATGAAGGAGTCACATCGTATTTTGGTAAAGAACATTTTGTCTTCAATTTCCCCTCTTACACTTCCTTGATCAAATATTGTGAGTGTCCCATTTTTATGTTTTTTTTTCTTGAAATTTGTCCCTAAGTTAGATTCAATTAGTTTCTCTAAGGATTATAACTCTGGTCCATCGAGGGACAATTTTCTAGATCATGTAATTTGTCCCTTCTCTCGCTCAATTTCGGATTGCACAAACATGTCTACCATTTCTTTGGGGGGTGGTTCTAAGTCATAAATATTTCTCTAGGGTCCTCTGACAAGAATCAACACATTTTCTATGCTCTCAAGTATAAGGGGACTGTTTCTTAGGTCAAGGATTTTTCTATTAGTAGTTTAAGTGGTGAAATTAGAAAGGAAAGGAATATCATATTACTTGATCAAAAATCTTTTTTTCGTCATGATCAATCCAAAGCTATCATGGAGGTATTGTAGGGAAAACAAATGACAATTGTTAGGGCACTTAAAGACCAAAATCCATCCTTCAGGGATTATAAATGAAGATTATTTCTTCCAGTACTTGGGGTAATTCCAACCCCACTAGGATATTAGCCCTGTTTTGGTTGATGGAGAAGAATTGACCAAATATCATGATGATCCAAGAAACGATGTGCAAGAGATCATTGATCCTAGGAAGTTTAAAATATCTTTTCAAGAATTGGGAATTTACGTCAGTGGATTCTTATGGTATGCTTGGTGGAATTCTCACTGGTTGGAAATCACATATATTTCTAATTAATTGTTTATATGTTTCTTAAATAATGTGCACAATGTTCAACTATGATGAATTGGATTTTCAAGTCTTAGTTTTGAATGTCTATGACCATTGTGTTCAGAAGAGGAGTTATGGTATTATGTTTTTAATTTGCAAGTGGTAAGGACTATACATTTAGTTATCAATGAAGATTTAAATTTTAATTTGTGTTGGGATGAGGTTTTGGGTTGTAATGTTTGATCGGATATACTATTGGGATATTTTATTCATAAACTAAAAATTTTGGGATTGGTAGATGTAGTTCTAATGGAAAAAAACCTCACTTGTCATAATAAGTGTTGGCCTACTTTTCCTCACTCTCGTGACCCAGGTTCAATAGACCCACAAAACCAATAAAACACCCAAATACATCGACCCGACAGAGCAATCCCAATCAGCAACACCTACGAGGCAGGCGCAGTCTCACCCGAGATATCTTAATGTGTAACTGCTAGAACCATGTTTCTGCAGTTGGCAAGGGATTACAGCCCCTTAGCGCACATCCAAGGTGCTCGACAGTGTCGAAAGGATGGAGTATTTTACTAACTTGATAATGGCGCAATAGTGCAACTCAGCCAGCATGCGACACAACCTTGTCCTTGACAATCTTAACAACTGGCATAACTGTGCAACACAGATGATTCCTTAATAATAAATGAGAGTGTCGTGACTATATTACAACTTAACAGTATTTGAACATGAAATAATACATAATGCTTTGGCATTGCTTTATTCATTCATTCATTCCACTGCTTTTATCAATATTGCGACATTTATTTAAGCAATAAACATAAATAATACAAGATAAGAAACATTCAACATCCACATTCAGTGACATAAGAAATAACTTAGAAATCCATCTGGGTAATAACCACAAAGGTTCTCTTCATCTGGCATGAGAAATATATGGCACCTTTCACTCTACGACTTGCAGACTGTTTTGAGATATGTCTTTTCAGCTCAGATTCTTTCTTTCCCTCATGCTCTTTGTTTTATGCTTTTCTTCTAGCTACTCCTATTGATACGCACACATCCTGGATCGAATATTCTACTCTACTAAATGTACACTCAACTGCAAAATAACTCTTACAAAACGGTCTGCGCACTCAGTTGTAGATCTGTAGCTCAACAACCTTCTCCTACTATCAGACTTCTCTTTTATTCCTTATAATTATTCAGCAACATAACTAAACCAACTGAACCAAATATTATACAAAACCAGTTCCTCCTATTTATAGATTCTACAAGACCGCGTAGGGTCGACTGAGTACAACTCATTTATTATAGTAATAAATAGACACAAAAACACCTTTCGTATATTTATTACAGGCCATAACTAACTGCATAAATGTCCTTCATTACATTTATCATAGGCCATACCCAGCCGCAAAAATTTCCTTCAGTCTTCTACCAACTCAAGCACCTACAGTCTTCCTGACCTGTCACTTTCCAGCCTTTTCTCTTCTACCTGCTAATATTTCACCAAATCTAGCTCTGTTTTTCCCTCGTCGCACTATTCCTCGTCGCAGATTTCTCTATTTTGTGCTTCCTTTCCATCCTTTGCATCTTCCTTCATGTCGTGTGCCTATATTTCATGTCTATGCTTGCACTTCTACTTCTTCCTTGTCTTCTTTCCTGGACCAATAGGCCCCCAACAGTCACATGTGGCTCGTCTTGAGCCACTAAGAAAAATATGGTTCTAGCGTTGGCTATGCCATGGTATCGACGTTGTCCTAAAATGCTTTGAGAATTCCTTGTACTTGAAAAACTTCTTCTCGGACCTCCTATTCTTGCTTCTCCAATTGCTCAACACAGTCGAAACTGATATGTTCTGATGATACATCTTCCATCAACTGAGTTATATGCTAGAGATTATGCTTTACATGATGAATGAGACCTGTAACTCATTCTACCTCTTATTGGTGTGTCGTCACCTCATCATTTCTACTCTACTCCTTATCACGCAGATCTTTTACCTCCTGCTGTAGTTGTTTCAGCTCAACTACCTTAGCAAGCTTTTCCTTGATGGGAAGCTTCTTCATGTCTGCCTTAACCTTTGTGATTTCAACTCAATCTAGTGTGTGTCCTTTGTGAATTTTGCCATTATTTCATCTTCTAGGAGAAATTCCCACATCGTAGAGACTACATCGATTGATTCTGTATAGAGCTTGTCGCCTTCTTTGATTCTGTCAACATCCTTAGATGTTGTTTTCGTACGCTCTTCTAGGAACTCAAGGGGTGTGCTTCATATTTGTTGCATTTTAAGCTCTTCCACCTGTTTCTTTAGATCTATGGCTATCCTGGATAATCGGGATACCTTGTCCACTGCATCTTCTTCTTCCTTTCCT
Source organism: Pseudotsuga menziesii (assembly GCA_001517045.1). Classification (NCBI taxonomy): domain Eukaryota; kingdom Viridiplantae; phylum Streptophyta; class Pinopsida; order Pinales; family Pinaceae; genus Pseudotsuga; species Pseudotsuga menziesii. Next base: position 328,617 of record LPNX011197777.1, read on the forward strand.
TCTTCTAGAGGAAACTCTGTGGCTACGCTACTTATGGATTCATCTAGTGCAAGCCTTATTTTTTCTTGCACTTCAATATCTTGCTCCTTTTCGCGAAGGAGGGCCTTGCAGCTTTTTTCCTTCCTTGTTTGTTTTTTAGCCTAATAAGTAAGAGAATTTTCTCATATCCTAATTTATGTCGCGGTCGCATGATGAATAGCATATACTTTGGTCATTGCTATCTTGGATAAATCAATAGTCATTGTTCCCAAGGCATGGGAAACATCATCAAATGCCTGCTCACATGTGTCAAAAACTTGCGTTTTTACCTCCACCTTCAATGGTGGCAACAGCAGTGGTGCTTCTAATCTGTCCCAGGGATCCACACCATATATCTCAGCTTCAACTATGCTCTTCACCTTGTTAATAGCCTTCGTGAGCTTATTGACATGTTCTGTGAGTTCTTTGGTTAATCACATCGGTTGTTTACTTATATCTTTAAAGTTGTTATGTGCTACTTTTGCAACTACATCAGCAAGTAGGCTCACGTCTTCTTCAGCTAAGTTGACTGTATTAGCCATTTTATTAGCTTTGTGATTCTTGCGTTGCGGCTCAATATGCTTCTTTTCCTATTCTTTCCTTTGGGTTTGCACATCCTTGTCGAACAGCATGCCTTCTAAACATTTTGATCATATTTCTGATCATTGTCGTCATTTCCTTCGTCTGAGTCCGGTGACTGGTTGTCTTGCGCATCGCCCCCATCATTACCTGGGTCATTCCCTTGTTCATTACCTTAGTCATGACTCCATCTCCACATCATCTGGAACACGCCATTCTTCAATCAAGTCCTGATGAGCACTTCCACATCGTGGTCATCATTAAATGCGCTTGTTTCTTTGGGTCCTGTCGCGACTACAGGATGATATGATGGACACCGTCCTGGAAAGTTATGAAAGGTGGATACCTTTATACTATCGCAATGAGCAGTCTATGTTGGTGTCACACTACTTCTCATAGTGCCTCCACATGAAAAAAGAACTCTATGTTATTATCCTTCTGTCGGATCTTGTCGTCCTTGTCTTCCCACAGGTTCTAATATTTGGTGCCTTGGAAAAACACGGGGACCTCTAGTGGCTGGTAGTCTGGTGGTTCATACCAAACTACAAAAGAGATCAAAATGAGCAACCAAGAATAGTGGAATTTTGTGTTACTTTCCTCCTGTGTTTGCACTACGTCCTCTAGTAGCTCATTTAGCAGAAACTGCGACCAATTGATCGTCATGCCTTCTGCACACTTTTCTGCTAGTTACACTACCCCTACAGTGCACTCAGTGGGTTGCATCTTGCGCAGTAGTTTGCAAGATAATATCTCCATGGAGAACCTCACTGTATTGTTAGTTATAGAGGATATCAAGAATCCTTTGTTTGCACCTTGTAGGTCATACTTTTCCTTTATCTTTTTCGTATCCATGTCCTTGCGTAAATATGGTGTAGGGTCAAGTCCTGAGCGTGAGAGACCCACGATTGATGAAATCACCTCAACATCAACAGAATATGGCCTGTCGAGCCAAAAAATGCCTCCGTGGAAGCACAACAGGATTTGAACCTGAAATTCGACATCATCTAACATTTCGTACGAATGTGTCGGACATTAATCATTGAGAAGAACAGTGATCAGGAAATTTTAATAGCATCAGGATTTGAATCTGAAATTCGACGTCATCTGACATTTCGTACGGATGTGTAGGAAAGCAATCATTGAGAAAAACAGTGATCAGGAAAGTTTAATAGCGTCATTGAATATCTGACACATCAAGCGTCAGATATTCGACTCATAAGAGTGTCAAATATCTGACCCTAGAGTGTCGAATATCTGACAGTATAGTGTTGAATATCCGACGGTAGGTCGACCCAAAAGTGTCGAATATTCAACCCAAGAGTGTCAGTTTTTTGACCCATTAATGTCGGATATCCGACGGTATGTGTATGTTTTTTTTTTAAAGAAAATGTAAGATTTGAAAGATTTGAAATTTTTGGTCCCATATTTTCAAAGGTAACTATGTTCAAGGTGTCAAATATCCGACGTCGGGCCATTATAAATATAAATTGTTTTAAACATTTTGACATGTTTGTTGTAGAAGCGACGGATGATTTGCAAAATCATTTGTTCCTCGACGGACGATTTGCGAAAATTATTTGTTCCTCAACGGATGTTTTCAAGAATTGTTTTATTCTTCAACGGGCAGTTGTGGGAATTTTTTTTTCTTCAACAAACAATTTTCCAGGATTTTTTTATTATTCGAATTCTCTCCATTTGACAAAATTTTGATGCATGGAACTTGATTTTTTAAGACAACCGGTTATATTAATTCACGAAGTTTGTGTCAAAATGTCAAATAGAAATATTTCGGATCCAAACGAAGACAACCGACAATTGCTTGCTAGACTATGGGATGCAGCGAAACGAAGGGGTGATGGAAAATGTTATTGTCCATGTACTCAATGTAGGGGATTTAAGAGAAGAAGAATATTGATCTCAACAGCCACAAAAAATTGCAGGGAACATGGACACGTTGAGAAGGGGAATGAATATCATCCATTTGTAGGTTTAGAATTATAAAGTTTATTATATTCTTTGTTTTGGTAATTGTATGTATTATTTTTATTTTTCATATATTAATGTTTATCTATTGATGTTTCCATGTATTTATATTAAAGTAAAGACACCCAATAGCATATCGTCCAGAGGAAGTGCTTTCAAAACAAGTTCAGGATCAAGATCATGAAGCGTGTATGTTTAATGGAGAACAAGTGAATGATCATATTGAACAAGATGATCATACCGATAATGTAATTGAAGATGACAGTACAAATACATTGATCCATGAGTCATTTAATGTTAGAATGGATGATGATGATGACGTTGATAATGAAAATGATGATGACTTTGATGATGTTCACAATATGCCTCTTCTTGATAAGGCATATGAACCCCTTTATGAAGAATCCAAAACAAATCTTCTCTCTGTTGTATTTTTTATAATGAACTTGAAGGTTATGAATGGTCTTTCAAACATTTCAATCACACAGATGCTAAGGTATATAAAATAATCCATCACATATATAGGATCGTGATAAATTTTATTTGTATTCCTCTAATAATTGTATTGTTAACTCATTATTGATCATCGTATGGATGAAGCGTGTTTCGTTAATATTATTTATTTATTACATTGACTATTTTTATTTTTTTGTAGCTTGATTGCTGAATTTTTGTTACCACCATCAAATATTTTACCTCTCACATATCGAGATTTATCTTCCATCATGAAAGAAATTGAAATGCATTATGAATAAATTCATGCATGTCCTGATGACCATGTTATATATTATAATCAGCATGAATTTGCAATAGAATATCCAAAATGTCATGTAAGTAGATATCATACAGATAAAGTAACAAAAAAAGTGCCTCATAAGGTTCTTTGTTATATTCCCATCATTCCACGTTTGCAATGACTGTTCAGGTGCAAAAACATAGCGCAATTTATGGATTACCATGCCAAGAACAGAAGTCAAGATGATGTTATCTGAATGCCTACAGATGGTTCTGCTTTTAGAGATATGGATCAAAATTGGCCTCACTTTAAAGAAAAAACCACATAATCTTAGGGTTTCTTTGGCAGCAGATGGTGTTAATCCATTTGTACAGATGAAATCCATTTACACGGTGTGACCTATTTTTGTTATCAACAATAACATTCCTCCATGGTTATCAATAAAGAGGGAGCACATAATGTTGTCGATGATTATTCCACGTTTTTTTGTCTACAACTGTTTTATTTATAATGTATTTGTGGCATCTCATTTGTCGTATTATGTTTCCTAATTTCATATATATATCTATTATTTTACTCTTGTGCATGGTTTATATATCTTAATGGTTCTCATAATGATATATTTTATATGTACTTCAAATCAATCAGGTAAGTTCTAAGTCAAAGATATGAATGTATACACCGAACCTCTTATAGATGAGCTACTGAATTTATGGAATGGAATCACTATGTATGAAATATCTAGACCAATACGACAAAGGCAATTTCAACTCCATGCAATGGTTGTATGGAAAATACACGATGCCCCTAGGTTAACTTCATTTTGTGGTTTGTAATTTTAAGTTCCACTTTAATTACATTTAATTATATGGAGTAGTTAGAATAGTTTATATATGAATATATTTGACATAGATATTCCATATCTAAATATTGTAGGTCTTCAAACAAAGGGTAAATTTGCATGTCTAGTTTGTGGTCCTAAGATAAAATCTCGTCATTCAAAAAGCTTAAGAAAGGAGGTGTTTGATGAGTATAGGCATTTCCTCTTTAAGAATCACAGGTATAGAACAAATAAAAAAATTATTTTCAATGGGAAGCAGGAGACTGCATTAAAACCATGGAGAACGACACCTCGCCTTTGGAGGATGAAATACAATATAAATCATCATCATGGTACATATGGATCATCGTATATGAATTGTTATGTATTTTAATTTTTATTGTGAGTTGTTTACTGTAGTGGCCATATTTTATTTATGATGTAATTTATTTATAAACTAATATTCATGATTTCCATCATGATCATGAAGGCATTAATGGGCTTCCACGAGGAATGAAAAGTTATCCTATTCAATTAAGAAGGTTGCCCTACTATTAGCACCTACAAATTGCTCATTTGTTTGATACAATGCATATTGGAAATAATGTTACTGAAACCTTATGGTGACTACTGGAGCTAAGGAGGGAGAAAGATAAAGTTGTGAAAGCTTGCAAAGACATTCAAGAAAGAAACCATGCAATGAAAGACGTCATCCAATTTCATACCAATGGAGAACAAGTTAATATAAACTCAATTCCATGGATGTTTACGAAGCAACAAAGCAATGTTGTCAAAGAAGTAATACAGAAAATTAAATTTCCCACTGAATTTTGTGCAAACTTGAAGAATATCATAACCAAACAAGGTGATTTTGCGAGGGTCAAAACACATGATTGGCATGTCTTCATCAAGGTAATTATTATTGTTATCTCCATATAATTTTTTTTTCATTTTACTGCGTATATTTTTTTTCTTATTTATATACTCTTTGTTTAATAAATGATGTGGTTTGTATATTGATACAGTATGTTCTAACTCTCTCTCTCCCGGACAACTTCGACAACAATGTCAAACAAGTTATACATAATCTTGGTAAATACATGAGGTAACCAGCGATTACTTGCATGTGCTTAGTGTTTCTTTAATTCTCCGTATAATTTCTATTTGTTTTTTTGTGCACTATTTCAGCATATATTGTAATTTAATGTTTATTTTTGTTAAATATCGTTATTGGTTTGCGTCACTTGTAGATGGTTGACATCTAAAGAAATCCATAAAGAATATATAAAGTATTGGAGGAGATAAATTCCTCATCTCATGTGTGAAATGTAGAAGCATATACCATCATCATTTTTCAATGCATCGGAACACTACCTCATACACCAAGTTGAGGAGATTGAGTTGTGTGGACCTGTGCACTCAAGGTCCATGTGGATGGTTGAGAGGCACTTGAAATTTAAGAAGGGTTTGGTGAGACAACGAGCACATGCTAAGGGTTCTATGATGGAAGGATATACGGTATACCAAAACATGTTGTATGTTAGTAAATATCTTCCTATTTTATCATCAAAGCTCAATTTACGTCGCATTTGTGATCCGGAATCCAATAACAAATTTGAAGGGGAACAACTGAAGGGGAAAATTAGATTGAGGAAGCTGAAAGGTAATTATTAGCTAGTGGATGTTTATTATATCGTTCATATTCTAATTGTATTTTCTAGTTATAATTGCTTCAATCAAGAGCATATACTTTGTTCGAAAGATTTACACATTTCTTTCATTTTAATGGTTATTGTCATTAAACAGTTGGTCGAGAATGGGATGAAATTCATTTATACATCGCAAACAATCTCAACTGGATGAAGGTATGGATTGAACGATGCAAACAATCAGGTCAAGGAATATCATGGTAAGGTGTGGCTTCATTGGTAAAAGCAGCACAACGCAATGGAGATAGAAATCTAACAGAAAGGGAAATTGATTTGGCATATGGTGTAAAAGATAAAATGGCAAGCATATAATTAATCAAACCCTCTAAATATTTTATTTTGCAAATTACATTTTGATGTACATGTTCTTCTTTTCCATGTATTGCTGCATAAGGACTGAATGGTTGTGTAATCTTTTCATGTATTGCTTATTGCAAGTAAAACACCATAAGACTATGGTCTGCAATGGAGATAGATATCGGAACAAAAAATTGGATGAAACAAAGAAAACATCATATTCTGGGATATCTACTGTCTTTAAGGTTCCCAATGTTTCATCTAGAACTGACAGACATCCAGAAGTCTCAAAAAATTGATACTATGGGTATTTGGAAGATATTATACAATGTGACTTTAAATCCTTTAAGGTAGTTCTATTCGTTTTCAAATGGTATAGGTTACGATTGAATCAATGTGATCCTGATAGAACTATTATTGAACATGATAATGGATTTACCATGGTAAACACAAGGTTGTTTGAGCCAAGAATGGATCTCTATGTTCTTCCAAGCCAATGTGAATAGGTATTTTACTCAGAGGTTCTAGGTAAAGCGGGCTAGTCATTTGTTGTGAGACACGATCCAAGGGGAATGCCGGTAAAGTATAACCTAGACGATGCTAATGAATAGGGTTCTCTGGAAGAAGGATACGATGACACAGATCATGATCAACATGATTTAGGTGATGATGATGATCCAGCAGAAGATGTACTCCAAGAAACAGTTGAATCCGATGATGTAGCAAACAATGTCGATGAAATTTTACCGACGATGACACGATGAGCATAACTGATGATGATATGGCCAACCCTTACAATGTTGACTCTGAATCTGATGATATAGATGATGACTTGGATGAAGAAGATGATGACATGGATGAAGAAGATGATGAAATATAATTAATGAAAGGTAAATATTTAATTAGACCTATTCTTTTCTCTTCTTTTTTAAATATTTACTAACCTCATCACCATCACCATCGTCCTTGTGTTGATCATCATTGTCATCATCATCTTCATTGTCATCTTCATCATCATCATCGTAGTCATCATCGTCATCTTCATCTTCACTATCGTCATCTTCATCATCATCACCGTCAATATTGACATCATCATCATAATCACCCTCATCATCGTCTTCATCATCATGACCATCATCATCGTCATCATCCTCATCAACATAATCATCACCAACATCATCATCTTCATCATAATCGATGAAGATGACATGGTTATCCTCATGATCATTGTCATCATCATTATCATTGTCATTGTCATTGTCAAAATCATAATTATCATCATCGTCGTCGTCGTCATCATCGTCGTCATCATCATCTTCATCTTCATCATCGTCGTCGTCGTCATCATCATCATCATCACCATCATCATCATTAAAATTAAACCTAGATCAAATTAATTACTTGATATCATTGTCATCGTCGTCTGTAGAATCATCATCATCTTCATCATCGTCATTGTCATCGTCAACGATGAAATATAATAAAAGGTAAATATTTAATTAGACCTATTCTTTTATCTTATTTCCTTTTAAAAAGAGTTATGGACATCATCATCATCATCATCATCATCATGTGGATCATCATCGTCATCATCATCACCATCCTCATCACCATCATCAACATCATCATCATCATCATCATCTTCATCATATATAAACATCATCATCATTATCATCATAATCATCATAATCATCATCATCATAATCACCTGCATCATCATCTTCATCATCGTCGTCATCGTCATCATCATCTTCATCATCATGACCATCATCATCATTGTCATCCTCATCAACATAATCATCACCAACATCATAAGCGATGAAGATGACATCGTTATCCTCATGATCATTTTCATCATCATTGTCATTGTCATCATCGTCATTAAAATCATAATCATCATCTTCTTCATCATATATAATCATCATCATAATCACCCTCATCATCATCTTCATCATCATCGTCGTCGTCGTCGTCTTCATCATCATGACCATCATCATCATTGTCATCCTCATCAACATAATCATCACCAACATCATCATCTTCATCATAATCAATGAAGATGACATCGTTATACTCATGATCATTGTCATCATCATTATCATTGTCATCATCGTCATCAAAATCATAATTATCATCGTCGTCGTCATCATCAAAATCATAATTATCATCATCATCTTCATCATCATCGTCATCATCATCATCATCATCATCTTCATCATCGTTGTCATCATCATCATATTCATCTCCATCATCATCATTAAAATTAAACCTAGATCAAATTAATTACTTCATATCATCGTCATCGTCGTCTGTAGCATCGTCATTGTCTTCATCGTCGTCGTCATCGTCAACGATGAAATATAATGAAAGGTAAATATTTAATTAGACCTATTGTTTTATCTTATTTCTTTTTAAAAAGAGTTACGAACATCATCATCATCATCATGTGGATCATCATTGTCATCATCCTCGCCATCCTCATCACCATAATCAACATCATCATCTTCATCATATATAATCATCATCATCATCATAATCATCATAATCATCACCATCATAATCACCCTCATCATCATCTTCATCATCGTCGTCGTCGTCATCGTCATCGTCGTCATCATGACCATCATCATCATCATCATCCTCATCAACATAATCATCACCAACATCATCATCTTCATCATAATCAATGAAGATGACATCATTATCCTCATGATCAGTGTCATCATCATTATCATTGTCATCGTCGTCATCAAAATCATAATTATCATCAACATCGTCGTCGTCGTCATCAAAATCATAATTATCATTATCATCTTCATCATCGTCGTCATCATCATCATCATCATCATCTTCATCATCGTCGTCGTCGTCATCATCATCACCATCATCATCTTCATCTTCATCGCCATCATCATCATCATCGCCATCATCATCATCATCATCGTCGTCGTCGTCTTCATCTTCATCGCCATCATCATCATCATTTCTTTTTAAAAAGAGTTACGGACATCATCATCATCATCATCATATTTCTTTTATCTTATTTCTTTTTAAAAAGAGTTACAGACATCATCATCATCATCACCATCATCATCATCATCAACATAATCATCACCAACAACATCATCTTTATCATAATCGATGAAGATGACATCGTTATCCTCATGATCATTGTCATCATCATCATCATTGTCATCGTCGTCATCAAAGTCATAATTATCATCGTCGTTGTCGTCGTCGTCATCATCGTCATCATCATCGTCGTCGTCGCCGTCATCATAATCATAGTGTGAAGATTAGTGTTTTAAAACAGTAATAACTTGATAGTGTGAAGATTAGTGTTTTAAATTTTTTATTAATATGTTAGTTATAAATATTTTTAGCATATAAATATTTTTAAAAATTAAATTAATATATA